>NC_061166.1:46164103-46166603 GCF_022113875.1 Hydra vulgaris | reverse complement strand
TTGCCTGATCTATCAGATGGCAGCTATAAAACCAACTCACACTCTTTAACCAAACCAATAGAAGAAAATGAGTTAATTGACTTTTTCATTCAAGGCAATTCTATGCAATATTCAAATATTATAACAGAACACAGCTATGCAAAAATCAAACCACTACGAGACAATCAGTTTTTTGATTTTTCTGTTCAAGACAAAACTCTGGGTTTAAATAGTGATTCAGAAATAATTCTTGAAGAAGTAGTAGTAACTGAATCAACATTAGATTCAAATGATAAAAAAATTTGCATAACAAATCGTCCATTTCCATTTACTAATTCATCTTGTCCGTCAGACAAAGATTCAGATATTCTTACATATCCTTCTCCACACATTAAACAAAACAAAAAACAAAAAAACAAAAAACTCTAGTTTAAAGTTTTTTGTTCTGACCTCAGAGGAGGCTTATAATGCAAAGCTTGAAGATAGGGCTGTAAAAGTAGCTAGTGAAAAGAGAAAAATTGAGAAACAAAAGATTTAAAAAAAAAAAGAAATTTCTGCTAAAAAGAAGCTAGATCATATATCAAACTTGAAGAAATTAACTTAAAGAAATGAAAAGATGAATAAAAAAAATGATATTTTTAATAATAGTTATTTTTAGTTTTTTGTGGAGTTTGTTAATTCACTGTAAAATTCAGTGTAAAATTTAGTTTAACAAGTTATCTTGATTTTATGCTGTACTTTTTTTGTTTGGTTTTATTATTTTCAATTTTACATCAATGTGTTTCCTAATTTCTGGCCTACGGCCAATAAATGGTTAAGATGGCCAGTATTAATTAAAACTGTTTACCTTTATTATCTGAATTATATATAATTTTTTGCTATTATAATCACAAAAAATTTTACTTAAAATTATAGAGTTCTTAATTCTCTAAAAATTGATATATGATATGTAACATTTACTTGAATATTTTTCTGTAACGGGTGTTTCTTGTAAAATTGTGGCCAGTAATTGGCGTATTTACCCTAGTGTTTTTTAGATTGCATTGACATTTTAGAAATTTTTGCATTACTGAAATAATTAAATGCTATGGACACGCATGTGTTTCCAAGCAACAAAATTATCTCTGAATTAGAAAAAAGACTACTAGCTTTACTCTCTTTCATAAAAAAGACATGCATTAATCTTACTTTAAAAATGCTCAAACCGCTTATCAATAAAAATAAAAGTAAATGAAACATTTCTATATTTTCTAGATATTTTGTTATGCAAAAATAATAAATAAAACTGAAGATTATTTAGAATATTTCAAGACATTTTATTTGATTTTATGTTGAATATGCTTTTTGCTTAACGTGTTGATTAAACGAGATATTTTTTATTCTTTAAAGTATTTATTCATATGAATCTTTATTGGTATTTTTTTTTTTCGAGTGGCAACTCTTTCCGCTCTAGCAAATTATTTTGGTAAGCGGAATGAATGGAAACTCATTGCGCCTACCAAAGTGGTTTTTTATTCACATGAACAATAAAAGGCAAACAGGCTAACAAACTAAAAACAATATATGCATTAAATTTGAAAACGAAATTCAATTATTCTAAAAAATGAAACTCAAAGTATTTAAAAGTATTTAAGTATTAAATCTAAAATATACCTATATTGAAACGAAAGAGATGAGAAATTTTTTCTTCATTACAAGTAAAAAAGTAGAAAAAAATATATTAATAAAACCTTCTTTTAACACTCAAGCTTTTTTAAAGCATACGCCATTAACTTTGAATAAAATGAAGGATATCAAGTGTCTGCAAGGACGTATTAAAAGATGGACGTTTAACTGATTGTTTAAAAGTTAAGATATTTGCGCTGTCAATTGTTATAAATAACATTAGGAAAACAATAGAAAACCTTTGCGCCAAGTGTAAATATTTCTATACAAATATTTTTCAAAATGGCAACTGCCTCACTTATCCAATTATACTTTATATAAAAAGACATTTTTATGTAAAGTATTGTGATTAATATATTTTACTATAATTCTATATGCAATTTTCCTTGTATAACCAGGCATGGACTGGACCGATTGGATACCGCGAGATTCCCGGTGGGCCGGTTGCCATAAAAAAAGTTATCATATTTTTAAATTGGCTACATTTTATTTTCAGTTGATTTTTATAATCAACGGTTAATTAAAATGTAACTAAAAGTATTGTATCTTTCTGACATGTATTAGAATATAGCCTATTATAGGCCAGAAAAAAAGTTATTATATTTAGTGCCAATATATAAACTTTAAAAAAGTTATTATATTACTGAATTTCATAAGGGATGGTTTTGGCGTATGAGATTTCAGAGCAATCTTTATAGGGGATAAATGAACAAAAACAATGTCGATCTTAATTGATACCAGAGTAATTTTACTTTTCTTTTTAACTAATAAAAAGCAATGGATAATTTTTTAGATAGAAAATAGTTGTGATTAATAGACCATTATTTATTTACAAGTTTCTGACCCGTTACACGAA
>NC_061166.1:46039992-46163103 GCF_022113875.1 Hydra vulgaris | reverse complement strand
CAAACAGCTTGCGATATTAAGTTTTGTTCTTATTGTATCTGGATGGTTGATACCTAAAATTTCAGTTTGTATTTTCTCAACAGAATAATAAATTTCTAAAGCTTCGTTATATTTTCCCATATTGTCAAAACATTTTGCGATATTATGTTTCGTATCAAGCGTGTGTTTATTATTTTCACCATAAGTTTCTGTGTTAAAACTTTGAATAGCTTTTAATATTTCGATTGCTTCATCAAATAAACCTTTACATACTAATAACTCTTTAATAGAAGTTGTCATATTATGGAAGGTTTTTGACATTGTTTTTTCGTTAATCCGAAACACATAGAGGAAATGAAAAACGAAATAATTTCCGAATTCTATGTGATCCTTCACTTGGTTCAACTCAAATTTAAAATAATTTACTATTAGATCAAGATAAGTATTTGAACTTGAATTTTTACTTTGAAAATATTTGCTCGTCAACTGAGTCAGTTCGTGCATTGAATATTTGTTATCATCGAAACAATTTAGTAACGAATAACTTGTTAGTAATCCAAGAGTTTCATCTATTATATGTTCTTCTTTTATTTCCATTTGATTTAAGATTTGGATTATAAATTCTTTACTTATATTTTGACCATCGCAATGAGATAAACAGTTTAGTATTTCTAATGGAATAAGTTTAGTTTTTTTTAATTTGAATAAAACTAAATTGATTGCTTTTATTGCAGACTTTGATTCTTCTTCAGTAGGAAAGTTATCAGTGTCTAATATTTCTAGGGGTTTCTTTCTATATCGATCAATATATTTTTCTATCGAAATTTTATGTATATTTATATATTTTATTGCCTGCGTTATAGCAAACGGATGATAACCAAGTTCTTTGATTAAGCTTTTTATATTTTCATCGGTGTATTCTTTAATATTATTTTTAACATAAGCGAATGCATCTTCAGAAGAAAAAACATCAACAAACATTTTATTTACATTGTTTGACCAAGTTCTCCATTGCGAGGTAATTAAAGTATACGAGTTCGCTTTTCTTGAAATGAACATTTTCAAACCTTTAACACTTTCATCGTCGACATTGTCAAAAATATACAAAGTTTTTTCATTTATGTAATAGTTGTGAATTTTATCAACAATTACTTCCATGTTAAAATATTCACCTACCGAATCATGAACAAGAAATCCTAATGATTGACAACGATTTCTTATAGAAGTTTGTAATTTTCCAAATGCTGCGTCTATCCAGACAATGTTTTTATAAAAGTCAGAATAAATTTCACAGTATTTTTTGGCAATTTTTGTCTTTCCAACACCTGACATTCCATATAGTACTAAAGCCGACTTTAGTATATCTTGTGAAAAATGACAATGAATTTCGTGAAGAAGTTTGTCGCGTTGAACACCTAACATTAAACATATCTTTACTATTATAAGTAATCATTTTATTATTTCATTATACGGTGTTATTATTTATCTATTTAATAATTCAGGTTTTTCAAATGCAAAGCGTTATTTTTAAAAAATCTATAATTGAAAGTTAAAAAATATATATAACTATACTAGTTTAAAAAAAATGGTCTAAAACAAAGTTTATAATATAAATACTATAACAACTTTATAAATTTACAAAATATAAATCTTTAAACATTTTGTTAGAAGTTCTATCAATGATTATTTGTAAAACAGAAATTAATTATTGTTACTCAAGAGAATACATCTTTCAAAGTACTTAAAAACTTATAAACGAAAAAAAAGTTTAATTTAATCAATTTTTTTTTTTTTTAAACAGATTATATTTTTGCTTAAAATAAAATATTTCCTATTAAAACGTATTTTAAAATTTTGATTTTTTCATAGTTTTTGTTTTACAACTTTTTTTGTAAACTTTACTTTATTTTGATGCAACCATGTTAATAAAAACTTGTCAAAAAAATTAGTTGATTTTATTTTAATTAAGTTGAAAAGAGTCAACTAAGTTTAAAAACAAATGTTCTTTTTAACGGCAAATGAAATTTTATTTTCCTGATTCCAGACATATTATAATATATATATAATATATTTAATAAATGTATATATATATATATATATATATATATATATATATATATATATATATATATATATATATATATATATATATATATATATATATATATATATATATATTCCTTAAAAAAAAATAAAGCAATTGGAGCAGATCAAATAAATAGAAACGTTATTATAGATTGTTTTGAACAGCTAAAAGTTGTTCTTTTTAAAGTTTTTAAAGCTTCTATCCATCAAGGTGTTTTCCCCGAACTGTTAAAAATTGCCAAAATTATTCCTATTTTTAAAGAAGGGAATAAATCAATTATTATTAACTATCGCCCTATTTCTGTTCTTTCCACATTTTCAAAAATTTTAGAAAGAATTATATATAACAGAGTATACAAATATTTTTATGTTAATAAATTACTTAACATTAATCAATTCGGTTTTAAAAAGGATAGATCAACTGAACATGCAATTATCCAATTTGTACGTGAAATCTTAAAATCATTTGAAAATTCACAATATACTCTAGGACTTTTTATTGATCTATCAAAAGCTTGATACGGTTGATCACCAAATTCTAATCTATAAACTTACAAACTGTGGAATTAAAAATAAAGTTTTAAAATGGTTTGAAAGCTATTTGTCAAATCGTAAACAATTTGTTTCGAGTAATGACGGTTATCATAACATGTGGAGTCCCACAAGGCTCAACTCTAGGTCCACTCTTTTTTCTAATTTATATTAATGGTTTAAATAATTCTAATTTATATTAAATGATTTAAATTTTCTAATTTAATTAATGATTTAAATAAAGCCTCTAAAATAACAAGTATTATGTTTGCAGATGATACTAAACTATTTCTTTCTAACAGTGATATCTTTGAACTTTTTAAAACAATAAACAAAGAGCTTATACATGTATTGAGTTGGTTTAAATGTAATACGTTAACTCTAAATTCTAATAAAACAAAGTGGACCTTATTCCATTCTTTTTCCAAAAAACGGTATTTGCCATTAAACTTACCTAAAATTTTTATTGATCAAAATGAAATAAAAAGGGATTCCGTAACAAAATTTTTAGGTGATTATCTTGATGAAAACATCACTTGGAATCATCATATCGACTACATAAGCACTAAAATTTCAAAAAACATAGGAGTTTTATATAAAGAACGAATCTACCTCAATAAGAAAATTTTAATCAAACTTTATTATTCATTTATACACAGTTATTTAAATTATGCTAATATCGCCTGGGGTAGTACAGAAAAAAGTAAGTTGCAATGTCTTTATCGCCGTCAGAAACATGCTATCCGTTTAATCTGCTTTGCAAATCGCTTTCTCACGCAAAACATTATTTTATTGAAATGAGAATTTTAAATATATACGAGCTATATATATATAATGTTTTATGTTTTGTATACATGTGGAAAAATGACTTGTCTCAACCTGTCTTCAAAGATATTTTTACTCCGAAACCCATCAACACATACAATTTGAGCAATACTGATTTTTTAAATGAACCTTTCTGTCAAACCAACTTTAATCAATTTTGTATTGCCTATCGGGCACCACACCTTTGAAATAAAAATGTTTTGCCCAATTTTGATTTCGAACTACCCATTACTTTTTGTTTTTTTAAAAGTAAATTAAAAACCCTAATTTTTCATTAGAAGACGTATTATGTTATTATTAATAATATAATTAATAACTTTGCCTTTTCTTATTTATATTTGTAAAAATTTTATTCTTACTTATTTTGTTGATTTTATATTCTTTACTTAACGTATACGTTTATATAAAATATTGGTGAGTAGATCCGCGTGATCTCTCTTTGGATTATATAATATATATTTGGATTATATATATATGAAATTTGTAAAAATTTGATACTGTTAATGCTTGTTTGAACTTATTTAAGGTTCTGACGACAAGATCCTTTGATCTTCTTTCAGATACCTTATTTTATATTTGTGAAAGTTTATTATTATTATCATTATTATTATTATTTTTTTGGCAATATATAGTTGTAATACGACCAACAAATGTAAAATAAAAAAATAATAATAATAATATATATATATATATATATATATATATATATATATATATATATATATATATATATATATATATATATATATATATATATATGTATGTATATATATTTATATATATATATAGTTAGTTAGTTAGTGGTAAACTGCGTGGATCCACAAGCTGAGACGTTGTAACGTTCAGCTATAGCAGCCCAGTACTTTTTTTTTTCTTTTTCTTTTAAATTAATATTTTCTTATTTTTCTTAAGCCATTCGTCTACACTTGCTTTAAAACTATTCAAATTCTTGGAATCAACAACTTTTTCCGGAAGTTTGTTCCAAATTTGGCAAGCTCTGTTTGTGAAGAAATGGATTCGAACATAAGTGGTATGCAAAATTTTCCACATATAACAATCTCTACTTTCAAAGACATTTTTCAATAACCCCAGTATTTTTGAAGCTTTATTAACACATACTTGCGTTTGATGCTCATATCCGGTTGTACAAAGACACCTAGATTTCTTTCTAATACACTGTTTGAGAGGTCATAAATCATTTCATTTATATTCATTGTGTATGTTTTATCAATACCTCGAAAAACTTTCTGATTGCCGAATCTCATCACCTTACATTTTTTGCAGTTTAGTTCCATACCCCAATTTTTGCACCATTTCACAATGTTGTCAAGGTCGGTTTCCGCTTGTTTATCAATGGAAAGTCGTATTTCCGCTTGTTTATCAATGGAATCTTCTATGGCTATTATTTTGCTATCATCAGCATACATTTTAAATGTGTTTAGCACAACTTCTGGGAGGTCATTTATGAATAGCAGAAACAACATTGAACCCAAAACGGAACCCTGAGGCACGCCACTGGTAACTGATACCCATTCTGAAACTGTATTACTAATAGCAACTCTTTGTTTCCTATTTGCAAGAAAACTTCATTCCAGTTATATATTTTGCCAGTTATACCATACGCTTTAATCTTTGTCAATAATCTTTTGTGTTTTACTTTATCAAAAGCCTTTGCGATGTCAAGATATATGACGGTTTACCTTTTGCAGTTTCAAATGTAATTGTGTCAATTGTCTCAATAAGATTTGTTGTGCATGATTTGTTTGGAACAAAACCAGTTTGCTCCTCAAATATAAGTCTATTTGAAACTAAATGTTGCAGAATTGTGTCCCGAATGAGCATTTCGAACATTTTACAAATCACAGATGTTAGGGATACTGGTCTGTAGTTTTCTGGTTCAAGTTTTGATCCCCCGTTGTAAATTGGTGATATTTGTAACAGACCAGTGGTAAGTGACACATCCAGTGTCATAGCTTAATTTGAAAATATGAATAAGTGGGTCCACAAAACCTTCTGCAGCATGCTTTAAAACAAACGGACTAATTTCATCAAAACCCATCGCTTTTAACTTATCTATAACTTCTAACATTTTGAGAATTTTTTTATAGGTAATCATGTTAGATAATTTACTGCAATCGCACTGGTTTTCGCATCTTTGCAAGAATTCGGATATTAGTTGGTCATTATCATTAACAAAGACTGACTGAAATTGCCTATTTAATATATCTGAAATGTCTGATATCTTAGTTGTAACTTGATCTTTTTTGTTCTTGATTGCTCTAATTTGCGTTTTTATGTTTTGTCTTCTGTTTACGTATGAGAATAAAAGTTTTGGTGCAACCTTTGCTCTCTTTACTAAATCCATTTCGTATTCTCGAGTTGATCTTTTGATTTGCTTTTTAACATTAGCACACATTTAGTTAAAAGCCTTTCAAGATTCTTGACTTTGCCGATGCAAATTTGAATAAAACATAGAATGTTTAATCTCTATTGCTTTTTTAACTTTTGCATCCAACTAGGGTTGACTATTCTTTTTTTTATTATTCAGAATAGGAACAAACAATCGACAAGATTCATTATATGTATGCAAAAATAACTTATAACACTCACAGGTTGATTTGTTATAAAAATGCTCAACCCAGTTGACTTGTTTCAAGTATTTATTCATTTGAAAAAAAAATTACCTTTTTTAAAGCAAAACTTATCTTTTGTGAGTACTGTATTGTTACTAAGACTAGTAAAATATTGCCAAGTGATGGAGTAATGGTATCTTCTCTTTTCATAGTGGCCTAACTGTGGACCACATTGAAGAAAATCAATGCAATTTGGATTGCAAACTAAAACAAGATCAAGGGTGTTAACTGCTGAAACAGAGTCATTTTGTTTGAATGTTGGAAAATTTACGATTTGGTATAGAGAACAATCATTTAAAACTTTAATAAATTTATGTTCAATTGAGTTTCCATTTGAATGAATTATTGGACCATCATCTGTCCATTCTATATTAGGATATATATATATATATATATATATATATATATATATATATATATATAAAATGTATATATAAAATATATATTTAAAAAATAACTTTATAAGTTTTTTACATTCAAGCTCGATACTTAAATTTTTCTTTCTGGAATGAGTAAAAGAAACGGTATAAACTTTTAAATTTATATTGAGCTCTCTTTTTTATAAAAGAGTATTAAAAATGTTATTAATTGGTTAAGGTTTTTTGGCTACATTTAAAACAAAATGTTGAGTTTCAAGAAAAAAGAACCTGGCTCTCAGTGCAGAAAAAACGGTGCAAATAAGTTACAGCAAAAGAACAATAAATAACATGCGCTTGAAGATTTTGTTATACAAAAGTTGAAAATAAAAACAAATTTTTGGTTTTATTAAGTGTTGTTAAGTTGTGAAAAAAAATATGGGTTTTTAATATTTTATCTCTTTATTTGAAATATTAGAAAATGCCAATTGATGAGTTATTTACCACCAATAATCCTGCTTTGTGGACTAAAAATTTGTATTGAGTAGAACGCAATTGAGTAGTTATAATAAGATCTTCTCAAAATACTTTTTTTTCTACAAAACCTGTACAATAAGATGTTACTTAAATCAAAATGGAAGCGGAAAACAGCGTTAGAAATTTTGGCAACTTGGTGTGGGATAAGTTCAAATCTTGAAAAGTCAATAAAAGATGAGGCAGCCTGGTGGCGTGAACTTCTGCAGTGTAGATTAGGTGTAACTTCCTTTTTAGCATCACGCAATCTTAGCTTTAGAGCACAGTGCGCGCGGGACGTAACAAAGACATCTTTTGAACGTCTTTTGAACGTTAAGGACGTCTTTTGAACATTCAAAAGACTTCTTTTTTAGGTTCAGTATCCACTAAGAGGTGCATTTCTGAATGTTAGCTATTATACTTGTATTTACATTTTTGTTTATATATTACAACTTACAAAAAAATTGTGAATTATATGTGTAATTATAATCCTTGTGTTATGCTTATCAAAAAAGATTAATGATCATGATAACGACAGATTTCTTGCTAAGCTAGAGTTACTTGAAAAGCACAGCAAGACTAATTAGTTACAACTAAGAACAAACTTCCCGCTTCCAACAAGATGTTGAAAAAATACGGCCCATTATATTGGTTGGAGTTAAAATGAGTTAATCAAAGAGTGTGGAGTATTCGTCCACGGTACCATCATTAAAGACCCATTTACTATTCCATTCTCGTTGATGGACCACATGATATCTCTCATACTGAGAAAATTACCTTTCTTTTTCAGCTTATCAACTATGGTGTTTATAAAAGGTGTGTAGTTAAAGAGCGTTTTCTCAGAATCAAAAAAATTCGAAAAAATGAAAGCTGCGAACATTTACTGATGTCTTGGATCAAAATTATACCAATTTAAAAAACTACCGAGATCCAAGTACGACAACGGAGCAAACATGTCTAGTGTGTATAAAAGAGATCAAGTCATCATACTTATAAAGAATCCTCAAGCTTATAATTTTAACTTTGCTGGTGTTCATCCCGATGAATCTTCTATTTAAGCAAAGAGCTATTTTTTTCGGGTTAAGTTACTTTACTTCATTTTTATTGGAAGTCCTATTTGAAAGAAAATCTTTACCGAAACAAATAGTATGTCTCTTCATTATGTTATGCAAACCCGATGGAGTACATGCTTTGAGGCTATGAAGCCGTTGTTACTTTGATAAAACTGTTAAATGAGAACTACATGAACGAAACCACAATTCCTGTTTACATCGCCTAAGGAGAACGGTCTTTCAGTAAGCTTGGTTTAGGGAATACAGTGCTAAGATCAACCATAGGTCTTTTTGTCATAGGTCTAATCGGCTTATTAATTTCCTTGTTATAAGTGTTGTTTTTTTTGTTTTTGTTTTTTATTAGTTTTTTAAAAAAATAGCAGTCTTCTTGACTGTAGAGGACCCTCGGGCCTGATTTTTCAAAGTTTCCAAGAATTTATGAAATCAATTAAAAAAAAAATCATTAAGAGTCGCTGCGGGGATGTGCATAATTATTTCTTTGCTTAAATCAATTACTAAGATTATTAAAAATATATTGTAGTACTAGGCATAGAGGAAATAGCTTCGCGTTCTGACTTCTGAAGAGAAGATTAAACTTAATCTATTCAAGTTTTTGTGTTAAATCACTTCCAAGCTTTTTTTTAAGCATAACCACCGGTATTACAAGTTTTCTCTATGCACAAAAAAGTTATTAACAGTCATTATGTGACAAATTCAAATAACCTGCCGATTGGAATGTTTTATTTGGAAGCTTTAGAATGCAGGAACGAGAAATTAAAAATTCTTCAATTAAATTGTCTCAATAAAGACCACAACATAATCTGTTTTGACAAGGTTTCTAAGATCCAAGCCTAATCCCACTAGGAGGTGTTTTGTTCTGAGAAGTTTGATGTAAAAAAGGTCAAAGCTTCCAAAACTTAATGACAAAAAAGATTGAAGCTTTCAGAGGCTTTAAAGTCTTTTTCATTTAGAAGCTTGAATTACAAAACTGTAAAAAAATAATAATAAAAAAAAAGTATTTATATAGCTTACCGTAGATGGGGGTAACTAAAGCCTACGGGGAAACTAAAGCCATTATAGCAGGTAATGTTTGGATTCAACAGCTGATATTGTGTTCTTCTAATAGGAACTTGGACTGCTTTCCAAATACTTGTCTTATTAAAACAATATCACGGTAAGTGTACAGTAAAACTATATATTTAACCTAAAAAATCGATAAAAAAGTTACCTTGCATAACTTCTGCTCTGAACAAATCATTTTTAATCTTAAATTCTCATAACTCTCAACAAACATAACCTCAATTTATGTTTCATCTCACCTTTAAAGGTTATAACCTATAACCTGATTCTTTTTTTTGTTGTGATGTTTTTTTTTTCAGTGATACACAACATGGGGTAACTAAAGCCACATCATAAAGGTGGCTTTTGACAGAGTGGAAAGAGGCTAATCGTGGCTCTTTTCCAAAAGACAGGTTTCCAAGACTTCTGAAAAAAGGCCTTAATGCTTTGGGAGAGGAAAACATAAGCAAAAACTTAAAAAGTGGATTTAAGGCAGCTGGTATTGTACCTTTAGACCGAAATGAAATTCTGAAAAGGCTTCCTGATGGTGATGCCACTGCAGTATCTGAAGAGCTTAATTCAAGCAACAACTGGACTGATTCTATCAAAGCCTTTTTTGAAGAAAGTAGGAAGAGAGAGACCGAACCTCTTAAACAGCGGAAGAAAAGGAAACTTAATGTCCCAGCAGGAAAGGGGATTGAAGGGATTGAAGACACAATTCTGATCAATTATGATAATCCTCAATCAAATAGGTCCAATACACCCAATACCAAAACAAAGGAAAACCACAGCAAACTAAAGACTTTGAAACATAATAAGAAACTTGCGAATTCCGACTCATTTGATGATAGTGATGACCAGTATTCTTTGAGAGACTCTAATTCAGATATAGATCCAGAAATATTTAGTGACCGGGAATCAGAGATACCAGTAGATCTACAACTAGAAGAAACAACTTATGACAAACCCCCCAAAATAGGAGTCTCTAAAGGAGAACTTAAACCTGATATTTACGTCATTGTTGAGCTCATCTTTGATAAGAACACAAAAAAAGAAACCACTAAACAGTTATATGAAGTCATTCTTAGAACTTGTTTTGAGAAGAACGAAGTTACAGTAAAGTTTTTCAGAAGAAGCTCCAAATCAAAAGGAAATGACTATATATTTCCAAATGTTGATGACGAAATGGACATTCAGTTATTAGACGTTATTTCAATTGTGAAACCATGCAAAGTAAACAGAGGACGTTATACTTTTCCTTATGAACTACTGGTAAAGCAACAAGACCTATTTTAAATAATATTTTTGTCTCTTTTTAATGTTTTTCTTAAATAATAAAGCTTTTTTCTTGTCAATAGTGGTTCTTTATTGTTACAGATGCATGATTTATGGATTTAGTTACCCTAGCACTCTCTAACTAAAGCCAAACATAGCTTTTTAATGGATGGCTTTTGTTACCCCTTTTCCAGGGGTAACTAAAGGCACCATGTTTTCATTTTTTTTTATTAAAAAAATGTATATTTCTGCAGTTTATGAATATATTTCTTTAATATATGACCACAGACCCAAATTTTGCAATATTTATTTAACCTATAAATTAAAGGGTCTGACTTGGGCAGAAGTTTGAATTTCGAAAGTGGCTTTAGTTACCCCTATCTACGGTATTTATTATTTATATTGCTTCAAAAAAGAATAGCTTTTAAAAGTTAGTTTTTTTTATATTGTTATAAAAGTTAATATTTAATGTTATTTAGTTAAACGATCATACTTATTTTGTATACATTCAAATAGATAACTGTCAATAAGTTTTTTTTATGATACGCTGCATATAAATAACGCCTACTACGACCACTAAAAGCAAGTATTCAGTTTTTTATATAAATGTTATTGTTAATTTATTAAGGATTTTAAAATCTTTTAATTTTATTCAGGTAAATTTTTGATATATATTCTATATGTTAAATAAATAATGTAACTTTTGAAACATTGAATAAAAAAAAATCGGCCTTTTGAATGAAAGTTACCTTTAAAAAAGTCAAAGTCATGACAATGTTCTTGATTTGATTCCATTTAGTTTCGAAATGATGTGGTACTGAAAAATAATAAAAATTACTATTAAGTTTTAAATGCATAAATTATTAATATGGTACTACTACTACTACTACTACTACTACTACTACTACTACTACTACTACTACTACTACTACTACTACTACTACTACTACTACTACTACTACTACTACTACTACTACTACTACTACTACTACTACTACTACTACTACTACTACTACTACTACTACTACTACTACTACTACTACTACTACTACTACTACTACTACTACTACTACTACTACTACTACTACTACTACTACTACTACTACTACTACTACTACTACTACTACTACTACTACTACTACTACTACTACTACTACTACTACTACTACTACTACTACTACTACTACTACTACTACTACTACTACTACTACTACTACTACTACTACTACTACTACTACTACTACTACTACTACTACTACTACTACTACTACTACTACTACTACTACTACTACTACTACTACTACTACTACTACTACTACTACTACTACTACTACTACTACTACTACTACTACTACTACTACTACTACTACTACTACTACTACTACTACTACTACTACTACTACTACTACTACTACTACTACTACTACTACTACTACTACTACTACTACTACTACTACTACTACTACTACTACTACTACTACTACTACTACTCTTTGACAATAGAAACAAAAAACTACTACTACTCAAAACAAAAAACTACTACTACTCTTTGACAATAGAAACAAAAAATGCACCAAATTTTTATTTAACCAAAGATTTTTTTTTATAATTGTGGCATAATTTTATATAACGTGATGTAATTTTATTGAAAATTTTTCTGGGATGTCCAGCCGAACCACAGAAAGTATATAATATTATGTAGTGATTAATTTCCTTTGGATGTATTTAAAAGAATTTAGATCTTAATTAAAACAATTATATTACTTTGTGCTGCTATAAACTGTGGAAATAAGAGAAAAAAAACTGTAAATGTATTTCATTTGTTAGTCTTCCTTTAGGCGGAAAATGGCAAGTTAATCAATATGTTGTATATTAAAACTTTTTTTATTTCATTAAAAGATTATGAAATTAATATTCTAGTATTTTTAAACATGTTCTTTTTCTGCTTAATTTTAAGATATAAGTTTTGAAAATGCAATATTTTATTCTTTAAATAATGGAAGAGCGTTTACTACAATTAGCAATTCTTACTATTTTTAACTTTCCAAATTCTTTTCCCCTTTTTAGTTTCGAAAGAAAAACAACAGTTGAACGCCATCCAGTCAGAGGCAATTCTACAAATTAAATGAGGGAGGGGGAAGGGGGAAGGGAAGAATCCATCTTTAAAAAGAACCGACAGGCAGAGTTGTTAGCGAGGCCAAAAGTATCAAGACCAAGGCCAAGGCTAAGGCCACGCGTTACAAGGCCAAGGTCAAGACCATGGTCAAAAGTTACAAACCCAAGAACAAGGCCATCGCTAAGAGTTTAAGGTTAAGGACAAATTTAGGAGTTTCAAGGCCAATGCCTATGCAAGCATTTTCAAGACCAAAGACTTCAACTTTTGCCATACGTTAAGTCCATTTATTAACACAACTGTAAGTAGCAAATGCTGTCATAATAAAACCAAATTTTATAAAAATAGACCAAGGTTAAAAAAACAAACTGCAATTGGTCTATAAAATATATTTTATAATTATCTAGGAAATACTAATCATAAGTATTTGTATAGTATACAAGTTGTTTCATTTAGCGCAGTTTCAACTTTTATATTTGAAAAAATATTAAAAGATAAGATTAGAAAAGGTAAAGACAAAGATATTGCTTTCTTCAAAGACCAGCTTAGTCAAAGAAAAGGATGTTTTGGAGGTAGAGATAAAAGATGTGAGTATTCTGTAGTAAGAAGTAAAAGATGCACATCAAAGTTAAATAGAAATCCGTCAGCGGTATTATATAAGAATGATTTAGACTATCAAAGTTATACTAGTTACACCAGCAACAAATTAGGCAAGGAACAGATGTTGACTTTGATTTTAATGCGCACCCTAATGTTCAAAATTCTGTTCTTTTTCCTAAAAATATTCTTTAGTCAACCGCTCATACAGCCGTGGAAGAAGGTATAATACTCCATTAACATACAGCATTGATTACAATTGTTATTTTCATGGCTGGTGGTTCTGTAGCGAACTTTAATTGTTTTAAATCCACATCTTAAAGAGCTGCATAGAACGTAATATCTGATAGGGCTAAAGAAATAAAAGAATACTAGAATATTATCAGATTCACTAACGAGTGTACACTTTGATGGAAAAATAGTTACTGAATTAACAAAAGGAAAGCAATTTTAAAAAGATAGAATTGCAGTTGATTAAAAGCAAGCTGTTTTTAGATTTATCCAAAAAATTCCATCAGTTTTAAAATTGATGGAAGTTTTTAGATTAAAGGATAAGGTTAAATGCCTCTGTTTTGACACAACTTCAGCAATTACAGAAAAATGACAAGGTACTTACATAAAACTAATTCAACAAGTTCAACGTTCCTTGTATTTGATTGTATGTAGACATCATGTAATTGAGCAACACATAACTCATATCTATAGATTTACCCAAGCAGCAAAACTTATGGTCCAGAAAATAAACTATTTGAAGTTCTAAAACAAAACTGCAATAGTATAGATGCTGAAACTAAGGAACTGAAAAGTATAATAATACCATCTGGAGCATGGATATATAATCAAAAACTAACTGCTGTTAAGTTTTGCCATAATATGATCAGTTTAAAGATCTTCGAAAAGGTAATATTTTCATTTTTATTTATTTTCTATTAAATCTAATTTTTAAAAAGTAACATTTATTACAAATTTATAATATATCCAAAATCTTTTGGGAATGAAATATTAGAAAAAAATACCATGCTGGCTGAACTTATTTATATGGTTTTATCATCAAATAGGTTTAAATTTCACTTACCAGGACCAGTTCACCATTCAAGATTTATGAGAAAAGGTTTATACTACTTAAAATTTTATCTTTTAATGAATGAAATCCAAAACATGACTGGCAAACATAAAGAAGTAATAACTGATATGGCTTTATTCAATTTTATACAGAGTGGTTTCTAAAAGCAGAGTAAAGTTCTTTGGTACCGACACATGAATCAATCTTTTAGTATTTTTTCATTATTGATTAAAAGAATTCAAAATGTTAATCAGTATTGTTTTTTTAGGATATGAAGGCTTACTAACAAATGAAAAGCTTTAAGGAATGGAACCTACTTGGCTCTCAAGCTGTTGCAAGCTCTCAGACGAGCCTCCTAGTTTGACTCTATTAATAACAAAAAAGTCGCGGTTAGTTTTTGACATGCTAAGGCATGGTAAGACAGAAACTCAATAGCTGAAGGCTCCACCAGATTTTTGGAAATTCAACGATTTTTATCTAAATTTTAGAGCAACAGTTAAGGGACTTGATGTTGTTTATGATTGTTCTGAGAGGTCAGTTAAGTTAGTTCAAGACATAATAAAGAGAGCATAGTTTGAGGAAAAAAGCAGGACATCTTTCTCTTTACAAAAAGTTAAGTTAAGTTATTCCTCCTGTTTCTATTTTAGAAAAATAGAAACAGGAGTAATAAAATAAATTACGAAAAGACCGCTAGTACAAACACAAATAAAGTCTAGTTTCTTATGTACATTTTTTTGTTAATATTGCTTCTTCAAGAAAGAATAAAAAATTCATAAATTGCTGTATTTTAATTTTAATGAAACTTTATTATTGAGTTAAAATTTTTTATAATTTAATAAATTTTTTTTTAAATATCATCTTTCCCTGTCCAGGCCCTCTCTCTTATATATTTCCGAGAATAGTTTCTGAAGCTGGTTATAAGTTAGAAATCATTATTGCACTGTAAAAATAAATAAAAATAATAATGTACTTTCATGAGTTTTAAGAATTTTTTAAGAATATTTTTTATTTTTATGAGCTTTTCTAAATATTTATGGATTTTCTTCAGTTTTTAATTTTTTTTTGAGAGTAGAGCCCGTTTTATTTAGATTAAGTCTTAACAAACACAAGTAAAACAAATGAAAAAAAAAACTTTAATGTCAAGACTTCCTACAAACAGTTTTAAGAATAGCACAAAACGTCTAAAAAGATGCCCATTTTACGCCCCTACATGTAAATATATATATATATATATATATATATATATATATATATATATATATATATATATATATATATATATATATATATATATATATATATATATATATATATATATATATATATATATATATATATATATATAAATATATATACACACACACACACACACACACACACACACCCACATATATATATATATATATATATATATATATATATATATATATATATATATATATATATATGTATATATATATATTTAGATAAAATATATATAGAATATATATATATATATATATATATATATATATTCTATATATATTTTATCTAAATATATATATATATACATATATATATATATATATATATATATATATATATATATATATATATATATATATATATGTGTGTGTGTGTGTGTGTGTGTGTGTGTGTGTGTGTGTGTGTGTGTGTGTGTGTGTGTGTGTGTGTGTATATTTATATATATATATATATATATATGTGTGTGTGTGTGTGTGTGTGTGTGTATATTTATATATATATATATATATATATATATATATATATATATATATATATATATATATATATATATATATATATATATGTGTGTGTGTGTGTGTGAGTGTGTGTATATATATGATTTGCATGATAGTTTTGTTGTTTTAAATCAAATCTGGTGATTAAGATGTTTTTGTTATTTTGAAAGCACAAGTAAAGTAACTTGTGTTTTCAAAACAACAAAACCATAGCTCAATGTCGTGTGAAAAACTTCCTGCTTCTAGCCAGAGACAAAATATTTTTAAGCATCTAATGATTTGTAATTATCTATAGCCTCAAGAAAAATTATTCTAGGACTTTTTATTAAATAATGATAAATATCATGGTATTGAACAGACGGCCATTCATTTGGGTCGTCTTTCCAAGTATTTGCAAAGACTTGAATGGACAAAGGTTGATTTCAAGGATTGCAAGTTTGTTTATATACCTTTCAGCGGCGTTAAAATCTAGTTTTTCAAATTATTCATGGGGTTTCTTTTTTTAACTCTTTAATTCACTTTTGCGTACGAACTCTCCTGCTTTATTAACTCAACTAATCATTTGTCCCCCCAACCCCCATTCAAGATGGTAACAATTTGCGCTATTGAAATTTTGCATAACATTGTGACCTTTCGACTGCAAGGATATAGAGTAAATACGCTAATTACTGGCCATTAACCATTTACTAGCCACTTTTAAAAGCTTTTCTCACAAGAATCTATGGCGCAAGTTGTACTAAATTATTATTTAAACTCAATGACTTTATTAAAACTTTCTAAATTTCGCAATTTCAGGAAATTTCTAGAAGGTTTTAGTCGCTAGAATTTAATGTAAAAAACATCATACTAAATGTTACTAATTTACGCTTTGTTTTCCTAAATTCATACTTTGTTATCATTTTTTATGAGCGACAAGTATTTGTGGCAGTCCATTCAGAAACGAAAAAAATGATGAATATCTTATGTACACTTTGAAACAAAATTGTTTAGTTGATGGCTCACATATAATGTTTTAACTGAACTAGATTAAACCTTTCCTAATGCACTATATACTGGCCGATTATTTAATCTATTTACTGGCCATGTTCAATAAATGGTATCAGATATAAAATTATTTAGTTAAATGTTTTTGTATTAGATTTTCTCATGAGAAAAAGTGTGAGCTCACACTTTATTTTTTATGAGTGAAAAAAGTCAAGTTAAGATACTAATTCGATAGTTAACTGGTAAACAACATCCACAATTTAAATTCATTTCTGATTTTCTGAGTTCATTCTACTTTTCAAGTAGAATGAGGTTAGAAAATTATAGTTGATTATAATTACAGTTAAATATGTTCCGATAATTTTGATTTAATAAAAAAAATACCACTAATAAAAAGAATGACATGCAACTAGCAGTACGTGCAGTTTTATCAGGTATGTCTCAGCGGAAAGCAAGTTTATTCTATAAAGTTCCACGATCGACTCTGCAAACTATAATCTCTGGAAAGTCTAAAATAGGAGCAAAACCAGGGAAACAACCAGTGCTGGGTAATCTTGAAGAAAAACTAATTGATTATGCTGGCAATCGTGCCCAAATAGGAATTGGTTTTGGAAAAAAAACATTTATGATTTATGCTGCTAAACTTGCTAAAAATATAACATAAGTTTACTGGACAAACCAGAATGTATGTGAAATATGGACAAAACAGGGATGCAACTAGAGCATAAAACAAGACATGTTGTTGCCAGGAAAGGCTGAAAATACATCCAGAGTCGAACAAGTGACAACAAAGAGACAATTACTGACATATGTTGCATAATTGCAGATGATTAAGTAATACCACCACATATAATAGGGAAAGGAAAAACTGTACGTACCTTTCATGGTTTTGATACAGAAAATGCTCCAAGTGGAGCTACATGGAGTGTGTCTGAAAAGGGCTAGATAAAACAAGGTATTGCGGAATTATGGTTTGAGAAAACATTTCTTCTAAATATTGGCTCAGCAAGGCCACAGATTCTAATCCTAGATGGACACAATTCACCCAATTTTGTTAAAATGATTGAGCTGGCTATTGTAAACCAAATTAAAATTGTCGACCTTCGAGCTCACACCAGCAACTGGTTGCAGCCTTGTGACAGAACAGTTTTTAAGCCACTAAAAACTGTTTATTCTGAGGTCTACCAAACAATGATGAACGACTACCCAGGTGTAATAGTCTCGCATTCTAATTTTTGTGGTTTATTTTCAAAAGCGTGGAAATATGCAATGACTGATGCAAATATACGCTCTGGATTTCGAGCTTGTGGAATTTATCCGTTTAATCCAAATGCTATTTCTAATGAGGTGTACATCCCAAATATTTTATATAGTCATATTTCAGATACTGTCCGAGTTCAAAATGTATGTGACATTTCATTATTGCCTGATCTATCAGATGGCAGCTATAAAACCAACTCACACTCTTTAACCAAACCAATAGAAGAAAATGAGTTAATTGACTTTTTCATTCAAGGCAATTCTATGCAATATTCAAATATTATAACAGAACACAGCTATGCAAAAATCAAACCACTACGAGACAATCAGTTTTTTGATTTTTCTGTTCAAGACAAAACTCTGGGTTTAAATAGTGATTCAGAAATAATTCTTGAAGAAGTAGTAGTAACTGAATCAACATTAGATTCAAATGATAAAAAAATTTGCATAACAAATCGTCCATTTCCATTTACTAATTCATCTTGTCCGTCAGACAAAGATTCAGATATTCTTACATATCCTTCTCCACACATTAAACAAAACAAAAAACAAAAAAACAAAAAACTCTAGTTTAAAGTTTTTTGTTCTGACCTCAGAGGAGGCTTATAATGCAAAGCTTGAAGATAGGGCTGTAAAAGTAGCTAGTGAAAAGAGAAAAATTGAGAAACAAAAGATTTAAAAAAAAAAAGAAATTTCTGCTAAAAAGAAGCTAGATCATATATCAAACTTGAAGAAATTAACTTAAAGAAATGAAAAGATGAATAAAAAAAATGATATTTTTAATAATAGTTATTTTTAGTTTTTTGTGGAGTTTGTTAATTCACTGTAAAATTCAGTGTAAAATTTAGTTTAACAAGTTATCTTGATTTTATGCTGTACTTTTTTTGTTTGGTTTTATTATTTTCAATTTTACATCAATGTGTTTCCTAATTTCTGGCCTACGGCCAATAAATGGTTAAGATGGCCAGTATTAATTAAAACTGTTTACCTTTATTATCTGAATTATATATAATTTTTTGCTATTATAATCACAAAAAATTTTACTTAAAATTATAGAGTTCTTAATTCTCTAAAAATTGATATATGATATGTAACATTTACTTGAATATTTTTCTGTAACGGGTGTTTCTTGTAAAATTGTGGCCAGTAATTGGCGTATTTACCCTAGTGTTTTTTAGATTGCATTGACATTTTAGAAATTTTTGCATTACTGAAATAATTAAATGCTATGGACACGCATGTGTTTCCAAGCAACAAAATTATCTCTGAATTAGAAAAAAGACTACTAGCTTTACTCTCTTTCATAAAAAAGACATGCATTAATCTTACTTTAAAAATGCTCAAACCGCTTATCAATAAAAATAAAAGTAAATGAAACATTTCTATATTTTCTAGATATTTTGTTATGCAAAAATAATAAATAAAACTGAAGATTATTTAGAATATTTCAAGACATTTTATTTGATTTTATGTTGAATATGCTTTTTGCTTAACGTGTTGATTAAACGAGATATTTTTTATTCTTTAAAGTATTTATTCATATGAATCTTTATTGGTATTTTTTTTTTTCGAGTGGCAACTCTTTCCGCTCTAGCAAATTATTTTGGTAAGCGGAATGAATGGAAACTCATTGCGCCTACCAAAGTGGTTTTTTATTCACATGAACAATAAAAGGCAAACAGGCTAACAAACTAAAAACAATATATGCATTAAATTTGAAAACGAAATTCAATTATTCTAAAAAATGAAACTCAAAGTATTTAAAAGTATTTAAGTATTAAATCTAAAATATACCTATATTGAAACGAAAGAGATGAGAAATTTTTTCTTCATTACAAGTAAAAAAGTAGAAAAAAATATATTAATAAAACCTTCTTTTAACACTCAAGCTTTTTTAAAGCATACGCCATTAACTTTGAATAAAATGAAGGATATCAAGTGTCTGCAAGGACGTATTAAAAGATGGACGTTTAACTGATTGTTTAAAAGTTAAGATATTTGCGCTGTCAATTGTTATAAATAACATTAGGAAAACAATAGAAAACCTTTGCGCCAAGTGTAAATATTTCTATACAAATATTTTTCAAAATGGCAACTGCCTCACTTATCCAATTATACTTTATATAAAAAGACATTTTTATGTAAAGTATTGTGATTAATATATTTTACTATAATTCTATATGCAATTTTCCTTGTATAACCAGGCATGGACTGGACCGATTGGATACCGCGAGATTCCCGGTGGGCCGGTTGCCATAAAAAAAGTTATCATATTTTTAAATTGGCTACATTTTATTTTCAGTTGATTTTTATAATCAACGGTTAATTAAAATGTAACTAAAAGTATTGTATCTTTCTGACATGTATTAGAATATAGCCTATTATAGGCCAGAAAAAAAGTTATTATATTTAGTGCCAATATATAAACTTTAAAAAAGTTATTATATTACTGAATTTCATAAGGGATGGTTTTGGCGTATGAGATTTCAGAGCAATCTTTATAGGGGATAAATGAACAAAAACAATGTCGATCTTAATTGATACCAGAGTAATTTTACTTTTCTTTTTAACTAATAAAAAGCAATGGATAATTTTTTAGATAGAAAATAGTTGTGATTAATAGACCATTATTTATTTACAAGTTTCTGACCCGTTACACGAATAACGGATCAGAATAAATATATTTAAACAGTACCCTTTTCATGCTTAAAAACTAAAGTAAAAAGCAAAAAGACATTTTGTACTCAAAACTTGCTTGCATTCTAAAGTATCTCGCCTCTAACTACCTTTTTAAATATAAAAGACTCAGCGCACCCTTCTATCACTTCATCTATTTTAAAAAAGTTTACTTTAAATATAAGAGAATACAGTTTAGAACAGAAAAATTTATGCAAATATTAAAAATTAAATGCAATTGCGGAACGAAAATTGACAAAAAAGTTGTGACTGTTAATACGAATTTTGTTTAACCTGGCGTTAACGTTGCTTGTTAGTTATCAAAATCTTATGGGGAACAAATTTGTCTTACTTCAGTTTTGTTTAAAAAAGATTCTACATATTTTTTATTTTGAAATGTTGGCTTCAAGAATATTACTTTTAAGTTGTTGGTTTCAAAAAAGTCTTGATATGTTCTTTTATTGTTATTATTTATAAAAGACTTCCATGACGAAAAGGAAAAAATATCATAACTTTAAAAATGACATTCTCAAAGTTAAAAAGACTAAAATTCTCTTGCCAAAATAAACTTAATCAGATCACAAAAAATTTACCACAATAAATAATATTATTTGAGAAATGGAAGGAAAAATTTATACTGTTCCTAAAAATAACATTAGAAACAATATGTATTTTCAAAAAGAAAATTAACTGTACTTAAAAAAATGTACTAAAAAATTGCTATACTAAAATTGTTACATAAATAATAACAAGGAGTGTGTTGAAGCAAAGAAAACAATTTTCTATCTTTACAATCTATTTACAATATTTAGTAACATATACATGAGATTTAAGAGAAATGTTGAGAATATATACAGAAACTTTGAGAATATATACGCTGCTGATTCTATTGAATATACTGATTTTAAAAAAGTTTCACAAAATTTAGATGAGTGAATAAACAAAAGAAATCAAAGTAACTGTTTATTTTCTTGTTGTTTATAGGAAAAAGTTTTAAGGCATAACGTAACACACTGATTTTCACTATCTGATATTAAATAAATATAGATAGAGAAATATTGCTGAAAAAAAGACATCTTACATATGCTTATATACAATTATGTATCTAATAACATAATACTTTTCCTATTTGTGTATTTTTGAAATGACAAAAGCAAGAGTGTTGAAATTGCAGATTGAACCCTAAATTGTGTACAGCCTATATCTTTATTTATACCTTTAAATTGTGTTCAGTCTATATGCATTTCAGTTTGAGGGTGACCATTCTTGAAAAATATTTTAGGAAATCGTTTTTAATAAATAGGATAATTTCAATGAAGGTCAGCTTTTTATTTAAAAACTTTGGCATATAAAATTCGCCCAACGGTCGCACACGAGCAGTGATCGCCTGAGAGAAGAAATGAAGTACATTAGAATAAAGGAGAATAATTTATTAGACAAAGCTTATTTTGACAGTTGTCAAAACAAAAATAAAGATTAATAGAGGAATATTTAAAAATACACAAGACAGGCTATACACCCAAAACAGTACTTAACAATAATAACAATAAAAAATAAATAAATAAATTGTTTTATAAACACCAATATGAACATTTAAAAATAATAAAAATTAGTTGGTATGACCCGTACGATACGGGTCGTGCCAAGTCTAATTCACATCCGACAATTTCAAAAACTTGTTCCTTAGTCTTTATACTTTAATTTATTTAGTAAACTGCACAAAATAAATCAATTTTAAGTTCTGGTAGATGGTAAAATACGAATTTTAATTGCAATTACAATTAAAGTTTGCATTTTTCCACCTACCAGATGGTAAAATGCAAACTCTTAAGAAAATTAAATCGAACTTTAATTGCTCGTTAAATTATAATTAATTTATAAGAAAAGTCTAATTTAAATAAAATATATCTGATACCAATATAATTAATTTAAAAAACCGATGAGGAAATGTTTTTAATATAATGACTGTTGTGGTCATTAAAATGTTTTGGTTCGCTAAAAAGTACACAGTTTGCATTTTACTGACTATCTACAGTTCTTGATTTCTAATTTACTGTTCTTTAGAACTAGGGTTAGGACTATTGTTATTGTTATTGTAAAAATGAAATACAATAACAATTACAATACAATAATATTGTATTGCAATACCAGAGATGCAATTAAAACATTATTTATGGTTATTGTATTGCTGTGAATAAAAACAGTTACAATAACTATTGTATTCTTTTTTTTTCTAACAATACATTGAAGCTCTAAAACTATTGTATTGCATTGCTGTGATGTAAAACAATTACAATAACTATTGTATTGTATTGCTGGGATCAAAAAAATTACAACAAGTACATTGATGTATTGTATTACTACTTCAAAGTCTAATAGCTATTGTATTTTATAGTATTTAGACTCTTTTTTCACGCATTTATTATTATTTGGGCACTAGATAATTTAGGGGTGCCTGTAACGCTCGTTTTCAGCAGTCATTTATATATATAAATTTTGTTTATTTTCAGAAGTGAAGTAAAGCCAGGGAAGTATATATACTACGTATACTTAATATCTGTCAGGGCTAAAGAAATAAAAGAATACACAAAAAAACTGCAATATTATCAGATTCACTAATAACTACACAGTTTGATGGAAACATAGTTACTGAGTTAACAAAGGGAAGGCAATTTAAAAAAGATAGAATTGCAGTTTTAATAAGGATTGATGCGAAAACAGAACTATTTGGCATTTCTCAATAGGGTCTAGTTCAGGGGTTAATCAAAAGCAAGCTGTTTTTAAATTTAATCCAAAAAATTCAATCAGTTGTAGAATTGATGGAAGTTTTTGGATTAAAGGATAAGGTTAAATGTCTCTGTTTAATCTCATGCAAGGTACTTGCATGAGATTAAACATACTTGATTGCATGTAGACATCATGTAATTGGGAGACACATAGCCCATTTCTGGAAGATTTACCTAAGTAAATCTTAAAATTACCCAAGTAAATCTTAAAATCTTAAATTTCTGGTCCAGAAAACAAACTATTTGAATTTTTAAATCAAAACTGCAATAAAATAGATGCTGAAACTAAAAAGGAACTAAAAAGTATAGTATAACCACCTGGAGCATAGATGTATAATTAAAAACTAGCTGGCAAACATAAAGAAGTAATAACTAATATGGTTTTGTTTGAATACAGAGTGGTTTCTAAAAGCAGAGTTAAGTTTTTTGGCACCGACACATGTATCAGTCTTTTAGTATTTTTTTATTATTGATTAAAATAATTCAAAATGTTAATCAATATTGTTTATTAGGATATGAAAGCTTACTGAAAAATAAAAAGGTTTGAGGTATGAAACCTACTTGGCTCCCAAGCTGTTGCAAGCTCTATTCTCAGACATACTCGCAGACGAGCCTCCTAGTTTGACTCTATTAATAACAGAATAGTCGTGACTAGTTTTTGACATGCTTAGGCATGGAAAGGCAGAAACTCAATGGATGAAGACTCCACCAGATTTTTGGAAATTCAACGATTTTTATCAAGAATTTAAAACAACAGTTAAGAGACTTGATGTTCTTAATGACTGTTAAGTTTGTTAGACCTAATAAAGAGAACATAGTCTGAGGAAAAAAGGAAGGAAACCTTTCTCTTTAAAAATAGTTACAAGAAAACAGAAACAGGAAGAATAAAATAGATTACGAAAAAGTCCCTAGTGCAAACACAAATAAAGTCTAGTTTCTTATGTACATTTTTTTGTTAATATCACTTCTTCAAGAAACAATAAAAAATTCATACATTAACTGGGATTGCTGTATTTTAATTTAAATGAAACTTTACTATTGAATTGAAATTTTTATATAATTTAATAATTTTTGTTAATATCTTTTTTTTCTTGTCCAGACCCTCTCTTTTTATATTTCCGAGAATAGTTCCTGAAGCTGATTATAAGTTAGAAATCAATATTGTACTGTATCAAAAGTAAAAAAAAATAATAATGCACTTTTATGAGTTTCAAGAAAATTTTAAGAATACTTTGAATTTTTAAGAGCTTTTCTAAATATTTATGGATTTTAGGGTTTTTTGAAACAATTTTCTTGATTTTTTAATTTTTTTTTAGAGAGTAGATTCTATTTTATTTATATTAAGTCTTAACAAACACAAGTATAAAAAATATAAACTAAAAATTTTAATGTCAAAACTTCCTACACAGTTTTAAAAATAGTACAAAACACCGTAAAAGTTGACTCTTTTACTTCCCTAAAGGAACCCTTAACTCTTTCAAAAATTAAAAAATTTTTTTTTTTGGTAATATATTATGGTTCGTAAAGATAATAGACTAGGGTTCTTTTTTATGGAGACATGACCCTTTTTTTTGTTAAATAATAATAAACATCATGGTATTGAACTGATGGCCATTCAGTTGAGTCATCTTTCCAAGAATTTGCATGGAACTTTTACGGACAAAGGTTGATTCAAAGGACTGCAAGTTTGTTTATATACTTTTTAGCGGCGTTAAAATCTAGTCTCTAGTCAAATTATTCATAAACTGACGTTTCTTTTTTTAAACTCTTTAATTCACTTTTGCGTATTTTTGCGATTTCTCTTGCTTTATTAACTCAATTATTCATCCATTCCTCTTCCTTCCTCATTCAAGATAGTAACGATTTGCGCTATTGAAATTTTGCATAACCTCGTGGCCTTTCGATTGCGAGGATATAGTGTTTTTTAAATTGCAGTGGAATTTTATAAATTTTTTTATCACTGAAATAATTAAATGCTATGGAGACGCATGTGTTTCCAAGTAACTAAATTAGAAAAAAGACTACTAGCTTTACGCTCTTTCAAAAAATAAGACACGCATTAATCTTCCTTTAAAAATGCTCAAACCGCTTATCATTAAAAATAAAATTAAATGAAACATTTCTATATTTTCTAGATGTTTTTTTTACAATTATAACAAATAAAAATGAAGATTATGTAGAATACTTCAAGAAGTTTTACTTGATTTTATGTTGAATATGCTTATTGCTTAACGTATTGATTAAACGAGATATTTTTTAATCTTTAAAGTATTTATTCATATGAATCTTTATTGGTATTTTTGTTTGAGTGGAAACTCATTCCGCTTTACCATGATATTTTGGTAAGCGGAATGAGTGAAAACTCATTGCGCTTATTAAGTGGTTTTTTATTCACATGATTAATAAATGACAAACAGGCTGACAAACTAAAAAAAATATATGCATTAAATTTGAAAACGAAATTCAATTATTCTAAAAAATGAAACTCAAAGTATTTAAAATTTAAAATATACCTATATTGAACCGAAAGAGATGAGATAATTTTTCTTTTTCTCAAGTAAAAAAGTAGAAAAAAATATATTCGTAAAACTGTTTTTCAACACTCAAACGTATTTAAAGCGTACGTCTTTAACTTTGTATAAAAAGAAAGAGATCAAGTATCTGCAAGGACGTATTAAAAGATGGACGTTTAACTAATTGTTTAAAAGCCAAGATATTAGCGCTTTCAATTGTTATAAATAACATTAGGAAAACAATAGAAAACATTATTTTTATACAAATTTTTTTGTTTAAATGCCTCATTTATTCAATTATATAAAAATAAGTTTTTATGTTAAGTACTGCGATTAATATATTTTACTATTTAAAAAAAAAAAATTCTGTATAAACAATTTTCCTTGCATAACCAGGCTTGGACTGGACCGATTGGATACTGCGAGATTCCCGGTTGGCCGGTTGCCATAAAAAAAATTATCATATTTTTAGTTAGGCAACATTTTATTTTCAGTTGATTATTATAATCAACGAAAAATTAAAATGTAACTAGTAATATAATAACTTTCTGACCTACATAAGACTATAGCCTATTATAAGCTAGAAAAAAAGTTATTATATTTAGTGCCAATATATAAACTTTAAAAAAGCTATTTTATTTTGTGTTTATTTTATAAATTTTAGCGGCCATCTTGATCGCATCAAAAGTAGTAGTATATTAATGTTATTATATATTTTTTTTTTAGGTGCCCCAAGAAATCCTTACGTTCATGCTTTGTGGTCATGAGGTCTTATCATAGAGCACCGCGGAAGAACATTTAACTTTAAAATTAATTTAGTTTATTTCCGGCATGCATACTTTACCCTACAGATGAATGAAACAAAAAAGAGGTGCTGAGAAAGAAAAAAAAAAAAAATTAAATACGTACAGATAACGTAGCCCAAAAATATAAAAAGTTAACGAATTTTTTTGCAACATTTTTCTGACAAAAATGTGACTAGGTCATATTTTTGTTAAAAAAGACTTATAATAAAGTCATTGATGTAATAGTAACATCTTTAACCGGCATAATGGTGGAAGAGAACATAAATGAGAGTTCATATTGATAACACACAAGATATTAATGTACAGGATCAGTACTAGGGATGGCACTTTTACTTATTTTGATGTAAAAAAGCGTGAATTACTTTACATAATTTATATAAAAATAAATAACTTATTTACATTTAAAAGTAATTCGGGTTTTTTTTACATAAATTATATAACGTGTAAAACTTAATTACTTAAGTTAAGTTTTTTAAATGAGTAATTGTTACTTGAAAAAGTAATTTACTTTTACAAGTAAAAGTTATTTGCATTTTTACTTTTACTTGTAAAAGCAAAGAGATACTATCTCTTATCTTAAGAGATACTATCTCTTATCTCTTTGGTTACAGAAAAAAATTTTTTCAAAAAAATAAAAAAAAGCAAAATAAAGGCAAATTTAAATAAAAATATATATACATACACTACTACAAACAATATTAAAGGCTATACTCAAAGCGCTTAATGCAAGTTTTCATATTTTTTTACTCGCTTGTTCTCTGTGGCAACAAACACACAAATTTTCCAGTTTACAGCATATTTACTAGGATGAGTTAGTGATTTAACATAATTAAGATATATTATGGTCTGGCGATCCCCGCGAAAGGCATTACGAGTGGCGACTTGCCAAACAGGGTCTAGCTGTGTCCCGTAGGTGCTTGAGAGTGACAATGTCATGTCGATGGTTGATATTGGAGGTAGGCCCTCTGTCTCTAATAAAGCATTTGAGGCGTTAGGATGGATTGCTCTCGAGAACTATACGAGCATTGTAGATGAGTCAACGCCACTCGTAACAGACTTCAGGGGTGATGACACCGTTTCTACGGCAGACCACGTACTGAGTGGTGATTTGAATCTCGATTGCCTCGTAGTACCAGACGAGCCGGTCGGAGGGTCTCTAGAAACCTGGGTGGAGTGGAAGGATGGGGTTCGGGCACAGATTCTGAGTGAAATTGACGCGTCTCGTCGGATCCTTAAAACCGAAATTGACCTCTTCTATGAGAAGATTAGACGCGCTAACTCAAACCGCCTACAGGACATCGATAAGGGCAGATTCGAGTTGGTCGACGACAAGCTTGTCTTCAGAGGGAAATCGGACGGGGCTATACAGCTCACCTCGAACAGAGGCCACACCCTAAAATTACTAGCCCGAGTCCCAGGCAACACTTTACGTGATATGGAGCTCTTGTTTCGACTGAAGCCAGCTTTCATAGCCGAGATTCTCAACATAGACTATAAGGAGCTAGGCACACTCAACTAGGCAGTCAACGCTGATATTTGAGCTTCAACTAGCGGGGAGGCTGTTTCAGCACTGCTAGGCCGCGTTATAAAAGCCGTAGCTATACTCATGGATAACTCCTCTAACATCTAACCTGACATGAAGCAAGATCTAAAAACTACAGGGGAAACTCGTGTTAATCTCCGCACAGCCATCGACAAGGCTGTCATAAAACAGCGAATTGCTGAGCAGGAAATTGCAAGGCTTGAAGGCAAGGTTGAAATCCTCAAGGAGCTTGAGCAGAAAAATCCTGGCTTGTTGAAAGATAGTTTAAATAACGAACAACAGAATCTGGCTAGGGCTAAGCAGGCGCTTGACGCGGAGACCTCAAAGCTGGCAGACCTCAAGAGGTTGCTCAGAGGACTGTTTGCTGCTATCCGCGATATCCTGGCTTGACTAAAGGGAGACAGACTCTTATGTTAGACCAAAAATGGCTAGCTAGTCATAAAATGGTGGCAGTCAACGGATCTGATGGCTCCGACCCGCTTGAGCATTTCCAAATAACAATCATAGGAGAGGGGCAATATCTTGGTTATCCCAGACTAACTAACAAGCCTCCAACAAGCAGCTACCTTGGAGCTACCTCCAGCGACGGCAGCTACCTTGGAGGAAAGACTCATTACTACCCAAACCCTGTGTACAAAACGAAATTGTTGTACAAACCCAAGGCACTACTACCGTTGATTATTCTTTATCTGGACAACGTAAAAATGACCGAGCAGCCACCCGGGTTTCAAGAAATGGGGCCTCGCGATGCCCTATAACGATCGCCGATATCGAAACTCTATACATATACGTCAACGCACGCTTCTCGTTTAAAGCTCTCCATAAAAGTGCGCTCTTATTGTACGTCTTCAAAAATATGTATCGACCTGAAAACTGGGTTGAACCGTCCGACGTCGTTGCTTACACTACTATGCTTAACTTCACGGTCAGTGTAGCAATAGAGAGCTGTGGGATCTCGACTCTTATTATGTACTGCATAGATCCTTATATGCTCGCCTTATACAGGTTTTATGTCTATTATTGGGTCCAGAGAATCTTCTGGTGTCTGGGCGTTGCCCTCCCTAACGGGACGTACTTTTACCCGTGGAAAACGAACGTCGACCCTGCGGCTCTCGAGCAACTCAAGAACGAATTTCAGATGCCGACTGACCTAGGCCTACAGACCTGGGTTGTTAAATACGACCTCCTCCGATTCGTATAGGATGGGAAGACAGGCGACTACTCTACTCTGAACCAGTCAGCCGGTATGATCCCCAAGAGCACTGACGGTCTCTCCGCAGCCGGTTTTAGGGCTCTGTCCAAGTCTGTCAGAGGTTATGCAGTGTGTCGGGGCACTATTGTTGGCAGCAGCGCAGCAGCTCTGGATGCCCAAGCTGAGTTTGTCAATGCTGTTGAGAGTTACGACATATGGCCAAAAGACTTTGCGGATGATATTTTTTTTTTTTTTAATACTTTATTACAATCATTATTACAGTTTATATTATAACTTTATGTGAGTAAAACGTAAGACATAAAATAAAAAAGAAATAAATTATATTTACAAAAAAGATTTCTTTAACAATAGAAATATAACAATAAATATAACAATAAAAATTAGGAATAAAGAATGCGGAAACTCGGAGCAGTCTTTGAGGTCTTGTAGTACTCAGGTTGTTTAAGGCCAGTCTCGGGTTTATTTCGATTATCTGCGGGTGACGTAATAATTTATTGTTCAGTTCTCGCGGGATAATTTTAAAACTTTGTTTTTAAATATAGCGGTGACTTCTAGACTTAAAAAGCCCGACAAGAAAGTTTTTTCAGCAATTATTAATTTTTGAAATTTTTTTTTTTTTTTTTTTTTTATTGTTCTTTTATCTTTATAATGTTGTGATTCTACATGATTGGTACAAAGTTATATGTTTTTAAAATATATAATACTAAAAATAAATCACAAGTTTATAGAATACAAAAAATATGATTGGAGGGTATCATTAATATTAAAAGAACGCGGAAACTTGCAGAAGACCAGATGGTCTTGTCATTAAGAAACCGCTTGTACTTGTAATATTTTTTGTATTTTTGTTTTACAATGTATCAAGTTTCACAAAATACTTCATTTTATATTAGGTTCACATATAATAAAATGTAGAAATAAAAATTTGGTAAATACTGTTTGTAGTACACATAATACACATAAATATATTATTAAGCATAAATATAATTATTATTGACTTATATTGATTTTTTATATTAATATATATTATTGAAGTTTTTTGGATTTTGTTTTCAATTATAATTTTGGTTTTACTTTCAGTTTTAGTTTAGTGAAAGTTTAAATAATTGCTGATATTTAAAACAAACTTTTTTAGCAAGATTTTCAAACAATTTATGTTATCTAATTTTGTAATAATGGCATTTTTGGATATCAGTTTATTATAAAGATAGGGACCGCGAAACGAAATTGTGAAACGCGACAGTTTTGTTTTTCTGAATGGTACATTAAAGTTTCCTACTTCTCTAGTGTCATATCTATTTTTTTTTGCTTTTAAAAAATTCATTTAAGAAGTGTGGTGGGACAAGCCCGAGTTTATATTTTAGCATGAAGAGTAAGTTTTGGTAAATGTTAATTCTATAGACGTTTAGTGCATTTAGGAGTTTAAACAAAGATTCAGCATGAGTGAGTTTATCTTTTTTATAGACAATTCTAATGGCATGTTTTTGATGTTGATAAAGTGATTTTAAATTAGATTTATGGGTACTGGCCCATGCTATATTACCATATGTATAATAGGTATGTATAAATGAAAAATAAAGATGTTTTAGATTTTCTTGAGATAACATTGGCCTAGCTTTGTATAGCACGCCAATGTTTTTGGTTATTTTAGTATTTAAATAGTCAATATGGGCGTTCCATGATATATTTTGATCAATAAGTAAACCTAGGAATTTAGTTGTTGTGGTTCTTTCGATATTTTTGTTTTTTGTTCTTAGCAATGGCAATATATTTGGTAGTTTTTTTCTTTTTTGATTTGGATGGAATAAGATGTAATTAGTTTTTTCTGTGTTTAAAGATAGTTTATTAGATTTTAGCCCATTATTAAGTTTTTCGAGTTAATATTCGTTGTTTCAAAAAGTTCTGTAATTGACGGCGATGAATAAAATAAATTAGTGTCATCTGCAAACATTATGACATCAAGTTTGTTTGAGGCTTTCGGAAGATCATTAATGTATATTAAAAACAGTAAGGGAGCTAGAATGGAACCTTAGGGAACGCCACATTTGATCTTTAGCATTTTTGAACAGATATTTTCATCAGTATTTAAACATTGTTGTCTGTTTAGCAAAAAGTTTTTAAACCAAAGTAATGCAACATTTTTTACGCCATATTTTTCCATTTTTTTGAGCAGGATTTCATGATCAACAGTATCGAATGCTTTTGATAGATCTATAAAGATTCCTAGAACAAATTCATTATTATCAAATGAGTAGTTGATGCTATTTACAAGATCTATGATTGCATGTTCGGTTGCATGTTGTTTTTGAAATCCAAACTGTTTTTTATTTAAGATGTTATTGTTTGTTAAATATATGTACAGTTTATTATAAATTATTCGTTCGAGAAGTTTTGAGAATACAGGAAGGATTGAGATTGGTCTATAGTTGTTTAGTAAATATGGTTCTCTAGTTTTATATATAGGTACAATATTTGCAATTTTTGAATTTCTCTGGAACGGTTCCTGTTATAATTGAAGATTTAAATATTTCGAAGAGGGGTTTTTTTATTATCGGAAAGATATTTATTACTACATTGCTACAAATTTCATCAATTCCTGGTGCTTTGTTGATTTTTAAAGAGTTTTTTGCATTTTCAAGTTCTTCATAGCTTAGTCCATTGAAAATTAGTTCGCTATTTAGATCTGTGAGGTAGTTTTCAAAGGAGTCATTTGTAGTTAAAATTTTAGACGCCATGTTTGGTCCTATGTTTGCAAAAAAAATTTTAAAGTGTTCGGCAATTGAGTTCTTATCATTGTGTTCGGTTTCATTTATAATGATTCTATCTGGTAAACTATTTGTTTTTTTGTTTTTTTTCCCGATTATTTCTTTCATAATGTTCCATGTTTTTTTCATGTCTCCATTTGTTTTTTTAAGTAATTTAGAGTAGTAAATTTTTTTAGAATGTTTTTTGATTTTTTCGAAAAGATTTTTGTATTGTTTATAAGTAGATAGGTTAATCTCATTTCTGTTTTTCAAATATTTAACGTATAGTTTTTGTTTTGTTTTTGAAGATTTTTTAATACCGCTGGTGATCCATGGACAGCTCAAATATTTTACTTTGATTTCTTTTTCTTTGATTGGAAAATGATTATTGTAGTGCTTTAGAAAAATATCTGTAAAAGTATTATATGCAGAGTTTGTGTTCCCAAGGTTACATTCTTGATACACTTTAACCCAATCTACTGCCGATAGTGTGTCTTTAAAATTTTGAATTGAAAATTTATTTATTTTTCTTTTATAAGTTATTTTTTTCAAATTATTATTTACTCTTGTATTATTTTTTATTGTAAAGTAAATTGGAAAATGATCTGTTATATCAATTTTTACTATTCCTGCTTTTAAGGAGGTATCTAGAAATGAGTTTGTTAGTATGTTATCTATGGCAGAAATAGAATTTAAAGTTACCTGTGTCGGTTTATTAATAATTGGTAAAATACAATGTTGAAACATGTTATCAAAAAATAATTTAGTAATCGGAAACTCATTGTATTTTAAACAATCTATGTTGAGGTCCCCAATACAGAATAACTTTTTTTGTTCTTTATTGATTTTGAGAAAAATTTCTTCTAGATATTTAGAAAAAGTTTTAATATTACCTTCTATGGTGGTCTATAACAGGTAGAAACAATAATATTTTTAAACTTGGAGTTTATGATTTCTATTGTAAAGACCTCACTATCGGCATTAGAAATGGAGTGGTCTTTTCTTACTTTTATTGCTTGATCATTCCGAACATAAGTTGCAATCCCTCCTCCTTTTTTGCATGTTTTTCTTTCAGAAGATATTAATTTATAATTGGGAATTTGAAAGTTAATGTTATTTTGGATTGATTCGTCAGAACACCAAGTTTCTGTTAGACAAATCATACTAAATAAGTAATTACAATCAATTAGGAAGTGCTTAAGTTTGTCAAAATTTTTATTTATGCTTCATATATTTATGTGAATTACTGTAAAATTATTTTTAATAGTTTCAAGTTCAGTTTTAAAAGTTTCAGTTTTAACATATCGAGAATCAAAATTATTTATTTGAAATATATATCATGAGTTCATAACATGCTATGAATTATCATATAATGCAATGAGTTCATAACAATCCATATTATTTATTGTTCAAATTATTAAAAATATTAATCTACCCGACAAATTAATTCTGTTGTTACGACCCATCAAAAAGCCATTAAATACAAACCGTTAATTACCAAATTTCCGATATTTTAGAGCTTTTTGTTGTAAGAAATGACAAAACGTCGGATTTTCTGCCTGACCTTCTAGATCAAATTATGGATTAATGGTAGAATACAATATCAATGTCATTTAGGTTGCATATAACTAAAAAAGTTGTACTAACAATTTAATTGCTTATTTTATCATATCTTCATCTTTTAGTTAAAGGACAATTTAAGCCAACCTCCATATTGTCGTCAATAATAATTTTTTTAACTTTGTACCACTTTTGCTAATTATTATTCAGTTAAGACAACAACTTTTCAAAAAAAAAATTTATTTAAAAGAAATGTCGAGAAGGTAAGTCGAACTGCCTTAAAAATTTGGACTGGCCTTAAACAACCTGTAGCCTTATTCACGTCTCTCCGTTAAATTAACGAAGAGTTCAAGTGACCGTTAAGAAAAAAATTGTTAACGGGCCGTTACGAAACGGATGGAGAAAAATAGTATTCTTTTCCTTCCGTTAAGTCACCGATTAATACCCGCTCCGTTAACTTTGTCAGTTAAATTTCTTCCGTTAGCCCGCTTCGTTAGCTAACTTTCGTGCTGTTTTTTACAAAACATCCAAATGTTACGATGCCAACTGGCACATAATATTGTTTAGATGGTACATCACAGCGTGATTTTTTTAAATGTTTGCTGCGTAATTTTTTAAACTTAATTTAAACAAGTTAAAGTAATAAGCCGTTTTAGGACTTGTACTAAGGACTAATAACCGTTTTAGACTTGTACTAAGTACTGATTTTTTATATTTTTAAATTAAACTTTTTATATTTTTAGAGTTAAAAAATATATAAACACCATCAAAAAAATTGAATTGGAGCTACATAAAACTATGAAATGGAGTTACTCTATACAACTCTATCGCTCTATCACAAATTAACAACAAATACAAAATTAATAAACCATTTATTATTATAAAAAAGGAATTTGAAAATGAGTAAATTTATTTAGATAAAATATGTTCAAAAATGTCGCAAAGCAAAATCATCACGAAATTGGAAATTGTTTTCAGCTACTATATCTTCATTATCATTTTCATCATTTTCGATTGGATTTTCATCCATGTCTCCATCATTTAACTGTATTACTAAATTGTGCAATACTGCGCACGCAGCAACTAAGGTACATGTTCTTTCAGGGGTCATTCGAATTTCACCATGAAGCAAATGAAAGCGTCTTTTTCACCTTCCAAACACTTGCTCAATTATAACTCTTGTTTTTCTTAAAGAAATATTATATCTATGCTGAGCAACCAACGAAAACACGGATAGCCGGAAACACCAATAAGTATGCCTTTAAAAGTTCCATGCATAAATTTCTTACCAAGTTTTGACTCTCTTAAAATCCTTGCATCATGTGTGCTCCCAGGCTATTTTGCAACAACATCAATAAACTTTCCTTTGTTATCACACACCGCTTGGACATTGATTGAATGATTTGATGACCTATCAACATAAGCATATTCGTGCTCGTGTAGTTTCTGTATGCAAATATGCGTGCAATCTATTACGCAAGTTACTTTTGGAAATTCTGCAATTTCATAAAATTTCACTCTGCTCTCGTTTAAAACGTGTTGATTTGTTGGGTATTTGATGTATTCATTAATTCGTTTCGCTAGACTTAAAGAAACTCGACGAATGATTCTTGAAATAGTCGGTTGACTTAAAGCTGCTGTAGAGTCACCTACCACAATTTGAAAAGATCCTGTTGGATAAAATCGAAGTGCACATAACAATTGCAAAATAGGTGCCACAACTAAAGTTTGGTTTGACTTTGGCTGTAAATCTATTTGCAGCAAATCTGTCAAATAGAAAATAGATGCTCTACGAAACCTAAAACTTTTACATAAGTCTATGACATCATAAATATCGAGTGGGTTGTTTTGGTCTCTGAATATCTTTCTCGTCTGAGAGCTCTTTCGACAGCAATTTCTTGACGTCTAACTTCTGCAAATCCAGTTGCATATGTATGAATCGGGGCATTATGAAATATGCTTACCTTACGATGAAACAATATTGAATACTCTTTATTCTATATGTTTAATGTTAATGCTTTTAGTTTTACTTCATTTATATATAACGGCATACTTAAAAAATATTGTATATTGCAAAAATATAGCAACACAGACTCATTACAACTTCATTGTTTCCTGGCAATATTTAGCAAATAGCATGGTAGTGATAAATATTTGCTAATCGTTTTTTGGCAATGTTTAATAAATACCATCATAGTAATAAACATATTTTAATCGTTTTTTATCAGTGTTAAACAAATACCGTCATAGTAATTACAAATGAATCCAGACAACAAATAAGGCATGGTAACTTGAAACTTCATTTTAATTACTTAATAAATTTGTTATAAATTGTGTAAAATTATTTTATTTTAGTTATACAATTGATTGTTAATAGTTATATTAAAATTTAAAAAACCTCAATGGAACTACCAACTGTACCCAACTGTGTACCAACTGTAAAAACTCTAAAGAAACGTGCACACAGAGGAAAAGTCTATACGACAGAATGGTTGTTGGTAACGAAGTATGAAGAGCATAAGGAGGTTCTTCTATCAAAGGATGGAAAAGCAGAGATTAATAAGCGAAGAAATCTCATATGGAATGAGGTAATCCTTTGTATTATATTGATTGAAAGAAAAAAATACTCATCAAATATAAATAATTTATTACATACTTTTTAGATCACCGATGCTTTAAACAGCTTAGGATACAATAAAAGAACAGTTTCGAGCGTGAAAAGTTTATTGGATAATTTTTTAAAAACTGTAAAAAAAGAGATTTGTGCAACAAAACAAATTCCAACTGGAGGAGGCCCAGCGATTATTTTATCAGGAATGAGCAAAAAAAATATTAGCTATATACGGAGAAAATTCTCCAATATTTTTAGGGTTGGAAGGTGTGGAAACCAATGACATTGAGGTCGTATCCGATATAGAGATTTCTGCCATGCCTGTTGTATTTGATGCTACAAATAGTGCAACTCCAAACACTGTGACTGCAGATGAAAAAAGTGACAACGAAAATAAATTAGGACAAAACAAACATTCTAGTAATCACGAAAAACCTTCGTCAGAAACAAAGAAAAAAAGAACTCCGGCTCTACACCTGTCAACTATAGATATGGAGAGTTACATTTCAGAGTAGATGTTAAAACTTAAGGAAGAAGTTTTAAAGTTACAAGCTGAAAGAGATTTTTTCATTTCTAAAAAAGAGTTAGTCGACTTGGAAAAAAGAAATGCATCTATAAAAGAAAAAATACTTTTATTAAAGGAAAAATTATTATTATGGTTAATTGTTCTCCATACTGTTTTGCTTTTGAGATATTCAAATCAGTTACCATTAACAAATTAATTTTTTTTTAAACAATAACAAATCATAACGAAACAATTAAAAATTGTTTCTTTTGTGCTTATAAATTTCTAATGAACACGATTCTGCTCAATCTTTTATCTTTTCTGTTTCATTATCATTAAATGTTATATATAACTTCATGTTCCAACATCTGCTTACATGATTTCACATCACTTTCCAAAACTTCAATGTTTTATTTTGATGTTTAACTCCTATCAATCTAAATCACTTAAAATTTAGGTATAAAATGTTATAGATAAATAAATATATATATATATATATATATATATATATATATATATATATATATATATATATATATATATGAATATATATATATATATACATACATATATATATATACATATATATATATATATATATATATATATATATATATATATATATATATATATATATATATATATATATATATTTATATATAAATATATATATATATATATATATATATATATATATATATATATACATATATATATATATATATATATATATATATATATATATATATATATATATATATATATATATATATATATTATATTAATATATATATATATATATATATATATATATATATATATATATATATATATATATATATATATATATATATATATATAATAATAATAACTAGAATAACAAAAAATCCTAATGATTGACAACGATTTCTTATAGAAGTTTGTAATTTTCCAAATGCTGCGTCTATCCAGACAATGTTTATATAGAAGTCAGAATAAATTTCGCGGTATTTTTTAGCAATTTTTGTCTTTCCAACACCTGACATTCCATATAGTACTAAAGCCGACTTTTGTGTGTCTTGTGAAAAATGACAATGAATTTCGTGAAGAAGTTTTTCGCGTTGAACACCTAACATTAAACATATAGTTACTATTATGAATAACCATTTTAATACCCCATCATACGGTAATATTATTTTTCTTTATAATAATTGAGGTTTTTCAAATGCAAATCGTTATTTTTTAAAAATTTTCAAATGAAAATTTAAAAAAATAATAAATTATACTAGTTTTAAAATGAATAGTTTATAACAAAGTTTGATGTAAAAATACTATAACAACTTTAAAAATATACAAAATATAAATCAATAAACAAAACTTAATAAGAACTTTTTTGAAAAACATGATGTGACGTAAAACAGAAACTATTGTTACTCTAAAGATTATAAGATTAAGAATAAGACTTTATCTTTATTTATTATTTATCTATTATTGTGTACATCCAAAAATGTGTATTTTGAATCTATAATATCAAAATCTAAAATAGGATTATAAATCCTATTTTAGATTTTGATATTATAGATTTTGTTTATATTACATATATACGCTTTATGGTATATAAATTGTTTCAGAAACAACCAAAGAAAAATCTTTTATAGATTTAATTTTTATATTATATTAAATATTCTTAATGGATGGTATCACTTTATACTACAGCTCAATATGGTCATGTTGCAACTTGCAAGTTAGTTGCAAATTAGTTGCAAGTTACTTTTTGAGAAAGGAGTTAATATAGATAAAAGAGCTCATGTATATTTTTTAGTGTGTTCCAAGTTTACATAAATATTGAAATAAAATTGATTTTTTTCCCATTTACTCTCATCCCTGAATTTTTTTAACTAATAATACAGCTAGATAAAATTTTATTTCTTGACATATATGACAAAAAACAAACAAGCATATTAAGGAATTATTTAAGCAGTTTTTAGCTCAATTGATTTTTTCTGAGCTTTTTTTTATTGTTTTTAGCTCTATTTATCTTTCCTGAACTTTTTCTATTGTTTTTAGCTCTGTGGAGTCATTTTAATTTGTTTTTTCTTTTTTACTATTACTATCACTCCTGCCTGCAACCACTTTTTAGTTTTGCAATTTGACCCAGGCCATTGTCATACATCATTGGATTCGTTACAATGAGCAGAATTAGGTTTGATATGTTACCGAAATCATAAAACTCCTTTTCGCAAAATATTTACGTTTTAGGGGCTAAAAGGGCCCAATTTTGGAAATATATATATATATATATATATATATATATATATATATATATATATATATATATATATATATAAATTAAATATGTTAATTTATATATATAAATTTTCATGTAAATTTATATATATATATATATATATATATATATATATATATATATATATATATATATATATATATATATATATATATATATATATATATAAATATATATATATATAAAGATATTTATAATTAAAGAGAAAGTGTCCACTTTTGATTTAGATCGACCTGATACAAAAAATCCACTCGGCATATGTAATAAATGTAGAAAAAATATACGTAGAAAAAACTACTTGCCGGATTTTGTTATAGACTGGACTAAAAACGTTGTTACACCTTTAACCAGAAATTCTACTAGTTGTTACTGTAAAATATGCAAACTAACCAGTTTACGTGGAAGAACCCGAGCAAGAAGAAATAGTAAGTTTTCTAAGTTGGGTGCACCAAATGAAAAAATATGTAAATCTTGTCTTTCAATAATTGGGAAGGGAAAGAAGCACAAATGTGGAAATAAAATGTAACTGTAAAAGTTTTAGAAAAACTTCAAGCTTTAGCTAAAGTTACGGATCACCTTGCTTCTTAAGTTATCTCAGAAAAAATCATATGAACAAGGATTGAAAATAATTAAACTTGCTACAGGTGCAAAACCTTTACACATATCAGTAGGAATCTTAAAAAATAAACCTAAACAAATCACCTTGATTGATTTATTAAGGATTCAATCAAGACTTTCTTTGTCCAACAAGAAACTAATACAACTAGCAAAAGATCTCAGGTAAGAACAATTTGAAGTATATCTTACTCTTTTTAAGGAAATTAGTTAGCCTAAATGTATATGTTTTTTTTTTATTAGAACATCAATGAAAAGGAAAACTTGCATACAAGCAAACCTACAAACAGCACTTCCGGCAGTTGATGATGCACTTGAAGATTTATTTTTAATTGATTATCAAGAATTTGATATTAAAAAAGGAATTTTAAAAGTAAGGGAAAATATCCCTATTATTAAGTGCATCAATATTGAGGGTTTTTTAAAGTTGCTAATTGCGATAAAAGAAGTGAACTTAAGCAATCAAACAGTCAAGCTCGATATTGATGGAGGAAGAGGCTTTCTAAATGTAAATAATTATATTCTAAATATGTTTATGAGAATTATGTAAAAAAAAACATTTTGTAAAAATAAAAAAATTCTTATTTTAAATTTGTTTAAACCTACTGTCAGATTGTGAGAGCGAAGGTTTAGAACTTGACAAAAACAATCATGAAGACAAAACTACAATGAGTACATATGAAGAAGCTCAGAATTCAAAATAAAAAGAAGGTTCTGTAAAAGCTTCTTTTTTACTAGCTTTAGTTCCGAATGTTCCTGAAAGTCACTACAATGTTTCTATATTAATGAACTGTCTTAATTTAGATAGAATAAAACACTCATTTGCAGCTGATCTTAAGCTTTGTTAAATAATGTGTGGTTTATCTCCAAGTGCTAAAGCTACACAACCGTGCCATATATGCGAATGGAGACGAATGCAACCATTTAAAGAAAAGAAGCTTAAAACTTTTGGTTCTTTAGAGAAACAGTACACAAAATTTTCTCAATCAGGTGCAATAAAACAAAATGCATAAGAATTTTGCAACGTTATTAATCCTCCATTGATACACACAGAAACCAGCGACCACTTAGTGGCAGATTATATTTTCCAGCCAGAGTTACACCTAATAGATGGAGTTGTTAATCATATTTATAATCATATAGAGAAATGTGGTGGTGAAAACGAAGTGGCTAAAGTATCAATGATTTTAAACATTTCAAAAGAGGTCCAGAATAATGCCTTTAATGGCAACGCCTCCCGTAAAATTCTTTAAAATTGTGATTGCGTGCATTGCCAATTAATTTAAAGCCATTTGCAGAGAGGCTTAGAGTTTTAAACAATTTGGTTGAGTCTTGTTTTGGACAAAAACTTCATAATGATTTTTAAACACATATTAAAAACTTTGAAGATCACTACAGAACACTTGTTGAAGACTATGGAATAACTGTTTCATTGAAAATTCATTTTATTATAAAACATATAGGTGGAGTAAGAGGGCATGGATTAGGCTGCTACTCTGAAAAATCTGTTGAAGCGATTCATTACAGCTTTGTTAATGAATCTTGGAATAGACTAAAAGTTTCCAAAATTAACAGCTCCTTTTCTGAACATTTAAAAAAAGCTGTTATCAGTTTTAACGTAAAAAACCTTTTAAATATTGCAAATGCTCCTAAAAATATATTTATGTTTTAACTTTACTTAAATATAACTTTTTTATGATAATATGTTTCACAAAAATGTTAAGCTTATTAATAAACAGTATTTTAATAATATAAAGGATTAGTTAATGTGCATGGTTTGTATATATATTTAATATATTTGTATTTTACAAATGACATATTTATGACAGTCATATCCAAACAATATATTCTATTTATGACTCATCTTCACACCTTAAATGGCTTTAACTTTTGAAAAATTATTAAATTTTTTATATAAATTTATTTAAAAAATAATAATTTAAAAATCCACAAAATTGGGAAAAAGTTTCTAAATTGGGCCCTTTTGGCCCCCAAAACGTAAATATTTTGCTAAAAAGAATTTTTTGATTTTGGTGATATATCAAATCTAAATCTACTCATTGTAACGAATCCAACGATGTATGACAATGGCCGGGGTCAAATCGCAAAACTAAAAAGTGGTTGCAGGCAGGTGTGCTATGTAAACATAAAATAAAAAATAATAAATTTCCTACTCTACATAACTTACATATATTTACTAGTCTGCATATATATATAATATATATATATATATATATATATATATATATATATATATATATATATATATATATATATATATATATATATATTGATATATATATATTGATATATATATATATATACATATATATATATATATATATATATATATATATATATATATATATATATATATATATATACATAATATATATATATATATATATATATATATATATATGTATATATATATATATATATATATATGTATATATATATATATATATATATATATATATATATATATATATATATATATATATATATATATATATATATATATATATATATATATATATATATAGACTATCAGAGAATCCTCTACATATATATATATATATATATATGTAGAGGATTCTCTAATTGTCAGATCCGTCAAGAAAAATCCAGGGATCTTTCTTGACGGATCTGACAATCAGAGAATCCTCTCTAGAAGTGATGGAGCGCGGTCTTCCACCTTTATTATCTGCTGCCAACTTCGAACAATATTTATAACATAGTCTTGATACGGTCCATTTTTTCACGCAATATTTATCACAAAAATATTTTTGTGACATTCCACTTACCTAATTGCCAATAATTTCCTTTCTTAGTTCCAATCCAGGACTGTTGGGAGCCAATCTTGCACTTAAAGTCATTAAAATAATAAAAAAAAAATAATCACGCTTCTCAAGGCTGACTTTGTTACATTTACCTTGTGATGATACAATAATGCTCTGTAGAACACAACGAGAGCATTATTGTATCATCACAAGTATATATATATATATATATATATATATATATATATATATATATATATATATATATATATATATATATATATATATATATATATATATATATATATATATATATATATATATATATATATATATACTTGTGATGATGACAAAACAATTGCAACCTTTTAGACTTGTTTTATTTTCTTAAGTCTGGTCCGTGTCAACGTCACGTGACCAGACTTAAGAAAATAAAACAAACCTAAAAGGTTGCACTTGTTTTGTCCGCTGCAAAATGGCACTTGTCATCGAAGTTTATGTCATGGCATTTAAGTCGTGAAAAGTCAATAAGTGATAAGGTGGCATTCTGGTGGCGTGAACATCTGTGGTGTAGATTAGGTGTAACTCACTTCTTAGAATTACGCAACCTTAGCATCAGAGCACAGGGCGTACGAGACATACCTAAGGCGTCTTTTGAACGTTTAGGACGTCTTTCGAACATTAAAAAGACTTCTTCTTTAGGTCCTGTGTCAACTGGGAGGTGCGTTTATGAACGTTAACTATTATATTTATATTTACATTTTTGTTAATATATTATAACTTATAAAGATTTTGACCTATGGCAGATCTTAGCAAGTATTTTACAAACTTTCAGATTTATTTTCAAATGAAAGCAACTTATACAAGCCCTAGTTTTCTATCTATGCTTGATATTTAAAAAAATATAAGTTTAATTCCTAAGAATCATGGTACTATTACAGTAAGCGCCGGCCTTAGCTTTTTTGACAGGTTGGCCAAATATGTGAATGCGCCCCTAGGTATATATGGGTTGTTACCATTAACAACGAGACCAATGCTCTAAAATGATGAACAAGAGTGCTAAAGGGAGTATATAGTTTAATGCAAAGAGATTCATATTGTGCATTAAGTTTCTTATTTAATTAATTTTTTATTAAAATTATAAACTTAGACTTTTTAAGATATGGGTTTATAGAAATGAGTGACTAATTAAATAGACAACGCAACGCTGCTTTTAAAATAACAAATGTTTTTATTAAACATATATATATTTTTTTTATTAAACAAAATTTTTTTTTTTTTTATAAAATTCAGTACAAAAAGTGGTGTCATCTCTTTTGTATTTATTTCATTTTCAACGATGTTTAACACTTCAGCTAACTCTTTGGCATCAACCGTTGCTTGTTTAAAGCCAAACGTACTGTAATTTTCCAAAAATGTGATGCATTTTTTCAACATTTTAGCGCACTGTACTAGATCCATGTCTTTGGCTTACATTGCTTTACTAACAACGTTTATTTGGAATAGTACATTGTACCATGCAATTAAAGAAACTAAAAAACTATAGTCTTTTAATTGTTCTGCTAATGTTTGCGCTTCGTGTGCAATATCGGGAGTTTTGGTTTCAGTTTCATATATAGTAATTAAAGCATCATGTACGCTGCTTATTTGGTATCGGATGGCTTTGAGGCTCTCAATTTTGGCTTCCCAACAAGTGTCGCATAATCGTTTAAGCGTGAAGTTTGTTGTATGACTAAGTAAAACATTCCAGCGTGAAGTTGATGCAGAAAATAATGTGAATAATCTTGGTATTATGCCAAAAACGTTAATGGAATTTAGTGAAGACTGCGCTGCGTCAAAAATAACTAAATTGAGGGAATGACTTCCACATGGAAAGTAAAAAGCCAAAGGATTCAAATCTAATATTCGCTTTTGTAGACCTATTTTTTTACCTTTCATATTTGCACCGTTATCGTAACCTTGCCCTCGACAAAAGCTTATATTCAGTCCAAAATCTTTTAAAGCTCCAATTATGATTTCCGTTAAACCAAGACCTGTCGTGTCGTTAACATTGAAAAACCCAAGAAAGTGTTCATTTATTTTTATAGGATATTCTGATATATTTACAATTCTAATCGTAAGCGAGAGCTTACGATTTTTGTTTTTTACTGTTCTTTGTGAGATACGTCAGGAGTGCAGTCAGCAATAATAGAATAATATGTTCTTTTTAGAGCTTTGGATATAATTATGTTGGTTACTTTTGATGCAATTATATCTATCATTTCATTTTGAATGGTTTTTCCACAGTATTGATCAGAAATATCTCCTTTAAGAGCTAGCGTGACGTGGTTTAACATGATAGGATCAAATTTAGCGAGTAATTGTACCAATCCTAAAAATTTGCCGCTATTAACTGCATACAATTTATCTATAAAGTAATGTTTATCAATCGTTCAAAAACACTTCGCCACCTTAAACTGTCCTTTTCGATTAGTTTTTGTTCTTGTTTATCAATAGTTTCACCAACTTTCATTCGTATTTCTGTCTCAATCCATAGTTGATAAGCAATTCTGTGTGACTTACTATTTTCGTGAATTTTTAATGCTTCTGTTAAATTCTTCCATTTATAAAATCCATTTCCGTTTAACTTTAAATTCATGTTGAAATCCAAAAGTTTGCAGCAAAAACAAAATACCGCATCTTTAGAAACTGAGTACACAAGCCAACGTCGTGAAATAACCTCACCATTTGAAAGTTTTCGGTTGTAATAAGCATTTGAAAAATGTCGTCTTCTATTATCGCGTGGATATGTGTCCAAAATCACTTGTATTGCACCTATATTAATTAATTAATCAACAAATTGAATGTTGCGATAAATTGGCCACAAACCACAGTCTGAGTAATCGATTGCTGTTTCTTCGGTGCGATCATTTACATCACCATCTTGGCCATCATCATTTTCGTTATCGATATCTTTTTCATCGTAGTGAACATTTCCAACTGACATAATTCCGTCTTCTTCATCGCTGGTTGATGCATCACTAAGTACATGCGCAACCTTTTTTCCTTCCTTTATTTTATTACAATCACTATTTTCTGATGTAATAAAATTTTCAAGTTTTTTATAATTTTTCTTCAAATTATCAACTTTTTCTGCTTTACGTTTTCTGTATTGAGCACCAGATGGTTTCTTATTAATATGAGTTTTAAAAACATTTTTTTCTTTATTATGAGTACTCTCCATTGATTGCTGCTGACAGTTTCTATTTGTCTAAAATTTTAAAATAAAATACAACTCGCAAGCTAATAATTCATAAACAATTTCATTATTTATACTTACCTGCTTTTTATTACCGCAAAATTTGAAAACTTGACAATAACTGAATTTGAATCACAAATACAACTTTAAATTTCTTCTACAAATTAATATACAACGCGCTCGCGACTCGTACCGAAAATAATGCTTAAAATTTAAACTTTAAATAAATGGAACGCAAAATAATTGGCGCCGAGAAAAATACGAGTAAAAAAATGAATTTAGTAACAAAATATCTTCTATATAATATTGCCAAACTTAATAGTAGTGTCCCTTGGAGCGTATTTGACACGAAACCCTTGGCAGCCATTGCAACCGAGGTATTAGCAAGAAAGAGTCGCAGCACTATAAGAATACGTGAACGAATATCTAACGTACGTAAACTTTAAACTAAGTAATGTTAAAGCATATGTTAAAACATACTGAAACATTTATCACGTTTTACAGTTTGATTTTTACTTGAAAATTACATTACGTCAACCTCTCCTTAATTTTGATCTAACATATTTTTCCTCAAAAAAATTACTACATTTTTATAAAATCTACACTTGACGATATGCCGGCGTAGCTTGAATGGATAGGGCGGCGAACTTCTGAACAAGCAACTAGAGGTTCGACTCCTACCAAAGGCGGCTGTTTTTTTTAATTTTTTTAATTATTTTAAAATACAAAACACTTTCGAAGTTTTATAAAGATTATATACAAACATATGTAACGTAACGATGTTATGCACTCACAAAAGAAAAGATTTTAAGAATGCTAAAACTTCATAAAACATTAAAAAAAAAAAAAAACATCACCAGGAGAAAAAATATGTTGCGTATCTATGATAATTGAGACACTTATGTTATTAATGTGCGAATGTAATTAGTCCTAATAAGCTGCGGATGGTCTGAAAAAAAAGTTGTCTGAAACTTAATAAAGAAAAAACTTAACAAGACAGCCCTGCTACTTCATAAGATGCTGCTGTGGAGGCAAAAAAAAAAAAAACCTGTAGCTAGATAAAACTTTAAAACTTTCTTTTGACAATTAAAAGTTTATTTTGCTACATTAACTTTTTTACTATAAATATATGCAGCAACTGTTTTTCAAAACGCCTTCAAAATGCTTATGACGTAATTCAAAAAAAACCCAATTAAAAATAAAATTGTTTGGAAAAACTCTTCGTAAAACGTTTTTTGAAACGAATAACTTTAATTTAGTTTTTTTTTTCTTTTGTGCAACTTTCTTTTCAATAAATTTCTTTACCCTTCAGAATATGACCATTTTAAACAATGCTATAGAAAAAATATCAGTAAATTGATTAGTAGTATTTCAATTATATTAATTAGATTAAATTATATATATTAAATTATATATTATATATATTAAATTAAATAGATAAATAAATTGATATTCAGTAAATTTTTTTAGACTTAGTGACAAAATAGACTAATTAGATAAGTCGTTAAGTAGAATGCTAAGAATATATTTATGGCGGTTATTGTTGTTAAGGGTGATTAATAGGCAAATAAATTAAAAGCTAATCAGGGCTTTGAATAAATTATAAACTAATCAGGGAAGTTTTATTGGTAAACCTAATAAATAGGAAGATAACATATAATTCAGGTAGACATTGTTTTCACTTTTTCGCCAAACTTTGATATCTTTGATATTAAAAAATATGACCTTTCCAATAATTATAGATGGTAGTTTATCAACCTTTTTTTTCGGATCCACAATCCGTTATGATTTGTATTTTATCAATGTGAACGAAAGTCTATTCAAATATCTAAATATGTAAACTTTAAGTTCTTTAATTATCAATCAGTATAATTATAAAGTAGATGACATCAAATTCTACCGATTTATTTTTACTTAATAATTTCATTGCGACAATATCTCTTTATTTTAAAGCATTAAATGTTGTTTTTTAAAGTTTAATAAGTTTTCTGTTTATTAAATAGTGTAAAAAGATGATATAGCGTTCCAAAGCGATTGAAGTGCTTCGCTTCGGTTCAAAACCTTTTGCTTACACATTTTTTTTTAAAAATCTTTTCCAGTTTTCTAGAAAACAAAGAAAAACAAGTTTAAATGCATATAGATGTTATACGCATTACATAAAAATAAAGATATAATATACTATAAGAAAGCAAACGGAGAGAATTTTTAAAAACGTTTTTAAAAATTTTTAAAAACATAAAAACGCTGCTGGAAATTTGTTGCGCATATATCATGATAGAGATACTTATGTTTTAGGTAATTAGTTAAAACTGCGAGTTCAACACACATTAAAGAGATAAATTTCTTTCTTATATATATAAAAAAAAGGTTTTACATGCAATCTGAAATTTTTATTAAAACTAACTGGTCAAGAGTCCTAAAAAGTACGGAAAAGTATGAAAAAAAAAATTGTAATCTGAAACCTAAAAAAAAAAATTTAGTTACTCCAGAAGGTGACAAACAGAAAACCCACAAAATTTCGCCTAATCCGCTAATAGAAATGCTCGAATATTAAGATATAAACAAATATTAAATGATTTTTGTATTACGAAACGTACGCCAACTCTTAAACCACTGTAAAACTACCTTGCGGTTATCTAATTAAATCCACCAAATCCGTTAATAAAAACAGCTTAATTAATAGATTCAAAACCATCTGACTTTTGTATTATGATATGTGCGCCAACTGTACTCTAAAACCAATAAAACTCGGCCATGTGGTCTTCATATCGATTATAACAATTGCAAAGCGAGGGACGACAAGTAAGTTGTATCTACAAGTTTAATTATTGTAATCTTGATTTAAAAAATTAAACTTATTTTATAATTACCATGTTAATATGTTTGAAGTTAATATGTTTTTGATCCAAAAATAAACATTAAGATTCTTTTATAGAAAGGAGCAGCCAAGATACAGAAGGTATTCTTTTAATTTTGTATAACATTAATTAAAGAGATAAAAAGAGATGATACGTCAATAATACTGAGATATTTAGCTTATTTTTTTATTAAGAAATTACATTAAGAAAATTTTGTATATCTTTAGGCGACAAAGAAGTTTCTGCATTTTTTCGAAGTAAGCCATATATATATACTATATATAGTAGCAGTTACATATGTTCTAAAAGTGGCGGAGCTGTACTTGATTTACGGTGTGAATAAAACGATGATTTAATTTAGCCGTTTTTAATTAAAATCAACCAAGATATGCCGCCCTCCCCTAACCCCGTGAATCAAGTACACCCCCCTAAAATTTAACTAAAATTAAAAAATATATAAATTAATTTTTAGAACTTTAAAAGGCTGGACCCAAAAATCAGTTTTTGTTTATTCCGCTATTTTGATTGATGTTTTTGTAAAGCAGTGAACCTTAAAAACGCGTATAAGCTTTATTTAAGGTGTTTAAGCTATAATTTCATAAAACGTGTTTAAGCTAAAATTGACTTTTAAGTCTTCTAACTACTAAACTTTCACGTAAAATGAAACTTTTTGTCATTTACTGAATGTGTTAAATTATAAAACTGTGCAACAGTTTTATAATTTAAGACAAATCTTATATGTTTAATTGAAAAAGTAAATATTTTGAAAATTAATTTTGTCTATATATATATATTAGATGTTCAAGAGATCAGAGCCGAAGAGCTCTTGCCAAGTAAGCTAATTTTGTATGAGAAGGATATGTTACAAAGATATATATTTCACCAATTTCAGCAATTTGTTAATTATAACTTTTTTTTAATGTTTAGCGGAAGTAATGGACAAGCTAAGTGAGGAATTTTGTTGTTGTTTTTTGTTTTTTTTTGTGTGCAAATACATTTATGCTTTTTTAGTTTTTTTAAAGCTATTTAGCAACTGACTTTTGTCAGTTGTGACAGTTTGTCAGTCAGCAAGTGACTTTTGTAACTTTTAAATGTATTTTATTTAGAAAAATTAGAAGATTCTGTTGAGAATCTAAGTAAGCAATTTGTTATTGTTGTTGTAATGCTCTTTATTTTTTTTATTACATATTTATTTAACATAAAGTTATTCTTTATTTATAACATAAAGTTATTCTATATTTGGCAAGTTAGTTTATTTTAATGTTTATAAGTTTTTCATTTTATTTAGAAAAATTAGAACATTCAATGGGTAAACAGAATTTGATTATATTACATTTGTGTATTATAGATAAAGCATTTTACTTTCAAAAAAAAAGGTGTATTCTATGGTCTTTTAGCTTTTTTGATACAATTTTTAGCATTTTTTTTATAGGGCTTATATTTCAACAACTTAGTAAGTTACTATATTGTTCTTGTGAATTGTTTCTTTACTTTTATTTTTTATTTTTTTTGTCGCTTTTTTCTTTTTTGGTTTGTTTTGTTTTGTGATTGTTATTTTTGCCTTTTGTTTTGTTCCAACTTTATTTATAGATTTCCTAAAGTTGACAAATATTCTGCATGTTAGTTTCTTTCCTAATGTTAATGAGTTTTTTTTATTCTATTTAGAAAATTTAGAAAATTCAATTGGTAAGGAAAGTACACTTATGTTTCTTTTTGTTTAATTTTAACACACATTTTTTGATGTTTGTGTGCGGTTTTATCACTCTAAAATAAACTGCTTAATTGATTAGTATATGTTAGTTTATGTAAATATATTTTTTACCTCCACTATAGCGTCATCTGCAGTACCATCAGGTAATGTGTTTTGCATTCTTATGCAGTTTTAAGAGTGTTATGTGTGTTAAAACTTAAAGATAGCATATCTTAATTTACAGATTACTTTATTTATTTATTTTTTTGTCTCTACATTAGCACCTCAAGCAATAATATCAGGTAATCTGTTTAGCATACTTATGCAGTTTTATGGGTTTTATGTGTATTTAAACTTAATCATTACTGTTTTCATGCAATTACATAAATGTTTAACATATGTTACTTTATACACTTTTTTTTTTACCTTTACAATAGCACCAATGTCATCATATGCAGTACCATCAGGTAATGTGTTTTGCATACTTATGCAGTTTTATGAGTGTTATGTGTATTGGAACTTAAACATTACTTTTTTCATGTTTGTAAACAATTACATAAATGTATAACATATGTTACTTTATACACTTTTTTTTTTTTACTTTAACAATAGCATCAATATCATCTACAGTACCATCAGGTAATGTGTTTTGCATACTTATGCAGTTTTATGGGTTTCATGTGTATTGAACTTAAACATTACTTTTTTCATGTTTGTAAACAATTTCATAAATGTATAACATATGTTACTTTATACACTTTTTTTTTTTTTTACTTTCACAATAGCATCAATATCATCTGCAGTACCATCAGGTAATGTAGTTTGCATACTTATGCAGTTTTATGGGTTTTATGTGTATTGAAACTTAAACATTACTTTTTTCATATTTGTTATCATTTACATAAATTTTTAAAATATGTTACTTTATATATTTTTTTGTGTCAGTAGGAATTTTTATCTTTAGCAATGCTGATAAAACTGAATTTTTTAAAAAAAAGAGTATTTCCAGCTTTCCAACCAAATATTAGAGACTTTTACAAAAGCACCCTCACAAAGTAAGTGTCTAATATTTATTTAATATTACTAAATTTCGTTTCGTATTTTTTATTTTTCAAATGAATTAACATAAAACAAATAAATGTGCGTTCAGTGTTATTAATAATGATTTTATTTCATTTTTAGATAATGCTTTTATAATCAATTTAAAATTCTTTCAAATCGTTAATCATTTTCTAAAGGCGAAGAAGAAGAATCATCAATCTTCATACTATTTAATAAAGCTATTTTAATAAAACGCAATACAAATTGTTGTAAATTAGTATTTGAATAATTTTCACGTTGCTACCTTATTTTGCAGTTTCCTATCACTTTGTATTGAATTAACTAAATCCAATATTAAAGTGCCTTATATCAAGTACTTCACATTTTCTGTTTTTGTTTTATGCAGAAAAACAGATCAAGTTAATTTATTTGACTTGCCTAGCTACTTATTTTACACGCCTAGCGACAGTGAGTGTGCATAAATCAACAGAGGATTTGGGTTTGGGCAGGTTGTCTTGAACTAAATGATTTACCTTCTTCATGTTAAGCTCTAAATATAAATATACGGAAAAGGTGCATATGTGAATTTTTTTTTTTTTTCTAGCACATAATCTATTGTTCACTAAAAAATATTAGAGTGAGAAATAAAGATAAGGTTAATGTGGAATAGAGTTTGTCCTTTTAAGTGAAAAACTATTTTATAATCTATTTATCTTCTATATAATAATGCCAAACTTAATAGTAGTGTTAGTAGAAAGAGTCGCAACACTTTTTTTTAGAAGAAAACGTGTATGCAAATATCTAACGTACGTAATTAAGTAATGATAAAACATACTGAAACATTTTTCAAGTTTTATACTTTGACTTTGACTTAAAAATTGCATTGCGTCAACCTCTCCTAATTTTTTGATCTACAGCAATTCCGTTAAAAACAATTTTTATATTTTTTTAAAATTTCGATATTTGATGTGTCAGCATGGCCGAGTGGTTAGCGCGCTAAGCCTCTGAACGTAATAGTCGTGGTTCAAATTTACCGCCAGCGATTTTTTTCTTTAAATTACAAAATATTTGTGAAGTTAAACAAGTTAAGTGTTATACACTTTAACCGTTTTTTTTTTTTAATTTTATAAATTTTTTGGATTTCTTAAAACACCAATAAACGTGGCGAAAATTTTTTGCGTGTGTGTCACGATTTTGATACTGTTCTCGCATAATTGGTCCTAATAAGCTACGGATAGTCTTAAAAAAAAAGGTCCTAAAACCTAATAAGGAAAAAATTTGATAAAACCGTCGTGCTACTCCACATGGTATTGCAGTGGAGGCAGGGAAAAAAAAAGCAATTAAAAGGTTTTTTGTTATATTTAAATTTTTGCTATAAATATAGCCAGATTAAAAAAATTTAAAAAAATGTATTGAGATTTTTTAGGCGCGGATTTGAAGCCTTGCACAGCGACTCTGATGACTGCGCACTTAACTTGTGAGCTATCAAAGTTATGCATGTAGTTAGGTGCTTCAACATTTTTTTAAAAATGTAAAATGAAAACAAAATAAATACCATAAGTAAGAGCTAAATAATAACGTTTAAAAATTTCCGAATATTTTGTTATAATATTATTAGTTTTTCAACTTTTAAACCACAAAATTTATAATTTATTTTTTTGCATGACTTTTGACGCTTTAAGCGACTAACGTTTTAAAGAATTGCATTACCGTTTCCGTCTAATACAAAGATAAAAGACCTGCATTTACCGATACGGACAGCTAGATTAAGAAAATAAAGCAAAAGGTTTGTGTGGAATAGACTTACAAAGACCCGTATTTTTACGGGTCAATTCAGCTAGTATGCTATGATTGAAACACTTTTAATCAAATTATTAATTTTGCATAAAGAGTTTTTAACAGTGTAATAATACAATAAATAAATTATTTAAAGAAATTATTTTTATAAATAAAACAAACATTCGAAAAAATAACAAAAAATCAAAAATCGCCAGTTTCCTGGCGCCCTTAGGAGGCGCCTAACCTCGCCCCCCCCCCTTCCCTAAGGCCGGCACTGATTACAGTCAAGGAGACTTCTCATATTTAGATTTATTGTTTCAAAAAAAATATCAAATTAAAAAATAAATAATCTCACTTTTAAATTTATTAATTTTTTATACTCCTATAAAATTTTAAAAAAATTAAAAATAATTCTTGACATAAATATTGCATTAATTCAATAATAATAATGTATGCGCCGTGCACACAATTAAATACTTTAATCGAAAGTAAATTCCAAATTTGCAATTCTGTTAAAAAGTAGGGGTGCTTAATTAAAAGTAGGATTGATGACGATTGTTTTTAAAACAAGAGTCATAGGCCGATGGTTATAAATTATTTTTAAATTTTATAGGAGTATAAAAAATTAAAAAATTTAAAAGTGAGACTATTTATTTTTTAATTTGATAACTTTTTAAAACAATAAATCTAAATATAAGAAATCTCTTTGACTGTAATGGTACCATGATACTTAGGAATTGAATTCATATTTTTTTAAATATCAAGCATTGATTAAGCACTAGAGCTTGCATTTGAAAATAAATCTGAAAGTTTGTAAAATACTTGCTAAAATCTACCATAGGTCAAAATTGGCTTAGTATATTCCTAGCTATATATATATTTTTTTGTGTTTGTTTTTTTATTAAAAAAAGAGCAGCCTTCTTGACTGTAGAGGCCCCTCGGGCTTCGTTTCTCAAATTTCACGAAAATTTGTGAAATCAATAAAAAAACAAAATTAACTACTTTTTGCGTTTGTATTGGTAATCTTGTAACGTTTGTATTGGTAAACCTTATTGCAATAATGGGATATGATGAAACGCTGGTGAAATTTTGACCGCGGGCCTGTACATAATTAATTCTTTATTTAAATCAATTACTATGATTATTAAAAAAATATTGTAGTGCTAGGCATAGAGAAAGTAGCTTTGCGTTCTGAATTCTGAAAAGAAGGTCAAACTTGATCTAATCAAGTTTTTGTGTTTTTTCTAGCATTTTTTTTTAAAGCATAACCACCGGTATTACAAGTCTTCTGTGCACAAAAAAGTTATTGACAGTCATCATGTCACAAATTCAAACAACCTGGCAATTTGAATGTTTTATTTGAAAGCTTTGGAATACGAAAACAAGAAACTTGAAAAATTCTATAATTAAATTGCCTCAATAAAGACCACTAACATAAACTATTTTGACAAGGTTTCTGAGATCGGAGCCGAATCCCACTAGGAAGTGTTTTGTTCTAAGAAGTTTGATGAAAAAAAAGGTCAAAGCTTCCAAAGTTTAATGACAAAATAGATCAAAGCTTTCAGAGACTTTAAAGTCTTCTTCTTTTATTTATTTATTTGAGTTTTTCATGCTATATTTTTCTATACAATGTTCTTATATCCGAAGATATTGTTGGCTTAACATAGGAACAGCCACAAATAGTCATCAAGGCTAATCCAACAGTCCTGGTTTTAATTTTTGCTTTGACGCTCTTATCATGTATCCCGCCACATTTTTAAAAGCTTGATTTACAAAATTGTAAAAAAAAAAAAATTATATAGCTTATTTAATATTTATATTGCTTCAAAAAAAAAATAGCTATTGAAAGTTAGTTTTTTTTTATATTGTTATAAAAGTTAATATTTAATGTTAATTAATTAAACGATCATACTTATTTTGTATACATTCAAATAGATAGCTGTCAATAAGTTTTTTTTATGATACGCAGCATATAAATAACTTCTTATATGACCACTAAAAAGCAAGTATTCAATTTTCTATATAAATACTATGGTCGATTTTTTAATGCTTTTAAAATCATTTAATTTTCCTCAGCTAAATATTTGCGATATACACTATATGTTAAGTAAATAATTATTGTAGCAATTATTGAAACGTTGAATAAAAAATATTTGGCGTGTAAATGAAAAGTTACCTTTAAAAAAGTCAAATTCATGACAACGTTCTTGATTTGATTCCATTTAGTTTCGAAATGATGTGGTGCTAAAAGATAATACAATTTACTTGTAAATTTTAAATGTATAAATTATAAATTATGGTTTTTACTACTACTACTATTACAACTACTACTACTACTGCTACTACTACTACTACTACTACTACTACTACTACTACTACTACTACTACTACTACTACTACTACTACTACTACTACTACTACTACTACTACTACTACTACTACTACTACTACTACTACTACTACTACTACTACTACTACTACTACTACTACTACTACTAAAATCATGTATAATTTTATGACTCGATGTAATTTTATTGCAAAGTTTTCTGAAATGTCTAGCCGTACCACAGAAAGTATATAATAACAAGTAATGATTACTTTTGTCTAAAACATCTAAAAGAGTTTAGATCTTTATTTAAAACAATAACTTTGTGCTGCTATAAACTGTGGAAATAAGAGTGGAAAAAACTGTACAGAATTTCATTTTTTCGTTTTATTAAAGACAAAAAAATGCAACTTAATTAATATGCTGTATTTAAAACCTTTTTTTACTTTAATAAAAGTTTATGAAATTTATATTCTAGTATTTTTAAACATATTCTTTTACTGTTTAACTTTTAGAGGTAAATTATGAAAATACAATGCATTATTCTACAAATAATGGATAAGTGTACATTACAATTGGCAATTCATATTATTTTTAACTTTCCAAATCCTTTTCTCTTTTTTGGTTTCAAAAGGAAACCAGAAAAGAGAAAAGAAAAAGGATTCTACGAATAAAATGAGGGGGGGGGGTATCTTTAAAACTTACCGACTAGTGCTTAAAAAAAAATTAATACAAAAAGGTCCTCAAAACAAAAATTTACACGACTGAACTGTGTCAAATAACCGAATAGCCTACTAAATTTGTAAAAAAAAACGACTATAACTTGAAAATCACCTTCTTTGGAGGGCAGAACCCTCCTCACCGTCACACGCACCCTTCCCTTCCGTCAAATTACCTCTGCATCCAATTTCAGTAAAAAATGATCTTATTATTTACCTGTTAGTTCAAATAGTATTTTAGAGATCAAAATTAACATTGCAGGTCAAAAGTTCTAGATTACGTTAAAATATTTAACATTTCAAACTGAAACGAAAAACCTAAAAAAACTGTATTGGGTCTATAAAACATATTTTATAATTATTTTGATTTTCAATTTACATGCTAGGCAAAATACAAAAAGAAAAGTTTTAATTTTATTTTATTATCTAGGTTATAAAACTGAAAAACTTGACTGCATTACTGTTTCATTACCAATTAGAACTAAAATATGACAGAAACATTGGCCATTGCAAATCAAAAGTTTCTTGCAGAAACACTAGACGATCTCACAAAAAACCATAACAATTCAATAATGTATATAAACATGACACAAGAAAAATTTCTGAACTTTGCAGTTTCAAAGCCAAACTTCTTGATTGTTTGTTCATTTAAGACATGTTCACTTAGAGAAATTGAATTATTAAAAATTATCAAATATTAAAAGTTAAAATTTAATTGTATGGAAAAATGAAAATATTTAATTTTATGTGTATTACATCCAACTTGTTTAGATTAATGATCGAAGTGCATGATAAACTGAAACAAGCATACATAACTCTGTTGATTTTTTTTGTTAAAAAAATAACTTTCATATAATATTTTATTAAAATTTTTTTTTTATTACAAGAGTGTGGGAGGGGGGAGGGGGGGAAGGCTTTATTATCCCATCCCACACTTAGTACGTTTTAGTTATATTACAATGTGTTATATTACAATATATTACAATATGTTACCATCTACTTTTAAAAACATAAGTATTCTAAAAGGTTACAAGCTAACATATATTATGAGTTGATGAGTTTACAACGGAAAAACCACAGATGTCCAAAATAAGTGTCTTGTTTTCAAAAGAACACTGTGAATATATAATACTTGTATTTAGCACTTGTATTTGGTTTTACCCGTTTGGTCTACATATATATTAAAATATAATATAATATATATATATAAATATATATATATATATATATATATATATATATAAATATATATATATATATATATATATATATATATATATATATATGTATATATATATATATATATATATATATATATATATATATATATATATATATATATATATATATATATATATATATATATATAGATACATATATATATATATATATATATATATATATATATATATATATATATATATATATATATATATATATATATATATATATATATATATATATATATATATATATATATATATATATATATATATATATATATATATATATATATATATATATATATATATATATATATATATATATATATATATATATATATATATATATATATATATATATATATATATATGTTTCGCTTGATGGTTTTGATGTTTCAAGTCAAATCTGGTGACGACTTGTGTTTTCAAAACAACAAAACCAGAGCTCAATGTTGTGTGAAAAATTTTCTGTATCTAGCCAGAAACAAACTATTTATAAGCATCTAATGCTTTGTAATTATCTATAGCCTCAAAAGAAATTATTCTAGGGCTATTAATTGAATGATATTTATTATTAATTAAATAATAATAAATATCATTCAATTGAACTCATAGCTATTCAGTTAGGTCATCTTTCCAAGTATTTGAATGGAACTTGTATCGACAAAAATTGATTCAAAGGATTGCAAGTTTGTTTATATGCTGTTCTGCGGCGTTAAAATTGAGTTATTCAAAATACTCGACTTTTTTTTTTAAAAAAATCTTCAATTCACTTTTGCGTACTAATTCTCCTGTTTTATTAACTCAATCGTTTGTTTGCCCCTTCAAGATGGTAGCAATTTGCGCTAATGAAAATTTGCATAACCAAGTGACATTTTGACTGCGAAAATAAAGTGCTTAATAGATTGCATTGGAATTTTAGAAATTTCTGTATTACTGAAATAATTGAATGCTATGGACACACATGTGTTTCCAAAGCAACTAAATTATCTCAAAATTAGAAAAAAGACTACTAGCTTTACTTTCTTTCATAGCGGCAAATGCGCTTTACTCTCTTTCATAGGGCAATTTTGAACCATTCTTTTGAATTCTGGAATATCAGAGAACAAATACTGGTATTTACTAAGTTGATGGAGGAAAACATCCCAAGAAAAATTTATATTTTTACACTAAAAGTATAAATTATTAGTTTTATACAATTTGTTTTTTTACCTGTAATTTGGCTGTTAAAATGAATAAATAAATAAATAAAACAAGACATACATTAATCATCCTTCAAAAATGAAACATTTCTATAGTAATTATGAATAAAACTGAAGATAATGTAGAATATTTCAAGAAATTTTATTTGATTTTATGTTAAATATGCTTATCGCTTAACGTGTTAATTAAACGAGATATTTTTTATTTTTTGAAGTATTTATTTATATGAATCTTTATTGATACTTTTATTTGAGTGAAAACTCATTCCGCTTTACCAAGTTAGAAGAGTGGCTTTTTATTCACATGAACAATAAAAGACAATCAAGCTAACAACATTAAAAATAAAATACGTGCATTAAATTTTAAAACAAAAATCAATTATTCTAAAAAATGAAACCCAATTTAAAATCTAAAAATTACCTATATTGAACCAAACGAGAAGTGAGATTTTTTCTTCCTCACCACTAAAAAAAGTAGAGAAAAATATATTATTAAAACCATTTTTCAACACTCGAACTTATTTAAAGCGTACGTCTTTAACTTTGAATAAAAAGAAAGATATCAAGTATCTGCAAGAACGTAGTAAAAAATGGACGTTTAACTGATTGTTTAAAAGCCAAGATATTTGCACTGTCAATTGTTATAATATATATGGGAAAACAATGGAAAACATTTGTGTCACGTGTAAATATTTTTATACAAACATTTTTCAAAATGACTAATCCAATTATATAAAAAGACATTTATATATATATATATATATATATATATATATATATATATATATATATATATATATATATATATATATATATATATATATATATATATACATGGGTGTAGAGAGTACTCATATTTTCAAGGGGGGCAAAAGTTAAAGATTCGATTTTTTTGAGCAATGTATGTTTACTATCCAGTGTTTATTATTTTTGATATAGAAATAAAAAAAATAACAACTTTTAATTTTGGTTAACTCGCATGAATAAATTAAAGTAAAACAAGTAGAGATGGAATTCTACTTAGTTGTCAAATAAATCATTCTACGGTGTGTTTCTTTTTTTAAATAAACATATCTAACAAAAAATCCATTCCATAACTCCGGGTAATTTCTTTATGGGTATTCATTGGAGAAACAGTGCTCAGCTCATGGTCAATCGAAGAAAATTTTTCAACAAAACAACTATTTAGAAGTCTACGCAGACTACTAAATAATTGTTTTGTTGTACAAATTGACACTTGCTGGACCAGAATTATATTTTGATAAAACGGACAATTTAAGAGGCAATGCTTCCTAATCAAATTTGTTCTTTAGTGCAGATGAAATCTAGAGCTAATTTAAAATCTTCAAAATGAACTTTTTCTCTTAGCTTTGTCAATGAAAATGACAAAGTAGAAGTATTTTATGTAGCCGATACTGCATTTAGTGTTATTTGATCCATTCACAAATTTGATCCATTCACAAATTTGATCCATTCACAAATTTGATCTATTCACAAACTTGATCCATTTACAAATTTGATCCATTCACAAATTTGATCCATTCACAAATTTGATCCATTCACAAAATTGATCCATTCACAAATTTGATCCATTCACAAGTTCTTCAATTCTTGTTAAATGACGAGTAGATTCACTTGATTCAAATCTATCGGTGAGGCCAACTAAAACTGCATCTAAACCGGCAAAGCTATATGCTTGAAGATCTCATTTGGGTCCTTTGGCTAGTAATAAGTATCCCTGATGTCGAACTCAAATCTTGAAGGTACATTCCTTTTCCTTGGTAGAGGTGGTTCGTCTAAATTCATAGTTTTAGCAAATTTCAGTCGCCGCAAAAGTGTTTTGAAACTTGACTTAGTACGTAAATATCTCAAAATTTGTTTCAGGTTCTGAAAGATGGTTTCAGCTTTGCTTGAATCTACTAGGATGGTAAAAACGATTCAAAGAAACTCCAATTTAAAAAAGTTGTCATAAACATGAAAAGAAGACAAAAAGGTCATTGCTATCACTTGACATTTGATAAAATCAGGGTTGTAAGGCCTTCCTGCCAAACTAGAAGTGATCTGTAATTATTTTCTATATCATAAAAGTTACTTTAAAGCATTAGTATCCAGCATGAAAAAAAGTTATAAGTTGAGATCAAAAGTCTATCTGAAGTTTTAATTTATCAAAAATTCGTACTTTTTATCTGAAAAAACGATTCCCTCATATATCAAGTTTTTATCTAAAAACGAGTATTTGGGTAGGTTTATAGCAAAGAATTATTTCTTTGTTCGGTTTTTACGGAAAAAAACTTTCTTCTTCTGGTTTCTTACTCTGTTTAAAATTAAAAAATTAAAATAATAGAGTAAAACGGGGTGAAACTGAACACTTATTTTAATAATTAATTTTTTTTTATAATGTTAAATGATTTTAAAATTTCTTTATTTTTATTTTTTTTTTGAGAAAAATGAGCTCTATCCAAATATGTAAAATAAAAAAAAAATGATGGAAAGTTTTTTAGTAAAATGAATTTATTTGAAAAATAAAAATGTTTACTTTAACGTGTTAAAGTATTCGTAATTAAATTAGTTATAATAAAAACAATTTACAAACAGAAAAAAATTCATTTACAAAATAGTAGGAATAATTTACAAGATTTGTTGCTCGGGAAGATGTTATCTTTCCAAGCAGTACAACTTAGTAAGCCCAACGTTGGCCTAACGTGTTTTTGATTGTTGGGCCAACGAGGCGTTTTGGTAAGCCGTAGTTGGCGTTGTGCTTGCATATGGCTGCCCATCGTGCCTACGTTAGTACAGCATACACTCAACATTGTTGGCGCAACGTTGGCTCACTTGTGGTTTAAAATTGTTAACCAAGTGAAACAGTAAGCGACACGTTGGCATAACGCATTTTGCAAGATGTTAATTTTATATTGGCACACTGTTAGTGTGGGTTTGTAGGGGCTATGTTGGCGTAATATTGTTTAAAGTTTGGAGTTGCGTTGGCATACGATTGGCCACCATTGGGCCTATGTCGGCATCGTGTATACTCAATGTTGTTGGCAATGCGTTGACACACTATTAGTTTTATATTGTATTTGCATTTATACATTTAGTTTTATATTGTATTTGCATTATACAACGTTAGCCAAAAACTTCAAGCATTGTTTCAATGTTCGCGTTGTGTGCCGGCTGGGATGATTTGATACTCATTGAATTGACGTTATTATGAAAGTTGAAAACGTAGAAGTATTTAAAGATAATTTTAATAATAAATTTATTGGTTTCTAGCTAAATGTTTATTCCTTAAAAATCTATTTAAACTATTATACAAATCTACAAAAAAATAATAAACTATATATGAAACTATATAACTTAAATAGTTATAATGATATGTTTCTTCTCCTCCCTCCATCACAATCTTTGGCGAATCGAAGCCATGCTTTAATGGCACAAGCAACCTCGGTATCCGTACCGCGACATGTTGTAGGATTACGCCAAACAACATCTAAATAAAATAAATATGTATTATGCATACACACTTACTTATAAGTGTTAACTATAAACTAATTTACTTTCATTCATAAAAAAACGTCAATAATAAGATGAAGTAATGACCTTTTAAAACGAAAAAAAAATAACGCACTGTTTATAATTTGACAAAGCTTGCTCTTGCCAAAGGAATATTTTCCCCTTTTTCCTTTTCAATTACAAATTACTGCTATTCTGTTTGACATCAACCGCTTCATAACATTTCTAATTGATTCAGTGATAGTTGTTCCGCCGCACTGACCTAAGTAATGTGTCTAACAGGGGAAAAACAATTTAAAAGATATTATTTACTATGTAAAAAATTTAAATTAACTTGAATAGAGGAACTAAACAATTATAGCAAATTTCTTACAAGTTTTCCTTGGAGGTCATTGTCAAGGCAATCCCCAGTAAGCACAGGACGTTTTTAAAACGTTTTAATTCCGTTCAATTTACGGTCGGACGTTAAAAGAACCAATACAATCGTTTTTAGAACGTTTTTTTCAAACGTTTTTTTTAATGTTAATTTAAACGTTTTTTTAGCGTTTTTTAAACGTTTTATTTTTTTTTATTAACTTACGAAATTTCTCAGTTAGCTTATGAACGTTTTTAAAACGTTTTTTTAACGTGATAAAAAAACTTTTTTTAAACGTACAGCACGGCAATATTTAAAAGAGTATGTTTACTCAAATAATGGCGTGACCTTCGATTAGGCGAATTGATTTATTTAAGTAAAAATTATATAAATTAGTATATATTTAAATCAACCAAGTGTTTGTATTGTTTTTTTGTAGAATTAAATTTGAAAATATATTGGAGTATTTTTAGTTTAAAGTTGTATGCCTTCGTTGAAACTAGGTTGTGTTTGTATTTCTACTTGAATCAAGTAGATATGATTAATTTTACTCTAATAAGTAACTTAATTGTTGAGTAAACTTGAATGCTTAAAAAAACTAGATTAAGTTTTTAATTCTACTTAATTTTCAACTGCTTTTAACGCAAAAAAATCTATTTGGATTTGAGAAAAGGGAACAACATTCTCAGAATTTTTCTTCTTTAACTCTAAAAATTAAAAATAATATCAGTGGTTTTTATAAAGGAATTACTATAGTTAAAAAAAGCTGAAAGGAAAAAATATGATGATTTGTTTCAAGAAAGGGAGTGACTTACTTCAAAATGTCATTTTAAAATTTTTATTCTTTAATGATATTCTGGTGTTATTACCAAATGTTTAGCAGTATGAAACCTATAATATTATATACCATACTATATACCCTATTTTACTTATAAAGTTAATAATCTGTAAAGTAATTTGTAAAAAAATTTTAATTGTAAAATTGCTACATGAGAAGACAAGTTGTTAGATGAAATTCAAATATTCTCTATGTTTGTGTTGTGTAGGTCAAAAAATAATAAACAAAGATGATATTGATTGTGATGACCAAGAGATTCATTTTAAGACACATCAATCTTCATCATTTTTAAATAAAAAGGATAAACATTATGGATTTCCATTATCTCAAGCAAGTAAGTCTTTAGTTAAAAATAATAATGTAATGTTTGTTGTAAAATGCTAACATGACTGTCAATATTAAAAAATATCATTAAAATGATGAGGTTCCAATTTTAACTTTAAATAATCACCTTCATGAAATCCATTATTTCAATATTATCAAAACTATAAATCTATGGAACAATCTTTCTTGTCTAATCCGAAATCTGAGAAAAATGCTAATATATATAATATAACATTGCCACTATTAGATATTTTACTGTCTATTAGTTTTTCTTTGATTTAGGCTTAGACCAGTAAAGACAATGTAAAATTTAATTAGTGTAAATTTGTTTAGACTTTCAATATTATGTGTTGCTTCTCTTAAATAAGATAAAAACTCAAGGATGCAAAAAACTTAATATAAAATAGTGTGAAGAAAAAGTAGTAACTGAAATGAACAGCATAATAGAATTTGATAAGTTTGACTCAGCACTTGACAATGTTTCATCTAGTAACTCAGTAGTATCTCTGCAGTTGTAAATTGCTAAATACTGATTTGACAGATTTTTCTTTTTTTTTTTAATTTTCTTTACAATATATAATTTTTACTACTTAATTAGGAATTGTCAGATTTCCATTATTTCTTTCTATTAGAAACAAAGAGTTCAAAATATTAGTGGTAAGAACTGTCAAAAACTTGTGATAGCTATGATGAAGAGGTTAGTAAATTAAAAGTGCATTCCTATAAATACTCTGTTTAATTTTATAATGATATTACTCCCATCTTACAATCCATTATACAAATCCCATGCATGGCTCTACGTTAGCCGTTTTACCATAATGGGATGACTGAATAACCGTGAATTTTATACGCGCAAACTAGCACATGTGCGAAGCAGTTACAAAAACTGGCACAATGCCAAATGGCATAAGAACAAATGGGCATAACTGCACAAAAAGAATTCCAAACATTGGCATAATTGCAAACTGCTATAAGTACAAACTGGCATATGTGTAAATTGGCATAAGTGCGCTAAATAGATTTACAAACATTCGCATAAGTGTGAATTGCCATAAGTGGGAACTGGTATAAGTGTGAAGCAGTTGCAAAAACTCCCAAAAGTGCAAACAACATAAATGCGAACTGGCATAAGTGTGCCATATAAATTTGCAAAATTTAGCATAATTCCAAACTGCGAATTTATTACACACATTTATGTCAGTTCGCACTTCTGCCAGTTTTTGTAACTGGCAGAAGTGCGAACTTATATATATTTATATATATATATATAAATATATATATATATATATATATATATATATATATATATATATATATATATATATATATATATATATATATATATATATATATATATATATATATATATATATATATATATACATATCCGCCTATATATATATACATATATAGGCGGGATAGTATATCTATATACCGAATACTAACCTGTATCCTATATATCACCTCATCAAGCACTGAGTATATATATATATATATATATATATATATAAATATATATATATACATATTATATATAGGCGGGATATGTATATATCTATATATACCGATATACTATACCTGTATCCTATATATATCTCCTCTATCATAGCACTGTGTATATATATATATATATATATATATATATATATATATATATATATATATATACAAATAGTATTGCGTACTAAAGTAAGCAATCTGACGTCATACTGAAATAGCCTGCTGCTGGGGGCTTCAGTACATACATCGACTGACAAATAGCCTGACTCGCAGTCCACTGCGAGTCAGGCTATTTGTCAGTGCTGCTACATCGATTGAGGGTCTGGGATGGGAAAGCAATCGTTTTATTCATCATTCTTTGTTTTTTCTTCTTTTTCGAAAAAAACGGTAAAGCTTAAGGTAAGCAGAAAAAGTGAGGAAATGCTTATCAAAACACGTTTTAGTAAGTGTATATACAGTAGCTTTCATAAACTTAGACGCATTCATTTTATTTTCATATATGTAAGAAAATACTCAAAATAAAAATAAAATAAAAGTACTACCGCTATGTTTGATATATAATTTACAAGAGGAAGTGAAACTCTATTTATGAGTACCTTAATTTTTTTTTTACAGGATGTTTATTACTCATTCTATACCGATTAACACAAAAAAGTTAATTGATAAGCTTGATTTTATTTTGTTCATAAATTTAGACGCACAACCAAAAAAGTCTTATATCTTGTTAATTGATAGTTAATTAGTAGTTTTTTCCCCATATTTCTCATTAATAGGCCTAAATTAATTGATTTTGTCAAAAAACCTTATATAAATATGACTTACCTGGAATTAGTTAATCATTATTTAATAAATAAACAAAAGTTAAGTTAGTTTTGCACTAAAAAGACGCGAAAAATGGGCAAAAGACGTATCACTCAAGGTGAAAGATGACAAATTATTGCGCACATCAAAGAAGGAACCAAAAGTAATAGAAAAATCACCAAGTTAATTGGAGTTTCTAAGAAATGCGTTCGGACAACGAAACAAAACTTTCTTCACACTGGTGGTGCCAGCGAGAAAAAGAGGCCAGGTAGACCCTTGTCAACCACCAGAAAGGACGATAGTGTTCATTTTAGAGCTGTCAGAGCTAATCCAAGAATTAGTTACAAAGAATCAACCACAGAATTCAATAAAACGCCAAATACATCTATTTCTCAAAGCACAGTCCGCCGAATACTTCTCAAATACAAGATCGGAGTCTACACTGCTTTGAAGAAACCGCTTCTGCGTCCATATAATAAACAAAGGAGACTAAAATGGTGTCGTGAAAGAAGGTATTGGACAATAGAACAATAGGAAAACATTATGTGGAGTGATGAGAGTAACTTTGAGCTTATCAATCGCAAATCTAACATAACAGTCAAAAGAATGGCTTATGAAAAGTATTACGCCAGGTACATAAGACCGACTGTACAAAGTGGAGGAGGCTCGATAGGAATCTGGTCATGCTTCAATTACAAAGGTGTTGGTATGTGCCAAACATACACCGGAAGAATCAACTCCAGAATATACGTATAAGTACTGGAAAACAACTTAATTCCATCAATTGACCTGCTTATGCTCAATGATAAACCATGGAAACTTCAACAAGATGGCGCTACTGCACATACTGCATACTATACAAAGGAGTGGTTCAACGATAATAGTATCATGACAATACCGTGGCCTTTATACTCTGATTTAAACTCGATTGAAAACATTTGGGCTTGGATTGACCGTGAATTAGCAAAGGTTCAAATTTCCACACTTACTCAGCTGAAGGAATTCCTTAAGGAGACCTGGTATGGGTTCCCAGAAGCGATGTGCAAAAATTTTGTTGAGTCTACGCCTAGAAGAGTTCTTAGTTGTACTAAAGCAAAAGGCGGATACACAAAATATTGATTGGTTCATAAATTACGCCTTCTAATGTATCATGCGTCTAAATTTATGAATAATTTTTTTTTGTCTAATTTTTTTATACCATGTAGTTGTACCTAATTATTACTTAGTATTTCATTTTTTTTGTAAACTTTTTTTAAGTTTTGTATTCTGTATGTATTTATCTAATAAATAGAAAAAAATACTAAACCAAAATCTTTTTTTGTCATTGTTTTATCGTTGAAAAACTAAAAATTTCTATTCTCAAATAAAAGTGCGTCTAAATTTATGAAAACCACAATATATATGAATATATATATGCAATGTGATACAAAATACAAAAATATTTAAACCTAAAATTTATATATATATATATATATATATATATATATATATATATATATATATATATATATATATATATATATATATATATATATATATATATATATATATAGTATATATATATATATATATATATATATATATATATATATATATATATATATATATATATATATATATATATATATATATATATATATATATATATATATATATATATATATATATATATATATATATATATATATATATATATATATATATATATATATATATATGCAATGTGAAGTTGTATATATATATTTTTAAAACATATATTTGTAATTTAAAAACTTATTACTATTATTATACTATATATTATTATTATACTATAATACTATTATTATTGTTCAGATTGTCTGTTTTAAATATATAGTTTTTTCTTTTAGTTTGTGCATCGACTTCTCACGAATCATACACAGAGTCGATTGTCGATGCAATAATTGCTGATTCGTGAAAACGGGCAACTTTTGCTTGTCTTAAAGTGCCTTAAATCCATCCTTATAATATTACTTTCTTTGTAAATTGTTTTAAAAAATAAATTTAAAAATAACTTTTAAATAAATTTTTTATTTTTCTTGTTTTTTAAACCAACAGGTTCTTTTAAAAACAATTTAATAATAGTACCTATGGATTTTGGAAAATTTTCTAAAAAATAACGCGCCTAAATTATGGTTTTATTTAGGTTATTTGAAATTGTTTTTTAAACGTTTTTTTTAGAACGTTTTTTAAACAACTTTTTCAAAACTTTTTTTAAACGCTTTTTTAAAAACGTTTTTTAGGTATTGCCATTCAGAACGTTTGAAAAACGTTTTTTTTCTTAGTTAAAAAAACGTTTTAAAAACGTTCATGTGCTTACTGGGTCTGCTTGGTAATTGTTCCATTGATGAAACAGGAAGCCCAAACTCATCAAAACTTGCTTCTATATTGCCACACTGTTGTTGTGCTAAAAATTGTTGCAGAAAAAGTATAGTTTGATTATTTTGTTTAATCACTTCTAATAATATTAGTTGCCAACGATCATTTCCTAAATGTGAAGAAAAATAAAATAAATATATATATTTTTTAAATACGCATAATAATACTTTAATAAAAATAATAGTAACAAAAGTAACAAAATATTTTCTATTTATCTTAAATTCATATGAACAAACAAATTTATCATTTGCTAATGCATAAATAAATAAAACACATCTCCAACATGATGATTAACTAAATCAGGTGATAACTGCTCTACTTGCAGTGCTCTAGTAAGCACTGGCGATAATATTGATAATGGTAGTGTAGTTTGGTTGTTTATTTAAATATTTAAACTTAAATTGGTTCATGATTTTTACATGCACACATATGCAAACAGACAGCTTGCAAACCATAATTTAAACTTTAAAATTGTAAAACTATCAAGTTAAAAAAAAAAACTTTAAACCAACCTTCTTTACTAAAAAATAAATCGTATACATACAATCGATACTAAAAAATGATTAGGAGAAAGAGCAGATAGTAGATGATGTATTTTGAAGAAATCCATTTTGAATTACTATGCACAAGTAATGCATTATAAACATATTAGTAATATCAAATATTTTTCAAAACAAAATATGGTATATAATAAAAACATATTTCATTTTTATAAATGTCATTAAAGGCCAATTATAATTATTAACGTTAAGAATGTTGATGAATCATTAATGATCGGTAAAAATACATTTATTAAATTGCAAAAATCTAACCAAATTGCAACTGAGGAGGAGGAGTATATATATTCTTTATCCAGACCAGATTCAAATTTAAAGTGCACTCATTACACCCAAATTGCTAAAAAGTGTGTTGGATTGTGGTATAAAAGAGGTCACTTGTCTTGCATTCCTCTTTCTTATAGGTTTTGAATGATTAATTCTTTAATGCATAATACTTTGTAACAGAGCACATAAAATAAAAATATCAAAGTTTTGATAAATGTGAAAATAACCTAATAACATTTAAAGCCCATTTGGTTTTTATTTCTAATTTTCTAATAAAAATCAATTTAGTTTACAAATGCTAATCTAATTTGAATTATTAAAAAAAAAAGTAGTTACAATAACAGTGCACTGTTGTAATACATTAAATTCAGGTTTGCAATTTTTTTTTAAATTCTTCAGCTTGTTGTAGCCTTTCTAGAATTTCAGCTTCATTTTGGCATTCACACTCTACTCTTTTTATGTCAATATTTTTTGTGTGTGTGTTGACGTTTTGGACTCGAAAATATTCTTTTAACAATGTTTCAAGTGCAATTACTGTTTGATTCAATGCATGTATTACTGGTATTACTGGAGTTTTAATTAGAGCTGTAACGGATTTAATTTTTTACAAATAGGAGCCGGATTTGCCGGATTTCTACTAAAGATCCGGCCGAAATTGGATCCGGATTTCGAAGCAAAACTACAGGAGCCAAAATCCTGTACATTCCTACTTGGTGCTGAAAATGGTCAACAATGTTGACTATTCATAACACCAAGTGACCGTTGTTTTCTATTAAACTTCATTTTTGTTGCTAAAAGTTTTATAGCAATTTCTATAGAAATTAATAAACATTTTATGTAAATTCTATAGAGATTCTATAGGCCATATGTTTCTAAATTGTTGTTCATATGCTGTGCCACAAGCGGGCGTAGACTGAATAATTTCATCTATATATATTGTTATTGTAATGATGATAATATAAAAGATTTATCCAGCCAGGCTTGTTTTGCTAGATTTTCTGTGTTGCATTATACAACGTTAGCCGTTAGTCAGTGTTGTATGTAATGAGAAGAGTTTATTTGGAAATTATGGATCAACCAGTGTCACCACTATATAAAAAGGTTTCTAGGTCTCAATGCCTTTAAAACGCTCATCCAATGACTTGATTAGGATTGACTTCATAGTTTTTACATCTGCATTATTGCAAAATATTGTGTGTCTTCCCTTCATAATTTTTTGTTGCGTTGTTGTTTGAAATTAGGCTTAGCTAATTAAATTGTAAAGAAATGTAAGTACAGATACCAAAACAGATACCAAAAGTACAGATACCAAAATAAAGTTCATAGACTATAGAATTACTAAAAACATTGATTTGTAAAAATAAAATATTAAGTATAGATGTTATCACGGGCAAGAAAGATGTAATAATCTGACCAAAATTCAGAAATCTGTCCAAAATTATGCCGGATTTGCTAACATTTTGCCGGAGCCGGATTTGGGCCGGGTTTGTAAAAATAGCCGGATTTCTGCCGGAGCCGAAATTCGGTACAGCCCTAGTTTCAATAAGTTGCAAATGATATTTTGTTGATTGAGAGGGTGTGTTAAGATTTTTATTAGATTTTGTGTAAGTTGAGCTGTTGTAGACTGAATTTGTGGAGCCTCAAATGTTTTAGCAATTTGTTAATTATTCAATTCAGTAATTTGGATTTATTGATTTTGTCTATATTAAGTGGAAATAAACAAATATTTTGAAATCCTTCAATTAATTGTAATCGTGTAAATACTACATCACTGTTAAAAAGTTTGGCTTCCCCTACGGAAATATTCCATGGAATACCCATGGAATTCCATGAGTAAACCATGGTTTTCCCATAAAAAACTGGAACTTCCATGGGTGAATTTCATGAAAATTGAAATCCCATGATTTTTTTTTTAATAGCTTATGCTGCGCCGTGGTTGTTACGAATGCGCTTTTAAAGATGGCGTCGTAGCTCGTACAATTACGATTACTTTTAACTTGAGTAAACAATACTTACCGCATTCTTCTGTTTTTCTGTGTTTAATAAGACTATAAATGATATATTTGTTATAATGCATCACATTTATATGATTCAAACTAAACATACAGACATACTAGATATATTTATCATATTATGATGCATTATAAAATGGATTATTTTTAATTATATTTAATTTTACATCATTTATGCATATACTTATTTTAACTGTTTCCAGTAGCTTTGCATAACTTGCAATAGTATAGCAAGTATGTCAAGTAAACCAGTTTGAATTTTAATGCTTACTTGGCAAATTATTTGCCAAATAATTATTATTTGGTTTACAACAAATAAACGTTTAGTTTTAATCTACATTAAATAACAAGTGTATTAATGTTCATAGTGTAATCTAATGTACATTAAAACTTATATAATTATTATTATAAAACTTATATAACATATTAAACAAACTTATCTAAAATATTAATATACAAGCAGTATATCAGATTAAATTAGATAACTAAGATAAGATAATAAGATAAGATAACTAATGTACAAAAGATAACTAGTATAATCTTTTTTATTTTTTTTATTTTTATAATATCCTCAGATTACATAAAAATGCTTGAAGTTAATTGTATGGTAAATGTTCATTAAATAATTAAAAATTGTTTTTTTATGATAAATGTTCTATTCAGTTTTAGTTCTGTTAAGTTGTTTTTAGTTCTGTTAAGTTGTCAAAAGCTGTGAAAAAAATATATTGAATTGAGTTTAAATTAACCAGAAAAAATATAAACATAATCTCTGGGATTCAACTTGTAAGGATGTTCCAAGAACCACTTAGTTGGAGAAGGAAAACTTTGGTAATAGTTTAAAAGTATCAGAAAAGAAACTTAATTAATGCACAAGATTTTACTTCGTAGTTAAATATAAGCATATAAAAGCAATGTTTATAAATAATACACTATTATTTATTAAAATACAATTATTTTTATTTGTTTATATTTAACTAATGTAAAGTGCTCGTCTTTAGTTAAAATAAATTAATTTATGCACACACTTTGATATTTATTATGCTTTTACTTTACTATACTTTATAAATTACATATTTAATAAATTTGTTTTAAATAGTAAAGTAAAAATAGGCCGTGGATAGCCTACCGAAAGTCGGTAGCGGAAAAATAAAAATTATCCTACCGAAAGTTTTTTTTATTGATTGACAATATCACATGTCAAAATAAACAATATTTGTTATACCGTAAAATGAAGATAATTTAAGATATTATTTTTAAAAAACAAAAACGTAAAAAATGTAAAAAAATTAAATAGGATTTTCCATTAAATAAATAGAAATGACTGCCACCCCATACCAAAACCCTCAGTCTATGCATGTACACTACACAGCGCCTATCCCTATATTAGTAAATGTATGTACATTTCACTGCGCCTATCCCTAAATTAGTAAACGCATGTACATTTCTCGGTGCCTATCCCTAAATCAGTCAGTGTATAAACACTCCATTGCGTCTATTAATGCATTGTGCTATTCCCAGCGTATATCCCTAAATAATTTATTCAATTAATAAGCGTAATAAAACCTAAAAAATATGGAAAAAAACAATCAAAACGTAAAATACATTCCTTTGGAAGGATTCAAACCCGGAGCGCCTGCGTGCCGTGCCAAGCTAGTATCCGATACACTACTGAACAATACAACTGAACTAGTTAAAAGTATATTTATATAGCAATTTTATTGTGACACGTGATATTTCTTAACCAATAAAAAAAAACTTTCGGTAGGATAATTTTTATTTTTCCGCTACCGACTTTCGGTAGGCTATCCACTGCGGTAAAAATATACTAATTTTTTGAATTTAGTGGTGTGTGCATAAGTTCTTTTATTTCAACTTTATCATTTTATTTAAATTACTGCATTATAAGCAGGTAAAATTTATATATGTGTATAAATCTTTTCATTTTAAGCTTATCATTTCATTTAAATTACTACATTATTAGCAGGCAGATTTGACTTGCAATATAAATTTTTAATTTATTTATTTAGCTGTTCATTAACAAGTCCGATGCTTTATAATATATTTAAAGGTAGTAAGGAAGTGAAGAAAACAGGTTTGTAAATGATGTTGTACATCATGCAGATAGCTCAGAAGAAGAAGTAAGTTTTTTTTTTAATTACAAAAATAAATATATAATATAATATTTGTTGCTGCCTTGTTCTATATAAATGTTTCTAACATGCAGGTAACATTTATATATGTATTAGTTTGGATAAATCATTTTAATTAAGTTATAATGTAACTTAATTAAAATGATTTATCCAAACTAATATATATATAAATGTTACCTGCATGTTAGAAACATTTATATAGAACAAGGCAGCAACAAATATAGGCTGGAATGTTTGACTGGAAATATAAACAATATTGTACATAATGCAGATAGCTTAGGCGAAAAAGAGGTAATAATCTAATAATTGTTATTTATAAATAATGATATATTCATTGCTACTTTTTTCTATATAAATGTTACTTAACATTTGGCAGCATTCATAATTGTGTATAATGCCTAATTATAAAGTAAGTTATAATAGATAATAATTATTAGTAAAATGAATCAGTAAATAAAGAAAACTAGTTAGAATGTATATAATAGTTGTATGATGTATTTTCTAGATTGGTAAAATGGAGAATGAGACTAACTACGGTGAAAAAATAATGAATATCAAAATGTGAATGGTACTTTGTTTGACATCTATCTGTTTCTACAGACACAATGCAGTGGTACTTATAAATGGGCTTGATGTTTTTTTGGATTGAATATGTTGTATTGATGGTTCTTTTTAACTTGTTAAAACTTTAAGTTATTATCAAATTTATATATAATATTTTTATCAAATAGTTAATATAAAATAATAAGCATGTAAATTGTTTTATTTTCTGTAAAAAAAATTTTCTTGATATATTTCAATTGTTTATCACTATGTATATCACTTACATGTATTACTTGTAATTTTTTGTTTTTTTTATTTTCAGTATGTTATACATATGCATGCATTAAATATTGTGGGGAAGTCAAGTTTTGATGTTTTAGGTGCATTATAGCTATTATTTTTCAAAGATTTGTAGGATTTAACAAGATTTAAATTTTATTTTGTTTATTGATTTTACTCGGAGGAAGCGATCCCATAGATTAAGAGAACTCAATAATATTAGTGTGATAAAATTTGCTTTTATGATTTAATATGAGAATTCAAATAACCTTGGATCAAAAAAAACTTGAAAACAAATCATGCTTTTTTACCATGAAAAATCTATGAGTTTTCCTTGAAAAGGTGTTCCTAATACCTATGAAAATTCCATGGTTTTTTCCATGGATGGAAATCTCATTGAATATCCATGGTACTTGGAACACTTTTCCATGAAAAACTTATGGAATTTTTCATGAGAAACTCACGGATTTTCCATGAAAAACTCATGGGTTTTCATTGAAAACTCATGGGTTTCAAATAGGAAGCTCATGGATTTTCTATGGAAAACTCATGGGTTTTCATTAAAAACTTATGGGGATCCCATAGGAAACTCATGGATTTCCCATGGAAAACTTATGGGTTTTCCATGAAAACTTGTTCCAAATAACCATGGTATTTCCATGGGTTTTTTCATGGGAATTTTCCGTAAGGGTTGAAGCCGAACAAAACTTTCTTTTGATAAATTGCTGCTTAATGTGCTAGCATAATGCTGTTGTAATAATTTTCGCCAATTTTTTTTGGCATGACAATATACTCCCACATCTGATGGTTGAAGTATGTGGGAGGAGTGAGCTGGTAAGCATATTAACTTGTTATTATTCTCAATGCAAGTTATTGGAACTTGATATGTTACATATGTGTTATGACCATCCAATACTAATACATGTGTACCTGGAGTTTTTTTAATTGTTGGTATAAATCATTTATTAAGCCATTGCATAAATCGTTAATCTTCCATCCATCCTTAATGTAAAGTTGTATATTCAACATTTGACGGACCACCTAAACACCAACTGCTGTATAGAAGCTGTTTTTACTTAAATATTATAAATGGTCGAATTGTGGTTCCAGCTGCGATGATGCAATTACCAACTGTATAATTTATTTTTTGATTATTACCGACCAATTTTAATGGACGTTTAGCCCCAAGTCTGCAAATTATTGATTTTCTGCCTTGGTCACCGGTGTTTTCCGGTGACCAAGGCGGGAAAATGGGATTGAACGCACTATTTTCATTGATATTTGCTTCAAGAAATTGCTTTTCACATGTTTGAAAATATTTTGCTATATTTTGCTAAATAATTTCTTTAGTGCAAGATGCTGCTCTCAGTGTTGATAAGTTGCTTGCAGCTCTAATGCTTAATATGTGTCTCCATCTGTTAATAAAATGATAATACCAGTCTTTTCTGGGTTGGCCATTTTTAAATAATCTGGTTTGATTTGTAACTTTTAAATAATCGGCAACAATATCTATGGTTTCCCTTTGTGTTCTACAAAAACTCGAATCTGAGAATTTTGGCAGCATTTTTAACAATATTAAATCAACTGAACTACTTAGAGTTGTTGCTGTACCAGACCCCATTCAAATTCACACGATTTTTTAAACGGTTTGACAAGTTACCTTTTGGAACATTGTATATTTGAGATGCTTTGAATAAACTTATTTCACTGCTATTTATTCTTCCAACCGCGATACTTATTTGCTCCTCTAAGTATTTTTTTTGAATTTTATTTTTATGATGTCTTGGTATTTCGAATTGATTTTGATTTTGTTAACTGATTTAAGTTCATTTAGATTTTTTTAACAGATTTAAGTTCATTTTGTTTTGTACAAGAAATGATTATAAGTAATTTGTAGTAAATAATAAGAAATAGTAACGATAAAAAAAGGTAATTATTGGTAGAGTTAAAATTTTCAAGAGGGGCAAGGTTGGCTCAAGGAAGACAGCCTGCTTCTGATGCACCCCATATTCTACGTTTATGATATATATATATATATATATATATATATATATATATATATATATATATATATATATATATATATATATATATATATATATATATATATATATATATATATATATATATATATACGTTTATGATATATATATATATATATATATATATATATATATATATATATATATATATATATATATATATATATATATATATATATGTATATATATATATATATATATATATAAATATATATATATATATATATATATATATATATATACATATATATATATATATATATATACATATATATATATATATATATATATATATATATATATATATATATATATATATGTGTGTGTGTGTGTGTGTGTGTGTGTGTGTGTGTGTGTGTTTGTGTGTGTGTGTGTGTGTTTGTGTGTGTGTGTGTTTCTGTTGACATGTGTGTGTGTGTTTCTGTTGCCTTATGTAGTCAACATGTTTCTGTTGACTACATAAGGCAATATAAATTAACAGTGAGCTAAGTAATAATATATTTGAAATAAGGTATGTTTTTTAAGTTGTTAGAACTAAATATATAACTTCTCGTTATATATTTAATTGCCACACCTTTTGCACTTTTATTGCATAAGTTTTCGATGTCATTTATCCATAAACTTTATCAATGAAAAATATTTCTCATGGTAGAATATATTTTTGGAAGCTTGACAAAAAAGATTTTTTTTTCAAGCCTTCAATACGCCCCGTACCCACTGGGATGTTATTGATGTTATTTAGGATAGAAAAAGTTTTTATATAATTAAGGTATCAACTATTTTAACTATTTTCATGTCCAACTATTTTATTTCTATTTCTGTTAAAGAAATATGAAACAATCGGATTTTTTTAAGATTTTACTAGTTCACAATAATCACCTTAATTATTCGGAACTTATTTTTCATAATGCGTAAATACTTTATTTTAGACTAACAATAGATATTTCATTCTCTCACTATTAGGGGAGAGTAAAATATCTATGGTTATCAATTTTTTTTTAAATTAATCAAACTTGATTAATTAAAAAATTTTTTTTTAGTTAAATAGCTACTTTATTGGGTAATATTATAAAATTAAAATAAATTGGATAAAAATGCTAATAATCTATCATACACCTTTTTTAAAAAAAAGAGAGAAATCAGCTATTTCATAACATCTTGTCAATGAAAGAGCCACTCTGTGCTATGAATGAGCCGTAACGTTTTTTCTAAAACTAACAAGTCTTTATTTAGTAATAATTTGTTAACTAGACTTCCAAAAATCAGATTGTACTTTAAGTTATATAATTTTTTGATAATCAATGATAAAAATGATAAAACAGCTTTAATAATAGTTTCACTATATTATTAAAAAACTCAAATAACGTCAACGTCGCTTTTCGTAGTTAATACTTCTGAAAAAATGTTTTTTTTTTTAAAGATAAAAAATATTAAATGAGAATGAAAAAAACAAAAGTGTTAATATACACTAGTCAAAGCAGGCGCGGATCTAAGAGGTGGCCATTGTGGTCATGTCCACATAGTTTAAAGTCAGATTGATTTATTAAAAAAAAAATTATTTAATGCTAATCAAAAATCTTTTAGATTTAGAATTAATTATTAAGATATTTTTAAATATATGTAATTGAAAACGAATTTAAGCAATTTTAGGACTTGCTTATCATTTTTCGTCGTTGATAAACTACGTCACGCTAAATTTAAATTTTAAAAACGCTGTAAACATCCGCTATATTATTTCAAAATTCTCAGTAATAGAAAGTCAATAATACTTATAAACTCTGCGTGACGTACTTTATGGATAACCCTTATTGGCTTATGGCCATAGAGATAGAATTTAACGGCAGCCAACTTAGCTTTGGATTTTTTTGCTAGCCTAATATTCCTCAAAATTTCTTTGCGTCTGCCGTAATTTACGTAATTTGGCTATAGAGATTCTTGCCATGGCCACAACGGCTCCTGTTATACGTATCGACCTTTTATTCAATCGATAAACGCTCTCAAATAAATAATAAAATATAGATCTTTCTGAATGAAATCTGAAAATTAAACTTGGCCACACAGTTGGTTTTGACGTGTCCGATTTAGAAAAATGTTCTCTTATATAGTAGCTAACAAATTTGGATTTTTTATTCGCTACCGTGACATTTTCATTAAAATCGTTTTCCACATTTCTTTAGAAACTAAGATAGCGTGACTTTAATAACTTGATTTTAAAATTTTTTATATGAATCCATATTTAACTGAAGAACTAGTTGCTTGTGCAATAGAAACAAAGCATAGGTCTAATGTCTTAACTAAAGACTAGATTAAAGAGCTTTCGGAAATAAATTTAATGTTTCTAAGAACACACGATTCTTACCAATTTAATACAGATATGATGGATTTTGTACCCTTAAGTAAAAAAATCTTGGTCATTCAGCATTAAGGTATTTTTTGTTTGTTTTAAGCTTTATGAAAGTATTATTTAATTAAAATGATATCACAAATTGGATCTAGATGTAAAATCAATGTTAGATTTTAATTTTATTTTCTGGTGCTAAACACCAATAGAATATAAATCTGTGTTAATAATTAGTTAAACGTTTCACTAATTATTAACACAGATTTATATTCTTAATAATGTGTATGAAAATGAATTATTTATTAAACATACAAATAACCTAAAAAAAGTGATTTAGTTTTTTAATTATGGTATATGGGTCATTCCACGCCAAGTGGTCCAGAGGTCTCCGCTCTACCATCTCCAATTTTAATAAAATTTTGTCAGCATGTTGTTAAACATGTTTCATGAAAATTGCCAAATTTTTAGATTAAAATGTTTATTATTTTGGGTTTTGTGGTACTTTTTGAAAGGCTTAACCAAACTTCAATATCAGTCTGTAGCTAAAACCAGCATTTTTGGGGTCTTATATTTTCGTAATGAACGGATAATATATCTTGAAACCGTGGTTTCTTAATTAACCGTAGGTGGAGATTACAAAAAAATTATTTTAAGTTTCATATTATGTCTACAATTTAGTGTATGGTTCACCAAATACCGTAACAAACTCAACACCATAAATTTGTTCTGTTTTTTGTAGGGTCATATCTCCAGAACAAAAGATTTTTTAGTATTGTTATTTTGTTTACAGGTTCTACATACTATCATAATAATATGAATCAAAAATCAGCTCTTTTATAAACGTCTTTTCTGAGTTATTTTGAAAGCAAAATAGCGACAAAAGTGAAATACCCTAAAATAACGTGTGTTTGAACCCCTAAAACTCAATGTGGGCAATAATTTTTTATTTTTTTATTTGCATCATTGGAAAGAGCTTATTTCACACTTCTATAAACAATAAAAATTATTTTGGAGAGATTTTTTTTATGAACGAAAAAAAAAAGATCAATATATACATTTTTTGAATTTTACGATTTTGTCCTAAACATAAAGATTTATCATACTGCATCAAAATCAAAGCTTGCTGTACAAAAAATCAAAATATTTTTATGTTCAAAGAATTTTTTTTAACATTTGCTTGAGTTATTTCAGAAAAGTAAACAAATCACCAAAATGTGAATCGCAATATTTAAAGTAAAAAAAGCTGCAAATAAGTGGGTTTTTTTTTTGACTGATTCATTTTAGTAAAAAATTTATTTTTGTGTATTTTGATTATATAACTATTTTATTTCCAAACCGATGCATTTTCAAAAAAGTTAGTCTCAAAAATAATAAAGAAGTTGATCTTCATTTTAGTTGATGGTACCAAAAAAGTTTATCCCTAATGACGCCTTGACAATCGTAAAACATTTGATTTTTTACAACAAGTATGTCTAAAAAAGGATTTCAAAAATTTAACAGTTATAAAAATACTGCGGATAAATATATGTTATTGATAATTTAAAATGCTAGAGAAGTTGAGGCAAAAAGTGTCCTTGGTGCAAGGCTAGTAAAATGACTGAGCCATACCATGAGAATTGTAATAGAATATCACCGCACCTTAGAATATACCGCACCAGGGAGCTTATTCACAACTCTTTTGTAAGTCAAAAGGTTTCGTAAGTTTTAGCGTAAATTCAAAGTTACGCAAAGTCATATTCACAAAGCAAAAACTTACGATATTCTTAAGTTTTTGCGTAAGTTTTTACTTACGCAAAAAATCAAAAAAACATTTTCCCAAAAAAAGCTCAGCAAATTTTACGCAAGAAAAGTTACGTCTGCTTTTGTCTGACTTACGTTTTTGCGTAACTTTAATTAATCTAATATTAAAAAATGGCGTTTTAATTACGCAGTGACTACAGTTACGTCTAGACGTATTCCTAACAAGAAAAGTTAAAGATACGTCCAAACTTCCGGACGCGGTAGGAAGGTTTAGACGTATTCCTAACAGAAAAAGTTAAAGATACGTTTAAACTTTCAGACGCGGTAGAAATGTTAAGATATATAACTAACAGAAAATGTTAAAATAAGTCTAAATATTCGGGCGCGTTAGAAATATTTATACCTATTGCTAACAAACAAAAGGTAAAGGTAAGTCGAAACTTTTGGACGTATAGAAAAATTTAGGTGAATTACTAATGAAAACAACATTGGAATAGGTTCTAATAATAGGAATAGGTGGAATAGGTGACCTAAATTTTAGCAATGAACGCAGCGTTGTAGGCAACCATTGCGTAGATATCAACCGTTTGGACTCCGACCGCAAAGTCTTGGTTCCACTTCGCGGCTTGGCTCAAAAACTCTTTTGGTAAGGTTGGAAATGGAGAGCTAATCTATTAAATGCTATTCTATATGGGGCGGTGGTCTGTGAAAAGACCATTAGGATTTCTCAGAGCACCTTATATTTTTTCATCAGCATTTGGATTTTTATTATTAATATTATTATTAATAATAATATTAATAATAAAAAAAAATTTATGCCAATATAACGAGAATTAAAAAAAACATTGGGCGATGTATGTATAAATACCGTATCCACATATATCCGTATACACATAAATGCCGTAAGCCATAAAACAGATTCCTTTTTTATAGTACTGTAACTGTCACGTGTAAAATGCGGAAATACAAAATGCTGAAATGCGGAAATTAACAACGGGTAAAATAAGGGAATTAAGCGTAGAAATTAGGAGTTGGAAACTTTAGTACATACATCAACTGATTTAGCGAGAACATGCAATGGAGTGCTACTACACTGAGTAGCAGTATCTTCTGAAAATAATAGTGTTATTTTTTTTTTATTGACTTATTCATTTATTAAAGAAAACTATTTATAATAAAACTAAATTTCTAAGAAGTAAGAATAATTTCTTTTTTTTGTCAAAGAATACATAAAGTATCAGCTTAAAACAGTCGTATTACTGTCAAATTGTCAATAAAGTTTGAGAAAGTACTTTTTATATTTGTTTATAAAAAATTTTAGTGTATTGTCAGCACATGTACACTATATTGCTGATATATGTTATCACTTTATGTAAATTAGATCGATTGCTAAGTTTTGCTACTATTACGAAGAAAGCTCGTTTAAAAAAATACAGTTTGACGTAGCAATATGAGGTTCAACGATCCCGGCTCCATGAAGTATATCATAATACTTTTTTAAGCATGCATTGACTAGCAAGACTTTAACACGACTTTAGCGCGTTCCTGAAGTCTGAAGTCCTCATTTAACGCACCTGCATATTATATTCAAAATTTGCTCATTAGGTCTTTACTAAAAACCTAAAACCGGACCCCAAGGACACTTGGGGTCCGGTTTTAGGTTTTTAGTAAAGACCTAATAAACTAACTAGTATTATTCTAAATGTAGCGGTCTCTAAAGCAATGGTAACTACGTACCATTGCTTTAGAGACCGCTACATTTAGAATAAAAATTATAAATTACTAAAATTACTAAAACTACTAAAACCTTGTTTATACAAAACAACTAAATTCAATAAGTATTAAATATTCCATAAATATTTTATAAATAGTAATTATATACATAAATATACATAAATAAGTTTTAAAAACTTTTTTAATATTACAGTTAATATTAATAAAAAACATGTAAATAAATAAAGTTTATTTCTAAATTTAACAACAATCTACTTTATCTACCAATAAATTTAACAACAATCTACTTTATCTACCAATAAATTCAACAATAATCTACTTTATCTACCAATAACTTTAAAAACAATCTACTTTATCTACCAATAAATTTAACAACAATCTACTTTATCTACCAATAAATTTAACAACAACCTACTTTATCTACCAATAAATTTAACAACAATCTACTTTATCTACCAATAAATTTAACAACAATCTACTTTATCTACCAATAAATTTAACAACAATCTACTTTATCTACCAATAAACTTCAAGATTCAGGGTTCAACAGACAAGTGCTACACTACCAATTTTTGTTTATCTTGGATGTCACCTTGACACAATTAAAGTGATACCATTCAAGACGACTGCTACACTCAATCGATTCTGTAGGAGCATTAAGAATACAAATTGGACAATTCCAAATTTTCATTGTTTTGCGCTTTAAAAAAAAGGCTCTTAAAATCTTCCACGCTTGTGCTGTAAGAAATGGCTTTAGAATTTCAAAAACAACTCAACTTCCATCATCTCTAATGAATCTCATTCATTAGAGATGATGGAAGATTTTTAGCATCTAATTTAAGATCTATAGTATCGGAAGGTGTTAAAACTGTAACATCATTAGGCCTTCCTCCTTTTAGCAAACGCAGCAACAAAACTAAAAAATAAAGAAAGAAGGAATTAGGATTTAAATTCATCATCTTGTGTGAAAAACAATATAAAGTTTGGAGGAGTATTTTTAATCAGTGATTTCGTTATCAAAGTCCAATTCAATTATAGGTACTTCTTAAAATTGTGGATTTTTGTAAAGGTTTCTAAAAGCAAATTCGTGATTATTGTCATATTAAAATCTGGATACATTAAAAAGAAAATCCAAATGCTGATGAAAAAATATAAATGGATAAATCCATTAATATTGAATTCTGAATTTAAAAAAATAGACAGAATACAAATTATAAATATAACAGTTTACACTTTGAATCTAAGCCCTAATAAACACAGTAGTGGTGATAAATCAGAACAGTAGTAGTGATAAATCAGCCGCCATCTTTCTTCTTAATTGCGAGGCCTGGAGTTAAAATAGCCTTGGTGAAATAATACAAATTATCTGCAACCTTTATTTTTAATATTACTTATCATCAACTTTTAAATTGCGTTTCAATTAATGACTTATTTCAATTATATTACAGTTTATTTTGTCTATATAGAATTTGCAATTTATTGGTTCCAATTGGCTAGTTACCAACTTTTGTTGGAGAGAGAACTCATAATTTTAAACTATATAATAGATTATAATTAAATAGTTAGTCAAATCAATTGATTAAACCAATGCCAGTTTTAAATTTCTGATTGATGACAAGTAAATAATAATGTATACTTACTATGAACTTTTTCTTTAACAGTCATCTGGTCAAGCAGATCTTCTGAACTTTACGCACACCAACAGCATTTTTTTTCTTTATTGACTTAGGACGCCCTCATGATACAAACTTGGATGGAAATTGAATTTAGGAGAAATCAAATTGGTTCTCCGGTATTTTAGAAGAATCACATGATTTTTAACATAAAAAACATAAAAAAGAAATTTATAACTTCTTTTTTATGTTTTCCAGTTTCTTTTCTAAATTCTAAAAACAATTGATCCTTAACAATTGATTCTATCCTAAGTGTTTATTTCATATAACATCTCTCAAAGGGACTCCCTTTTAGCAGGGGTCCCGGTCCGGCCCCTGCGAACCTGGCCCTGGCCCCAGCAAAACCATAAGATCTATCAGGGGTTAATAACTAGAGTTATAAAAAAAATTTAATACTTAATATAATTTTGTGCTCAGATTTACTTCTTATTAAATATTATTAAATACTATTTAATACATACTGGCATACATTTATATATTTTTAAACTCTAATTTACTTCCAACAAGATTGAAAGCAACCACTATTAAGTTATGAGTTACTTTAAAATAGAGAATAAGTTAAAATACTAGGAAATGTATAACTGAAGACTTAAAAAGTTGTAAGTTGCATAAAAAAAGAAAACATGAAGATGAGTAAGAAGTTTTTTTGATGTTTAAGGAATAAAACCGGATTAATAAAAGTTTTTATAGCATGAAGGGACAAATACAGTAAAAGAATGCAACTTGTTAAATAAAGAGGGTGAAGGTTGTCTACCATGGCTGTTTACTGAAAGTTTAAAACTTTTCTTTTTGCTCTGGGCCTTTTGTCCAATGGGTTCCATCTAGAACTACTAGTGTTGTTAAATTATTTCTTTGAGAAGCACCATCACTTTATCCTATCTAGCTAGTTCTACTGCAGTTTATTCTTTAAACTGCATTTTGTCATGCTTCATTGTGATAGCTTTTTTAGTTTAGGACGTTGCATACTTGATTCTGTAATCGGTGCTGTTCATTATCGCTTTCTGGTAAAGTTATTACTTTTGCACTTTGAACATAGTAAATGTGTTTTTAGACTTTGTCTGAGAGTAAGAGGGTTGTTATTTGTAAATATAGGATTGCCAACAATATTGCAATATTTTTTTGCAGTAAATAAATGAGATTTTTTTGCCTGTGGATTTTTAATCCAGAATTTACATCCATAAGTCGCTGGAAGCATTAGGCTCTTACAGAAGAGAGAGTAGATTTAAAATCGGCAGTTTATTCTAAGCAATTAAAAAGTGAAATTTTTTTGTCAAGACAAGAGTATAAAGTTGAGTCACCAGCAAATAGAGCCACTTTAGATTTCATGAAGATCATTGTTGTAGATAAGAAACAATACAGGAGCAAAGATAGAACCTTGTGGTACCCTTAAAGTTACTTAAAAAAAAGAAGAGAATAGAAAATGGTAATGGTAAAAGTAAGAACATTTGAAGAGATTGCCATACATATTGTATAAATGAGCTTTAGTTAAGAAACAGTGATCATCATCAGCCATTAACCTTCCTCTTTTATGCTGTTGCTGATGATCATCATGATCATGATGATAATAATGATGATGTTTATGATGATCATGTTGATCATAATGATGTTTATATATGCCTATATACCCAAAATATAACATAAATTTTAAATAAAATAAATATACTTTAGGGTGTTTAAATGTTTATGCAACTCCGGTCACAAACCTGGCATCCAGCTATGGTTTATCAATCACTTACTAGCCTCAGGTAAGTGTAGCAAGCAAGCAAGTATACCAGTGTGATGAAAGATGTGTTGTTCAATGGTGAATCAATGTGAATATTAGTTATTTGATTCAATATGCGAGACTGCTTAAAAGCCTGGTAGAAGAAAAAAAACATATACTACCTGAAAAAGATGTGTAAGATAGGTGGCAGTTCTAAAATGATTGGATGGTAGTGAATGAATGGTAAAACTTTAAAAAACCTTGTTACATATGGAAAAAGTCTAGAAATGTCTTGGCTAAGCTATAGAAAGAAAGCTTAATCACATAGGCAGAAGTTATTAGAAAAAATAGTTGATGCAGAGGAAAAAATATTCAGTTGTAAAGCAAAACATTTAGAAAAGTATACACATTGTTGGAGAAGGTTGTGTTAAGATACTAAATAGAAAAATAATTACAAAGACAGTTGCATTGAAAACAAGGTAGATTGCTAAACAAAATGGGCATAATGAAAACAGTTTATCTGTTGTGAATAATGTTAATGGACCAACAAATTGAAATAGCTTTTGGTACAGCTTTATTAGACTAGCCTGTTGATTCTCCTGGTGTATCAGCTGAAATGTTGAGTTTCAGATGATGTGGGTGTAGAGTAAGTGTCACATGTCAGATGAATTACATTTAGGTTAAATCTCAAATGATTATAAAAAAATTTAAATAAAAGTTTATAAAAGGTGAAGACGTACTAGAAATTGAAATGAATATCAATAAACCACAGTTTGGTTTAAGACCATGAAAGGGAACAACAGATGCAATATTCATTTTAAGGCAAGTTTAAAAGTTGTTTTTTAGAAAAGTAAAAAGATTAATAGATGTACCAAATGTGCCCAGAGTGAGTGAGAGATGGTAATGATTGTATAACGTATTAATTTTGTCCTATTTCTATTTTGTTTTAGTGAAAAAAATCTGATTTTTTATTTATTTACAATGTTAAAAAAATACAAGTTACATGTATAAAGTTACAAGAAATAAATATAGTCAAATCTATAATACCTTTACAAAAACAAAACTATAAAGTTTTGAACTACGTTGCTTTCAAATTCATTACTGCAACCTGGACTTTCAAACTATAATTGGAAATAAAACAATTTATCTTCATAAAATAAATAATTTTAATAAGGAAAATAAATAAAAGTATACCATATCGTTTGGAACTACATTGCTTTACACTTCACTGAAACCTGGTCTTTCAAACTATAATTGGAAATAAAACTATTTACCTTAATAAAATAAATAATTTTAATTAAGAAAATAAAGGAAAGTATACCGTAAAGTTTGGAACTGCAATGCTTTTAACTTTACTACTGCAACCCGCTCTTTCAAACTATAATTATAAATAAAACAATTTAACTTCAGAAAATAAGTAATTTTAATAGGGCAAAATAAAAAATGTATACAATATAGTTTTGAATTGCATTACTTTCAACTTTATCACTGCAAGCATGCCTTTTTTCCTGTGGTAGATGGAGATTTTGATTTCATTTTTTGCAAAATGTTTCTTAATAAAAGAGCCCTGCGAATCACAATTTTTAGTTTCAAATCAAATCACGAATCGAAGCAATTCTTGATTTGCAAATCAAGTTGAATCACAAGTCCAATTACCACTTTAAGGAAATCTAAGTTTAACTAAAATATAGATATCCTCAAAAAGCTAATTTGATACGAGATTCGACTTGCGAATCAACAGCTGATTCGATTCGGATTCAATACCTAAAAAGGTAATTCGCATTACGATAAGTGAAATAAATTTAATATATAAATTAAGTAATTCATCCTTATTCAATTTTAATAAAGAAAAATTCGAAAACCAGTTAAAACCGTTTTTAGGGGGAATTTAAAATTCGAAAACCGGTTTTTCAAAAAGTCGGTTTTTGTCCAAACCCTATTTCAAACTATAAATGGAAATAAAACTATTTACCGTCATAAAATAAATATTTTTAATAGAGAAAATAAACAAAAGTACACCATGTAGTTTGGAACTGTATTGCTTTTAACTTCTCCACTGAAACCTGGTCTTTCAAACTATAATACGAAATAAAACTATTTACCTTTATAAAATAAAAAAATTAAATTAAAAAAAAAAAAAAAACATCTATCCTTGATACATGTAGTTGGGTTACTGTTGTATCTGGAAAAAAAAGCCAGTTGAGCAATTAGCTGTTGAAAAACTGTTGGCTGTTCAACAGACTAAAATCAAGAGCAGAGAGAACAATGTGAACAATGTAATCATCTATGGCGTGGAAGAACCAAAGAAAGATTCTGTAACTCAAAAAATCAAAGATGACAAGCTGAACATCCCAAACAAGATACTAAGTTAATTAGTCAGGCCAAAGATAGATATGAAGTTATTTCAATTAGATTTAAATAAAACTATTGAGTGGTCAAAGAAGTGGCTCGCCAAATTTAATACTGATAAATGTGTAATTATGCATTTAGGTATAAAAAATATTAAGTATGAATATTCTATGGACGAAAATCACTTAGAAAGACAAACATAGAAAGAGATCTTGGAGTTTTATATTGTTATATATTTATATTCAAACTTGAAATATAAAGATCATATAATGACTTGTACCTCAAAAGCAAACAGAATGATAGGGATATGGAAAAATACTTTTTCTATAATTGACATACATATGCTTAGGTTATTGTATACAACATTATTGAATTTGCAGTGCTAGTTTGGTCTCCTATATATTCAAAGGTGAAATTAAAGCTTTAGAAAGAGTGCAACATTACTTTACAAGATTTATTATTTTATTGAGGAATTCGACATATGGCGAAAGATTGAAATGACTAAATATTACAGATCTTTATATGCAAACTATAACTACTACTATTACAACAACAACAACAACAACAACAACAACAACAACAACAACAACAACAACAACAACAACAATAACAGCAACAACAACAACAGCAACAACAACTACTACTACTATATAGTTTTGAACTGCAATGCTTTCAATTTAACCACTGAAACCTTGTCATTCAAACTATATTCGGGAATAAAAAAGTTTAACTTCATAAAACAAATAATTTTAATAAGGAAAAAGAATGAAAGCATACCATATAGTTTTGAACTGCATTGTTTTCAACTTTACCACAACAAGCTGGTCTTTCAAACTGAAATTGTAAACGAAACAATTTACCTTCATAAAATAAATAATTAAAAAAATAAGTCAAGTAAACCACAATTTACTTTATAGTTTTGATCAAAATTGTTTTTATCAATTTCTTCAACATTAACAACATCAACAACTTGCTCACTTAAATCTGTTATTTCAAGCTATAAATGCGGTAGTGGTGTAGTGGTAGAGCGCTCGCCTTAAACGAGTGGTTCCGAGTTCGATCCCCACCACGTCCCTGGTAGTACCGCGCTCAACTCGTTTCTCCGCGCAGCTGCTTTGTTCGTCAAGGTTTGTGTTTCGGAGTTACAGAGTAGAGAGAGGGTTATAGCCACAAATAAGTAGCCTCCTCGTCTGTAGTGGCCTTCTCGGCCTTGAGGAGGTGAGTTAAAATAAAAAAAAAATAAAAAAAAAAAAAATAGGAGAACAAACAATTATGAATACTAAAATACTTAAAAATTTATAGGAGCCAAATTAGCAATTCAAATGTCAATAAATCTTAAAGTGTTAACATCTTACTTTTCTTTCATACAGCTTAGACTTAAATTTATCATCTTCCATTTCCAACTTGGAAACTCTGTTTTGAATATTAAAATTAACAAATTGATGTTGAATTGAAGTTACCATAGCTTCCTTGTTATAACCCCAAACACTTGCTAAATTTTGCAAGACCATCATTCTACATTCAAACTGTGATGATCCGCTTTCTGCTGCTAAATCAGATAAATGCTGTACAAGTTGATTAGCGCGACAATATTTTTCTACATGGGTCAAGGGTTTATCCTTTAGCTTTGCAAATTTTATATGGCTATCATGTTGATCCTTCTTTAGAAAAACGCGATGATTTTTCTGCACTGTTTCCTTAAACCAACTAGGAGCAGTACAATTTTCAGAGAACATTTGCAATTTCTTAATTTAACAAAAGAAAAAGCAAACAGCATTAATATATTTTTATAATCACGTTCATATTGAAAACTTGTAACTGCACTAACAGGAACCCGTTCTGTTGTCTTTATATATTTATGTCTCTTTCTTGTCGCATGCAGGCTATAACAGTAAGCAAATCTTTGAAGAATATAGGTAAAGGACTTAACAAAGAAACAACAGCTTTAATTCTACGAATAATAGATTCAAGACGATTAGTAGTGCATTCTCCAAAAGTTACATTTTGTTGCTGCCAACAATGCACCCACTCGAACCTACAAGCATGCCAATTAACTTCAATATACTTAACAACAGATAGTGGCATAACTTTGTGAAACTCATCACGCAACGTTTCATATTCCTTCTCAGTAGTTGCATATGTCATATTTTGGAGAGCTTTTAAAGCAACCAGTCTTTGAGCTTTAAATATATTCATTTTTGATATTGTTATTTCTCTGCTCATACAACGCAAAACATGAAATATACACAACAATAAATTAATTTGTGGAAATGCATGTTTAATGCATTCACGCTCTGTCATGTCTTTGTCAGTAAAAACAGATAATATCTTACTCCAGTTTATATTTTTTTCCTTGAATATTTCAAACATTGTTGAAAGAGAAACACAGTCTTCTAATGCAGTTAAAAATATAGCTGCAATTTCACTTTCGCCATTTGGTCCGACTACAAAAGAATGTATAAAGGCATTCTCAAATTAGTAAGCTTATAAGTTGCATCAACCAAAAGTTACTCGGTATATAAACCAAAAAATTGCTTCATTTCATAGTCTTGAAAAAATATTCCAGTTATGATACCACTTTTATCTGTTCTTAGTTCAAGATCTGGTCCTATTAAAAAAGAAGTTATATATTCAACAGATTTGTGCTTTATTTTAAATGAAAATCAAATTATATTGAAAAAGAACAACGGGGCAGAAGAAGCTCTGTGGTTAAAGAAAATACAAATTTATTAGGAGAACAAACTCTGGTGCATAATCCCCTCTTAAATGTGGATATGAAATTGCTCTTCATGAAGCTACTTCCTCAAGTATCAAATGTCAATAAATTATTTAATTTTAATTTTTTTTATTTATATGTCAATAAATTATTACACAAATTCTCAACATAATGAGTAAGAGTACATAATTACTGGATAATGCCAAAAAAAAAAAAAAGGTGCTGTTACCTAAATAATGTTGATTATAATTTTTTAATAACTGATGACTTATGATCAATAAAGTAAATTTCAAATCATAAAAATTTACTTAATTAAAACCATATTTCAACAGTAGGAATACTAAACTAACGTCATGTCGTAGTGTAGAATGTCAAGGAAGAACTAAAAAAAATAAGAATATAATTAAAGGTTGTTTAAACATGCAAACAAATCTTAATACAAGCTAATAAAAAATGCATTTAACTAAATAACCTAATTAAAACCTTTTTTTAGTTAAGATCAATTTAAATTCAACTTATTTTCATTATTATATTACAAGTTATGGAGATCTTTGAGAGTTATTTTTTTACCTAAGAAAAAAAGTAACATTATAAAAATAACATTATAAAAAGTTTAAAGAACTCCGAACTCTGTCAATGGAAATTTTTATATACTGGTTTTGAGGATAGGCTCCTTTTTTATCTATTATTTGCCACAGAAACTCATTGACATCTGTTGTTCTGATAAAAAAATAACATTATAAAAAGTTTAACGTAGAGTAAACATAAGTATAATAAGTAACCAATGCAACTTATATGTAAAAGTGTTAAAGAAAACCTGTTTCCTTCATAACTTGATCTTTAATAAGCCACTTGCTTCCATGCATACTCAAAAGGCGACAAACATCTTTTTCATCAGAACTTAATTTTTATTCTTTTTGGCAGATTGTTAAACAATTCCTATAAGTAGAAAAATTGTAAAATATCTAATGTATAAACTTTTTGTACCCTTATCATTTAGTCATTTACAAAATATCTTTTTTTGGGGAATAATTATATATATATATATGATAAATATAATATAGGAACCCTCAAAAAACAACTCATAAAATAAAATGATTAGAAAAACTAGAATTATTTTTTTTGAATTGATCTTGAATCAAAGCAAAATTTGATTCAGGAATTAAATCAAATTGATTCTCATAGCCCTAATATATATATATATATATATATATATATATATATATATATATATATATATATATATATATATATATATATATATATATATATATATATAGATATATATATAGATATATATGTATATATCTCTGTGTGTGTGTGTGTGTGTGTGTGTGTGTGTGTGTGTGTGTGTGTGTGTGTGTGTGTGTGTGTGTGTGTGTGCAAAAAAACAATATAGAAATGTTTAGCAAAATTATTAGCAGAGAATAACTTCCACATAGCTAATAAAAATAATTTAAACTAAGATAAGTAAAATACTGACTTTGTCAACAAAATGATTGTGCTCTAATACCAACTTTTGGATCCATAATTGTGAATTGTTTCCAGATACATTTATCCAGATTCCATATGGGCAATCTATCTGGAACGTGCTATCAATAGTAAATAAATAAAAATTATTTAATACAGTCATTTATGACATAAAAAGTTTAAAAACCAAAGTTTAAAGTTTCACTAGAAAAAAAATAAGGATTTTAGTGAAAGAAACTTTAATATGCCTACACTGCATGGTAAAAGTAAAGATAATAAATAAATCAAGTTGAGCAACAGCTTATTAAAATCCTAGTCTTTTTGAAATGAATATGTTTATATTAATAATATAAACATATTCATTTCGAAAAGATGAGAATTTTTCAAGTATTTAAACTTTTTTACATATTAAATTTTAAATGCTATGATATATTTAAATTATTTAAATAAATCAAAAAAATAATGATAATAATTACGAGAATTAACTTATTTTAACAAATTTAAGTTTCAATTTTGAGCCTGTCTACATTCTATTATCTGATTGCTTTAACATATATAAGATAGTATTTATATTACTTGTAATATAAATTTATTTTAAATAACATATACCTTTGATTTAAACTTTTAAAATTTTTCCCTCCATGATAGCATGCATAATGCATGTTATAAAACAACAAATCGTCATTTAAGGTTCGCTTGATGCCTTTTTTTCTTGCAGATGCAATGGATCTACTCTCTCGTTTATATAAAGAAACACTAAATTCTACTTTATAGTTCTTAATGGTTTTTTCTAAATCTTTTAAAGAGTTGAACTTATCACCAACATTCAAAGCCATTGTTAACGCAAATCCTTGATTTCTAAGCAATTTTTAAGATTAAAGTTTAACAAAATGCTCCTCTGCGTCCGAAAGTTTGGACGTATCTCTAACTTTTTTTATTAAAGATACGTCTAGATGTACCCGTAGCCACTGCGAGAATATCACATCATTCATATATTTTGTTAAAAAACAATATCGTAAATAGTGCTTAGAAGATTAGAATATCACATCACCTTCACAAAACTTAGAAATACACTATTATATGATTAGAATATCACATCACCTATGTATTTTGTTAAAAAACCAACATACTAGAAATTGTTTGTTAAAAAACAACATTTTTTGAACGTTCTTGTATTATTCGGACGTACTCGGTACGGTGATATTCTAAGGTGCGGTGATATTCTATTACAGGATGCATAAAATCAATGAAAACATCTTCCTGTTCTTCTGAAAATTCACAAACATTTCCAATCCACCAATGTGCATCGTAAATACATGCAACAAAATTTCCAGGACTAAGATCAGATAGTGAAACTAATTTGGTTGAGTTGTTTTGTAACTTTCATTAAAATTTGCAATGAAAGATGTTTTGTCATTTGAAATACGACTGATACAAACCTGATTTTCATTTACAGGTACAAATTTGTGATTATCGTGAGTACCTGCAGCTGTGTTTCCAGTACTAAATCGTTTCTCTTGATTGCCTTTTACACTGTTTACTTCATCACTGGCAACATAAATAAATGAAATATCCGTGACACTTTCCTTGCAAAAATTATATAATTTTAAGGGCGTTAAAATTTGATTATCAATTGGCCGTTGAAGACTGGCACGTGCTGCTAAACGCTTCACAGTTCCTCCAATTCCATTACAGGGAGATTTTCCCTGACTAGTTGCGAAGAAATTCCACTCTGCTTTAATGCCATAGTCAGTGTTATGGTAACATAAATTCATAAAGTTTTTGTACTGTGCAGCTGAACCGTCACTGAAATAATGAATAAGTTCAAAAGACAAATAAGTTTTAAGTTCAGCTATTAATTTACCAATAAATACATGAACAGAAATAGTATTGTGATGCATGCAATCACTGATAACACAATAACATGTATTTTTAAATATGTAATTAAGTTGATAGTAAACAATAAAAGGATGCTAAGTTGTTTGGCTGTTTTCCCAGTAAACTCTTGAACAGCATCTTGCACAACAAACGAATAGTTTTCAGAAAAATTCATCAAAATGATGAACTCATTTGAATTCAACTCATTTTTCAGTAATTGCAAATAGTTGTTTTGGTTTTTAGCAATAAAATGATGCTTAGATAATACAGATACTTTTGAAATTAATTCATCTATAAAGTTATCAACTGGTAATTGCAAAGATTCTAAAGTTTCACGATCTACTTTTACACATTGCTTGAATTTTATAGTTTCATCAGATTCGAAGTCTTTAAACTGCTCTTCAAGATAAACTTTTAAATTTTTAGTCCCTGGACATTTATCACAACGATGAAGCATATATTCTTTAGATTCAATGTCATAAACTATTTTTCAATCAGACATTTATAGTCTACTGTAACTGGGCTACTTGCAAGCATTAATTTTATATTTTGGTGAATAGTACATACACAAATACGATGAGTACCGGACAATCTAACAGATATACACTATTTTGGACATAACTCACAAAATTTAGAAAATCCAACTTCAGCTCCATTTTCTTTTTTATACTCCAAAAAAAGTCCCTTTAAGTTAACTAACAGTAATTTTTTTTGCATGTGCACTTTTTTAGCACCAATGCGCACAGATACAACATTCTTTTTCCCTGGACATATTCTGCTAAAAGCTTCGTGTTCGTAAAATTTCAAAATTTCTTCTTTAACATGTTCTGGCAATTTCTTTCCTGCATTTTTTTCTGGAAGTGCTAAGATTCCACTTTTCGCCTTCAACTTTTTTGCTGCTTTAGCCATTCTCTCTGATACTTTAAATTCACTACATATTTTTAAAATTTGAACTTTTTCACGTGGATTACTGGTTGTTGATATTTTATCCTTCAATTCTAGTATCAAATCTCTACACTTGCACTGGTTAGTGGTAGGGCATTATTCTTTGGTGATAAACCACTAACAGCAGCTATATTTTCTGCAACTGTTATTTGCACTTTCTGAATTTTACCTTTTACATAACTAGCATGATCTCTCTTACTAACATGTTTTCTTAAAGGTGATATTCCAATCTCAGAAAAGCTAGTATTAATAGTGTCAGTTGAACAAAATATATCATCTATGTCACCAATGTCGTCACTTTTTCACTTGAAGACTCCGTGGTTGAATAAGCTTTGCGGCAATTCGGACACAATTTTTGACCTGAACAAATAACTTTATTTGTTAACTTTGAAAGACAGTCTGCAGTCTCTAGGTCAATACATCCTAACCCTTTAACTGAGCAAGAAATGGCCACACCAAAAGAGTTTAAACAATGGCGCTGCAAATGAGTTTATTTAACCAACACTGTTGGTACGTGGAAATATCCGTTTTACGGAACCGAATATTGTGCTAAAAAACGGTAATGGGACGTTAAAGCGAAAAGTTTAAAAGCAAAAGAACGTAAAAACGAAAAGTTTAAAAGCGAAAGAACGTAAAAGCGAAAAGTTTAAAAAATAACTGGCCGTTTAAAATATAACTGGCCGATATGATGGCGCATAAAAGAGATAAAAGTTTAAAATATAACTGGCCGATATGATGGCGCATAAAAGAGAACTACTTCGAACTAAACTTTTTGTGTGAAAACAACTAGTTTCACTTTTTATCATTGGTGTAATCACTCAACTTTTACAATTTGTTTTGGAGCAAAATTCTAAACAATTAAATTTTGCTTTATCTTCTATAAAGTATAAACTTAATGAACTTATTTCTGAAATTGAATCACTGCAACTGTAGCACCTTTAAGATGATACAATTCAAAGAAAAAAAAACACTGTCTTCATTAATAATTAAGTTGTCAAAGTCCCATGAAGAGTTCCATGCTTTTAATCGATTTCTCTAAATCTATAAAAATACCTAGTCTTCTGTCTTATTCTTGTCCTAGAACAGACCTTAAAAAAATTCTTTAAAAATTAGCAATTTTAATATAAATAGTTAATTGCGTTTCTTTTTTAATTATTAACTCATATAAAAATAATGACATTTTTTAATAACATTGGTTTTTATTTTGATAACCAATACTATTCTCGCTTAACCCATCTCACTTTTTCGCTTTCCCAACCTTTCGCTTTTAAAATTTTCGCTCTTAAAAGTTTCGCTTTAAAGACACCGAACCTAAAAAACTGTGCCACGCTTTTTAGATTTTTTTTTAGCTAGCGTAGGGAAGACGTGTTTAGTTAAAAAACTTTTTAGAATTTAATATCAGTATAGATTATTTTTAGAAACTAGAATAGTTAAACTTTATTACTGTGAGGTTTATTATTTTACTAGATGGCTTTTTTATTGAGTTTTTTGATGTCTAAAACTTTGTTGTACTTTGGGCATGAAATTAATGTCGAAGATATGCTCTTTTTTTTTTCTATACTATTCTTTTTTTTAAGTTTTTCATTTATCTATGCACCTGAAAAATTTCATTGAAAAAAAAGTTGTAGCAGGGTGTCTATTTTTTGTCGCACTTTTGGTACCTAATTTTCACTTTGCTGAAGTGGTCGCGGGAGACAGAGGGGTTAAATAAACATTGTTTATATTTGATTTTGATTAAATAAAATTTTCAGTTTTTTTTTTAGATTAAATAAAATAGAAGTAGAGATATTGATAAAAGTTTTTAATATTGTTTCCTATTTTTTAAATTATTTATAAATTATTTGCCTTCAATGTAAAGTTGTAATGTTTTCTACTTTAAAGTTGAATTTTTTAAAAATGTAACTGACATTTGTAATATTATAACATATTTTATCTTACATTGTAAGTCTCTCCAATAACAATTGCAATATGCTACTACTTGTTGTATCATGCATCTTTTTCTAAAAAAGTCTAGGTAAAAACTAGACTTTTTTTTTAATGATTAACTGTTAATCTTTCAACAATAATAATCAATATTTATATTATTTATTACAGTTGATACAGATATAATATGGTCATATATAACTAATATATGTTAGCAACCTTATTCAACTTTTATGTTTAATATGTTTTTATTATTTTGTTAAAAAAAGTTTTTCATTTGTTTTTAAGATGATACTTTTGAGAGGTTTAGTCAGTTTTTTTTTGCGATTTATTATTTTAGTATTTAGTCTTTTACTCTCAATATTCAATTATATATCTTTATTATGCTATGTTTTTTGTGCAGATTTTTGAGCATCCACAAATTTTTTTTAAAGTTGTTTATTTATATATTCCTGATTGTTGCATGCTTTTTATTGAATCATTGTTATTTTTTCTACAGGCAATTTAGAACAAATTATAAGTAAGTAAAGTTTGAAATATTTTAGTTATTTAGTCATTTAAACTTTTTTTTTTTGTAATGTTAGTGTTATAAATTAATCTTATAATAAAGTAAGTAATTTAAAGTTGGCTTTTAGGTGAATTTAGACAGCAGATTTGTAATTTTAGTAAATTTTAATAATTTCAATAGTATAGTTTAATGATACATGCTAACTAAAGATTATTACTTAATTGATACACAAGCTAAAGGTGTTTAATTTATTGATACACACTAACTAAAGATGTTGTAGCAAAATTTGTAACTTGAAATTAAGTTTATTTTAGTAAACATTATATTACTATTGTTATTAATTATTTCTTTTTAACTCTTTAGCAACACTTACTTCATTAATTGGTAAGAGATTAATGTGTATTTTTATGTGTATGTATTGAGAAACATAGTCTGATTTTGTGGATTATGCAGTATTATACTGTTTAATATGTACTATGTTATTGTATATTTAATATGTACTATATATGTATATTTAATATGTAATATTTACATGTACCATTTAATCTTTTGTATCATTGTATTATTTCATCTTAATATCTTTGTCATCTGTTGCAGCTGGTAAGGTTTCTATATTATTAATTTGAGAGATAAAGTAATTAAATGCAAGTTCATGTAACGCATATAAATAGAGTTAGCAATCGAGTGCATCAGGCTAAAATTAGAGCCAATATTTCCCAAAGACAGGCATCCAAGTGCCAAAAAATCGATGAAACAGAAAGTTAGAGCAAAAAAAGTTAGAGCGTTAGCTATCCAAATTAAGTTATGATGAAATTATAGGTTCATACAAAAATTTGTCTATGACCAACTTTATAATTTAGAAGATATCATGTATTGAAGAATTGTAGGCAAAAAACTATATCATGAATGATATGATCCTAAACATCCAAACCTGTTTTGTATAATGGCAGAGTAGAAAAAGTATTTAGTTGAAAAAATGACTTAGTTTACACTATTTCTTACTGGAAAGATGATGAAACGTATATGGAAGCTGCTGACCATTGCATGAAAAAGATCCAGCTTGTTGCAGATATTATTTCAGAAGAGTTACAATTTTATTAATTTTGTATTATATTAATAAAACACTGTGAAAGTACAAGTTTGAAATTTAAGCTAAAAAAGTACTACAAATGAATTGCTGAAAAATACTACCAGTGTTGTGAGTAGCCAAAAGAAATTTATTATTGCAATCATTCACTAAAAGCCAAGACAAAACTATATGAGATAAAAAATAAACAAACCATTATTATTTCTTTTTAATAACATTTTGTTTTTTAGTTTGAAACAGCCAAAGTGCTATTTGAAAGGTTTAAAAATTATTAAAGGTTGGTTAATAAAATGGATATCAAAGCTGTAGAACATTGCATGAAAAAGTTCCAGATTGTTGCAGATATTGTTTCCAGAGAGTTGACTAGATATTATTTTGTTAAAACACTGCAAATATATAAATTTGAAATTTATAGATTAAAAAACTGCAAGTAATGTGACTTGTTTTAAAAAAAAAGTACTGCTAGTGTTGTGACTTGCTAAAAAAGAGTACTGCAAGTGTTGTGATTTGCTAAACAAAAGTACTTTAAGTGTTGTGACTTGCTAAAAAAAAGTACTGCATGTGCTGTGACTTGCTAAAAATAGTACTGCAAGTGTTGTGACTTGCTAAACAAAAGTACTGCAAGTGTTGTAACTTTCTATGTATTTTTGATAGACGGCTCTGGCTTACCTTCACGCATTGTTTATTGTTAAAAATGATTATAAAATAATTTCATCAGTATAATTTATCATTGTAATCATTCACTAAAAGCTAAGAAAAAACTTTATGAAACAAAGCATCATTAAAATAATCAAACATTATTTAGTGTTAATAACATTTTAATTATTTTTTAGTTTGAAACAGCCTAACTAAGGTTGGTAAATACCTTGTTTTGATTACCTTTTTACCACTATTGACTGATAATTGAAGTCACTCTGAATGAGTATATTTTAACCAAAAATTCTCCAATTAATCAAAAATGCTTTTTTTTAAAAAAAATGTAACTTTTACTGGGTTAGATATATTTTTTACTTCTTTGTTGTTGTTCTTTAAATAACCAATCAAATATTTCATAATTAAATTTTTTTTGCAATATTAGGGTGTGTTAAAACATGGTCAACACATTTAACATGAGTTTTACACTTACCTTCACTGTTTGGTGGTTGTCCAGTATTAATTTATAGAACCTTTTTACAGAAAAAAACTTTGTTTTGGGACTTTAGGAAACATAGTTGTGTCATTTTAATTTATTTTTTTTTAGGTTGGGGGGGGGGGGGAGAGTTCATACCATACATCGATGTAAACACGACTTAAATTCGTAATAGTACCACCACGTAAATTCTTGTAGAACATTATTTTATATTGTATACTAATTGAATTCATTTTAGTAAAGATAAAAATATTTATGAAAACAAGTCTTTTTTGATATTAGGGTGTATCAAACCATCACCACCACACCTACCTCCAACGTTAACATACGCCTCTCATATACTCTGGTGGTTAAATATAATTTTATAACTATGTTTTTGTATATTTAAAATACTTATGTCTTGAAAAAAGACTTTTTTGTGTGAAAAAAGTCTTTTTTCAAGAAAAAATGTTTAGTTTCATACGGGTAAGGTGGTGGTTTGGTGCCCCCTCTGTCCATCTGATACACCCGGCGGTTAGAGTTTAACAAAAATTTGTAGCCCACTCTTACACCAAGGTATTTGTCTTTTGACACCAAGGTATTTGTATTTCAATAAGAATTAATAAAGTTATGACAATTTAAGTGAAGAAAAAACATAATTATGACCACAGTTTCTTCAACAATTCCATATATCAAAAAATCAGTACTTAAACTGTCATTACTTTTGAACCAATTGTTCGTTTTTGATAATTTTTTCACCTCTAAAATACTGTATTGGTCCTCTTTATAATGATATATAACAGTAGAATATTTAAACAGTTTGAAATTTTTACTCACGTACCTACCAACAGCAGTGATTTGTGGTGGAAACAAATTAAAGTAATATTTTCAATCAAATTATAAGTTCGCCTGACAATCATACTCTGTTCTTTGTTCAAAAGTTCTGAGCTAAAGTCAATAAAACCCTTTTTTCGTGAATAAGTACTTAAATGATATAAACTTCCGTCAAATTTTTCAATACAACAAGGGGTAGCAGTAACAGTATCGAAAACAGCCAAACTGATTAATCTCGAAAATGGAATTTCCAGAATAACATCGAAATAGAGAATAACATCGAAATTGTAAAAAAAGGAATTGTATCGAAAAATAGAATAACCTCGAAATTGTGAAAAAAAGAATAATATCGAAAAAAGACTTTTCGGAATAATGTCGAAAAAGAAAACATTTCAAATTTGGTAAAAAAGGATTAGTATCGAAAATCCTAGAAGCAGAATAATCTCGAAACAGCTCAAAAGAGATTAATATTGAAAAAAGACTTACCGGAACAATATCGAAAGTGTGAATTAAAGGAATAGTATCGAAATTTCAAAAAACGGGATTGGATCGAAATTGTAAAAAAAGGAACAATATCGAAACGGGACTTTCTGGAATTATATCGAAACTGTGAAAAAAGGAATAAAATCGAAAAAGGTGAATTTTAATAATAGGTTTAAAAATTACGAAAGCAGAATAAATAGACGGCAGTTGTTTGCGGTTTTTTGCGGTTTTTAATTAAAGTGTAGTAATTACACTGTATAATTGCATAATATAAACAAAAAGCTCTATTAGTAGAACAAAAAATATTGAATGTTGTATTGATTTTATTTACAGTAGGCACATCAAACGATTTTACTATTACAATTATCTCTTGTTATAATTAATACCATTATATGCGGATAATGAAGAAGCTTTCAGAATGTGTTCATTTTTTAAATTTGGATAACTGGTTCCCAAGTTATGACAATCTATGTTGGGCTCAATAACGCCTATTTCGCGTCAAGATTTTTTGAGTTTTTCTTAAGGAACTATGGCACTATTTGATAATAAATTTTTTTTTCATATGCTATCAAGAAGGAATTTCATTGAAGTACTTATGCTGAATTATTTTTATTGTTTTCTTTTTTACTAAAGCATTCAATTCTACAAATTATCATTCTCATATTAGGGGCCCCTAGGTAAGAATTCCACTCCTCGTTTACCCATTTGGGGTAATTGGATCAAAAGCTATAAAAGCTTCGTTTAAACCGTAAAAATTAACTTTAGATAAAGAAATAGAGTTTTTTCAAACGGTCAGGGTAAACAAATTCATTAACATTTATAAATAACAAGAAAACAGGTAAAAATATTAGGTCTAATTTCTTCTACAGAACTTTGATTGTTCTTGGCCCAATCGCCCATTCAGGACAATAGGGTAAAAATGTAAAAATACACAAAGCCCGTTTACTCATATTGGGGCAAATTGGGCCAAGAGTAAAAAAAACTCTGCTAAAACTACAAAAATTAGCTCAAGTTAAAGAAAAACACCTTTTTCAAACTGTCAGAGTAAAGATTCATTTACATATATAAATATCAAGAATACATGTAAAAATCTAAGAAGAAACATTTTTCTCATTTAGGGCCAGGAGCCATGACATTAAACTATAACAACAAGCAAAAAAAAATTCTGAAAATTTTCAGTAATAGCTCAAAACCTAAATAAGTAAAATTTGAACTCTATTTTATTAACTGCATTACCAATTTTATGCAATATCATGCAAATAGTTTTGTCGTTAACATGGAAATGTGAACGAAGAGTCACATTATACCCGATTTTAATTTTACGCGTTGCAACGCGTTAAAGTGAAGTATGATAAAACTCACAAATCCATGTTAACGACAAAACTATGAACATAATATTTCACAAAAGTGGTGGTGCACTTCATAAAATACAGTTCAAACTTCACTTATTTTCAAGCTTTTTTATCCGCTTAAACTGTAAATCAAATCCAAGTGACGCAGTTTTAAATAATGTTATTTATCATTTGCAACAACAATGTTGTTTTTATCATAGATAACGTATTGTATCTTAGAAATATTAGTGACATCTTTTGGAAATAATAAAAAAGTTCGCCTTTGTTTAAATGCTTGAAAACATTTGCCCTTTAGTGATTTTTTAACAAAATGATTTTAGGCCCACTGCACAGTGGGCCAGAAACATGAAAAAGTGATCAAAATTAATAACTACTTATAAAATCAATTTAACAATATTAACATTATAAGATCAATTTAACAATAATTCTATTTACTAAAACATAATATTACAACCATTTAAGTTTTCTTCAGGTTACTCACTTTCAAAAAAGATTAAAAATTTTTGAATTGTTAAGGGTTGGTTTTGCTCATTTTTTTAATTTTGCTCACTGCTGGCCCACTGTGCACTTCCTTGAATGTTAGCTAAATATTTTATGTAAGCAAAACATAAAATTCCATAAAAAACAATTAAACACTTACTTTATATATATAAAAAATCGTCCTTACTACAAATTCTGATAGAGGGGGAGGGAAAATGCCTCCTTGACCCCTCCCCCATGACGTAGCCAATGTAGATATACCCCCATGCCGTAGCCCATGTTTAATTATACTTGTTAATATATTATTTGCAAATTATATTCTATAAATATACAAGCCCATATCGTAAAATCTTTGAGGTTAGGTTGGTCGTTTCGGAAAAAATTGTGGTCAAGAATAGAAAATCTTAATTAATTTTTATAACGTGAAACTAAAAGCATTTGGTCAAAAAAAAGATGTCAATCGCTCACGATTATCTCCTTTCTTTCCCCACCCCTACCAACAGTAAGGACGTGATAAATTTAATAGAAACTAGCTTTTAATAGAAAATTTATATCAATAGCAACTCTTTAAACAAAGTACATATTTATTATAAAGCAAATTAAGGATGAAAAATCCTTTTTTATAGCTGTTTTGTGCTGGTCTGTAAAATCTGTCTGTGTTTTATATAATCTATATTATATAAAACACAGACAGATTTTACAGACATATATATATGTTTTATATAATCTATATTATATAAAATAAGTTTGTGTTTTATATAATCTATATGGTGTTATATCTTGGAAAGGAAATATTTTCAGCATATGGTTTTCACAAAAGCACTTTCCAATTATATAGTTTTTTGTTTAATTTCTATATATTTTTTTGCTGACTGTAACAAGTTATGATCCCGGTCCAAAATGTTTTAGCACTCGTTTTCTTCTTCTTAGTTTTAACCTAGTTAAACAAGTTAAAAGCTAGCTAGACAAGTTAAAACCTAGTTAAAAAAGTTAAAAGCAAAAAGTTGCTTCTAACACGCTTGTGCACACAAAAGTGCTAATCGTAACTTTTGTTGATACTGTCACTTGCTTTAAGGAAACTTATTTAATTTTGCTAGACAAGCAGCTGTAGAACTTTATGCAACATTTATCTATACAAAAACTTTAACATGTCAATGACTATTGTTTCTAGGGTGATGGAATTTATTTAGTACTTATCCTTAACGTAACATGGGGTTTGCTCAACTGAAACCAATACAATACGTCAACTTACGGAAAATCTTGTAGGCCCAAATGGAATTTAAAGTCATTTATGTAAACTAAAAAATGACGTTATTGACTATTTTTTATTCCAGGCGGAGCAATAGAAAAAAAATTATACCGCTTTTATATAATAAATTTTTTAAAATAAATTTAAACAATTGTGTGACATTTTAGTTTTTAAAATATAGGTAAAAGGGAAAATTTTACTGAATCATTGAAAAGGTTCAATTATAAATGTTATTGGTCCTCGGCAAGTGAGACAATGAGTTGTGTTGCTTTTTTGGACTTGTTGAATGCAGGGCTGACAAAACAAAAAATGTCTGCAAGGCATTACTAATGCATTTCGTTCATTGACGGTACAAACAACGCACTTCGGTGACTCTGTTGAAGTAGAAGTTGGCAAAGGAAGACTGTCACCAACCTTCATTGAGTTTTCATCAAAAGCACTAAAAATATTTCAAATACTTCAAATGCAATTTTCCATATTTCATGGAAAACAATATATTATCAAATAAAGTTAAACTAATTAGTTTGGTAAAAAAATTGATAAAGGTTAATAAATAAGAAGTGTTATACAAAAACTTGGAAAATTATCATACACTACTTTGAAGTTTTGAAAGAGATATGATACTGTTGATAGGAATCTCTCAGTTGTCCAAACTCCGTCTCGAAGTTTTTTCTCAAAACAACACATTTTTTCAATTGCACCATAATTGCGTTGGTCACGGCGGACTGGCTGATTGCAGAGAAGTTGTTGAAGCTCTTGAATTGTATGGACTATTACATGCTTGTTAAGCAATTTCATAAACTGCCAAAATCCTCTATGTCGATCATTCATGTTTGATTTCAAACGTCTATTGAGGCTCTCTGCATTGTTATTGGTTTTGTGGTTTAAGCCATAAACACTGAATCCTTCTGGGGTCACTATATTGAGCCAATAACTCTCAAAATATCTTTTAAAAGCAAGTAGTTAGATTTTGATTTCGCGACTAAATTGTGCAATCTCAATAACTCGAGATCCCCAAGCAACCAAGATCTTGTTTGCAGGAAGGAGACAAAGTGCTGAAACTTTTCGTGCCCACTTCTTTACTTGAATTTGGTGGCGGTATTCCCTCTGAAGACCAAGAATTGCTAATTGCTTGGTGATTGCATTTTCGAAATGAAACCTAAAGATAAGGGTTTAAAGGAGATCATTAATTGATAACAAACTCTGAAAAACTTGGATAACTTAGAGACTGGAAACTAAGTTATAACAAAGTAATAAATTATACCTGCAACCATTCACCAAGCTTTCACTCCAAGTTATTTTTAAAGCATTCTGTAGTCCTCGTTCAAAATCTGACATAATGGTGACTGGAGATAAATCTAAAACTTCGTTTATTTTGAAAAAAACAAGCTTGTATAGAGCCTCGGATGTCACTAAAGCGCATACAGCTGGAACAGATACTCCCCAAAGGTGAGGGTTATCAAGATCAAAATTCATCTGATCCTCATCTTGAATTGGATCATCAAGTACTGCTGAATACTCAACATAAAATATCAAGAGCTGATACCACTTACTTTCCTCCATGCGTGGTGTAATGCTGGAAGTACAATAAATGTAACTATAATTTACAACTGTAAATGAAAGTGTTCTACCTAACGTTTTTAATATACCACTTTTTTCGTCTACGGGCTGTCCATTAATAACGTTAAAAAAATAAGGAAGGGGGTGTCTAAATTTTTTTGAAAATTTTTGCTAAGGGTGAGAGGAGGAGGTCAAGTAAAGTTGACATCAACAATGTTGCTTTATTTTTTTAATTTCGTTACTCAAAAAAAGAAAAATTTGCCTGCGTTTTTAGCGCAGCGTCTTTATTTAGGGGAGGAGGGTTATCAAAAATTGACGAAATTTTATCGGGGAATAAAGTGTCTCTGAAAATTTATCAAATTGTTGACATAAGGGAGGGGGTAATGTAAAAATAGCCAAAAGTTTGTTGATGTAATTAATCGACAGCCCCTTAGATAAATATATGTTCTTCTAGAACATATATTTTTTTGAAAAAGTTAAATGCATACGTATAAATACTTAAATGTTCCATCAACAAAACACACTTTGGCTAATTTCGCCTTATTGATGACTAGCATATGCCCAAACAGCAATGCTACGTTATCCTGTTCTGGAACTGATCCCAAGAAAATGTCTCCATAGCGATGGCATTCTTTGTCGTTCAGAACTTCAGCACCCGAGAAAAAAAACCCGCTAATCCTGTTAAGTTCCTAATAAGTTTCCTACTAAAACTTAGTAAGTTCCCGCCGAGTACTTACTAGGAACTTAGTAGGATTAGCAGGTTTTAGTAGAAAACTTAGTAGGATTAGCAGGTTTTAGTAGGAAACTTAGTAGGATTAGCAAGTTTTTAGTAGGAAATTAGATTAGCAAGTTTTTAGTAGTAAAAATAATAATTTTTACTTAAACACAGAATCTTCTTGAAAATATAATCCTTATAATATAACTTAACTAGTCGCTAAGCAATAAGGACGCTTATTTATAAAACATTAATAAAAATAACAAATAATTAAGTGTTAGATTGTTTAACTAGAACATTTAAAAAAATACAATAAACAGCGATGGTCAGTTCTTTTGGTAATTTCGCAGGTGTCAGTGGAATAATTGCACCCATAAGATTTTTCTTAATCTTTTACGACCATAACTGTAGCTACAACGTAATTTATAAAAATATTAATGTAATTCAACAACATAATAACATATATTTTATAACAAAAAAACATATTTAACTTACCATAAATTTAGAATTATGAAAAAACTTTCATTATCATTGTTTCAAAGCTATTATAATCTAAAATTTCAAAATAAAAGTGTATGAAAATATGAAACTAAGTTAAATTTAAAAAATTTAAATAAGCCTCGTGTGTGTGTATATATATATATATATATATATATATATATATATATATATATATATATATATATATATATATATGTATATATATATATATATATATATATATATATATATATATATATATATATATATATACATATATATATATATATATATATATATATATATATATATATATATATATATATATATATATATATATATATATATATATATATATATATATATATATATATACACACACACATATATACATATATATATATATATATACACATATATATATATACACATATATATACACATATTATTTTTATATACATATAAAAAAAGGAAAATTTACAGTTGACGAAAAACAATTAATAATTGTATCTAAAATAAATATTTAATTAATTTAATAGATATTAATCGTATCCACCTGTTATCCGCGATAACAGGTGGATGCGATTTCTTTTCTCTTAACAAATTTATTTAATTCTTAAAAGAAACACTACACAAAGTCAAAATGGTACAAAAAGAAATCTGATTTAGCAACAAACTCTTGTCGCCATTATGAATTAAGTTTGATGTTTCATTAATTAATTGATCGCAAACAGAATCCTAAATAACAACTTCTAATAAAAAGAATATTGTAAAGTAAGTATATAATAATACAAAAAAACATAATACAATTTCAAACTTTAAAAAATAGAAATAAAACCTAATCATGTTCATAATTATTTTGAATAACAACACTATAATAAAATTTCTTTGTTTTTTTTACAAGAGCGTAGTGAGTAAATTTGCTAGAATCAAAAACAGCTAATCCACACTTTTTCAACAATAAATAAGGAGATATTTTTGACAAAACATGCTTGATTTTGATAGGAATATTAAAAGAATCAATATGACGATGAAACTTACTTACTTAATCGACATATACACAAGATTTGTCTTTGGTTATGTGCAATAAACAAAATTTTCACAATCACATTAAATTCTATTAAATATGCATAATATGAAGCTGATTTTAATTTTTTACCATAATGATAAGCATGAAAAGTTCTATCAGCAACTCTAAAACGGTTATAAAACTGATAAAGATTTAGGTCAACATTTAAATCATTCAAATCCATATCCCGCAACTTATCTGATATATTTTGTGCTGCACCTAACACAAAAGGATTCAAAGAAAAAGTATTTAAGTGGTCTTCCGTCTGAAATCTAATAAATTTTTCAGCCATTTGCCTTCCATAACCTTAAGTTCCTGTAACAGACCTCTTTAGTTGGCAATTTACATTTTCAAACACCATAGCAGACGTTGCTGTAAGAGGTCCAAAATTTTTTACCTGGTCAGAGAGATGCACTAATGCATGGAAAGTGAATGTGCAAATACCTTCACCGAAATAGGAGCATAATGCCTTTTGAAATAAATAAATTAGTTGCTGACAAGCATCAATATCATTTGGCATTGGCATTGGCATTTATAACAAAAATCTTAATGTTAAGTAAATAAAAATTATAATACAAATCATAACAATATTCAATAATTTTATAGTTTGTTTAACATGTTAAAAAGAAATGTTAAATCTTGTTAACAAGAGATAACAACAAAAATATATTTACCAGTAAAAAATGTTTATATATATTTTATGAGAGAGTGATTTTAATATTAATCAATTTTTAATGTCAAATGGTTTACTCCCTTTTAGTCTGACTGAAACTTTTAGTCAAGCTTGAAGTGAGTGGTTTTTTGACATAAAAATTTGACTTTTTAAATAAAATTACAAATAAAATTTTAAGAAAATTAAAAATAAAAGTCTTTCTTTTTACTAAAAAAAAGTGACAAATCTTTATTAATAAAGATAAGTCACTTACTCTTTTTAGTAAAAAGAAATAGTAAAAAGAAAGACTGACAATATAATTGTTTATGATTTATGATTTTATGTAGCCATTCCAGATGATTTTTTTATAATTCAAATAAACATATAAATTTATATCATTATAAAGAGATTGACTAGACTTAAAAAATGAGGGGTCATTTAGCCTTTGAAGTTGAGTGAATCCAAAGTTATTGAATTTTTTCTAGTGAAAAAATGGATGATTTTTTGATGAAAGGTATAGGGCTTAAGTATGGAAAATTTGCAGTGTTATGGCACCGAAAAAAGAGAGTATTTTTGAATCATATTGACTTTCGAATAACTTTCGAATTATTATTACATTTGACTTGAAATTTTCCATAACGATTCAGCAACTATGAGAAAATAAAATACCAAAAAAATTTTTTTTAATTCTGTCGGGATTGCCCAAAATCGTCTATTTTACAGACTAAGGGTTTTTCGAATTTTTTTAGTTTTGGTGTCATATTGACTCTTGAACAACTTTTGAACCGTTATTACATTTGACTTGAAATTTTCCATAGTGATTCCACAACTATAAAAAAATAAAATACTACAAAAAAAAATTTTAATGTGTTGGGATTACCCAGAATCATCTATTTTACAGACTGAGAATTTTACTTTATTTAATTAGTTTTGGTGTCATATTGACTTTTGCATAACCTTTGAACCATTATTAAATTTGACTTATTATATTCCATGGCAATCCACTAACTATTAGAAAATAAAATACCAATTTTTTTTTTTATTTTCAATATGACGAGATTGACCAGAAACATCTATTTTACAGACTGAGGGTTTTCACTTATTTATTTAGTTCTTGAAAACAAAATTTGGGGTTATAATAATATACCATGCAAATATGCATAAAAGATTCATGGAATCCAAGAAGTACATCACTTTGAAACTATATTATAGTTTACATACCGATTAGTAAATTACTGTGTAAGGGCAACCTACTGTGTAAGGGTAAATTACTGTGTAAGGGCTAAGTGTAATTTAAAATATATCCTTTTGACCAAAGGATATATTTTAAATGGAAACTGCAGTTTTGTTGTTTTGTATGTTTACTTAAGCAATTAAGTTTTGTTTTTTTAATAACATAAAATTTTATTATGATTATATACGATTACATTATGATTATTTTATATTAGAATTATATTAATTAAGATGATTTGTAATGATAAATTTAAAAGTAATAATTAATGTAATGAAAATTTAAGTTTTTAATTGCTTATGTTTTAGATTTGGATCAGCTTGCAGTCATATTGCTTTCTAATTTTTAAAGTTGAACTCTGCATAAGACTTAAAATCAATAAATTTCTTGTACAATAGTGATGGTGAACAAAGTTTTGTTCACATTGACCAGATTTTTGTTCAAAGTGAAGTTGTGTTTTTTCACAACAAAGTGGGTTGTCCACAAATACTGCAATCTAACTTTATCTTACTGTTATTTACTAGACAACCAAAATCTATGTATAAGAATATGTGACAATATAGATAACAAACCTCTTAATGCAGTGCGTTGTTTAAAAATAAATTGCTAATTCATGCAAATTATTTTGAATCATTAATTGTGTCAAGATAACTTTCTATACCTACCCCATGAACTATCTGGTGATATTTTAAATATTTACTACAGTGATTCCTAAAGTGGTCTATATAGACAACAGTGGTCTATGACAACCTGCAAGGGGTCTACGTCAGCGGAATAAATGTTTGGGGGTCTATGAAATGAAAATGGGGGTCCACGATAGTGGATCTCAACATACACTGATAGTACCTATTTACTTAAATTATATTCACTGACTCACTAAATTTAATTAATTGCGACCGCAAAATGATCGCGACAGAGCAGACACGCACAGAGCACTACCATACGTGACTAGCTGATTGACTAAACTTATGAGCCGCATTTGTTCATTAAAAATTGAGTTCCTTAGCTTTAAAAGAATTATAAAAGTACCGAACATTTCCACAATACATTTAATTACTAAGTCTTTTTAAACTGTTGTTGCTCTCCAACTTGAAATTCAATGCCATAAGAATTTTTATATTCGACGGCATTTTTATTTACAAAGAAGAAGAGTTTTTATAATAATAGAAAAAATTTAATGACTGTTGTGTGACGTGATGTATATAATGCGATTGTGTTTTTAGTGAATCAGCGTTATTTTGTTTGAGAGTGCCGAAAAAAAGTACAAATTTTTTTATTACGTTTTAGTTTGTAATCGTAGTTTTTTAGCAAATAAATAACGTGAATCATGACTTCAGTTATTGGTAGTTTAGTATTTAAATCTTGCAAAATTACATGAGTGTATTATATAAGTAATATTCATAGTATTGTTCTGTCATTCATTTATAATGGCTGTACACCTATGCCTAACGAGCGGCTATTTCCTGAGATCAGATCCCTGTTTTGATTGGACAAAAAATTTAACTTGCATTAGGTCCGATAAAATGTTTATCGTTAGCCGGATTTTAGGAGTTGTATATGAATTAGGGTAAAGCGGCCTAAATCTGGCCGCGTCCTTATTCTGGCCGATTTTCAGAAGCACTAAAATATTTGATGGAGGATGGAATTGGTCTGTTTTAAATAAAAAATATATTAATTTAACCTTGTAATTTTGAAATATGTACTTTAAATTCTTATATCGACTTGCTAATACTTCAGTAACATTTTAAAAGCATTTCATAAGTTTTATGTTTCCGTAAGCTCGATGTTTGCAATTTTCAAACTTGTAATGATTACATTCAAATGTAATGCGTTTGTAAATCAATTGAACTGAAAGTAATATTGGCATATAATTTTGTTAAAACTGTATATGTATTTATGCGTATTTTGTATATTGTTAAATAATTCTTTTTTATTTGAAAATTTATATGTACAATATTAAAGTATAATTTTTAGCGATTGTCCTATATCTGGCCAATGATTAGTCTCAATTCTGGCCATATATATGTACAATAACTTTATATAATTTTTATTTAATTTATATATATATATATATATATATATATATATATATATATATATATATATATATATATATATATATATATATGTATACATATATGTATATAATATATATGTTACATGAAATGATTTCATGTAACATACCATATATATGATATATATATACACATATATATTATATACATATACATATATACATATATATATATATATATATATATATATATATATATATACATATATATATATATATATATATATATATATATATATATATATATATATATATATATATATATATATATATATATACATATATATATATATATATATATATATATATATATATATATATATATATATATATATACATATATATATATATATACATATATATATATATATATATATTATATATATATATATATATATATATATATATATATATATATATATATATATATATATATATATATATTTATGAAATATGATATATTATGATAATATGAAATATGAAAAACCATTTAAGCCACACCAAGTGTGAAATCATGAACGTTAAACTAAATATTATATATATAAATTTATATATATATATATATATATATATATATATATATATATATATATATATATATATATATATATATATATATATATATATATACATACATACATACATACATACATACATACATATATATATATATATATATATATATATATATATATATATATATATATATATATATATATATATATATATATATATATATATATATATATATATATATATATGTATATATATATATATACATATATATATAAATATTATATTATTGCTGTTAATAATATAATCTTACATATACAGTAAGATAAATGTAAAAAACAGACAGCATTAGCCACAAGAATCATAATAATTTTATTTTTTTCAATTTTCTTTAGAATGGAAAAAATGAAGAAAAATAAAATAGTTAAAAATAATTTAAAGAAAATCAAAGTGCCAAGAAGTAAACGTGGAAAACACTGTCTATAGAATAATGCATCTATGATATCAGCAGTTGAAGCTGTAAGAAATGGATTTTCACAGAGAGCTGCTTGTAAAACTTTTGGCGTTCCAAGAAGTTCATTGCAAGTTCGACTATCTGGAGTAACCGAAATTGGAGCCAAACCCGGACATCCAACTACTCTAACTGCAGAAGAAGAAAATAAAATAGTAGATTTTGCATGCAATCGTGCATTTTTAGGAATAGGATTCGGTCAATCTCAATTTTTTAAATATGCAGAAAACTTTGCTTTAAAACATAAAAAATCATTTAAGAATGGAACACCTTCAGAAGGTGTTCCATTCTTAAATGATTTTTTATTATTTTTTTTATTTTTTTTTATTTTTATTATTTTATTATTATTTTAAACATAAAATTTATGTTTATTAAACAATATAAAATCATAAACAATGAAAATAAAAAAATCAGAAATAAAAATAAAATATAATTTAAAAAACACATCACCATACATATCACTATGAATCAGAAAATGCTCGAATTGATACAACAGAAAATGCTCGAATTTATATAGAGTTAAAATTAACATTTAAAACCACATTATAACACATTAACAAATATTCATCAAATAAACTGCAAACCACGCAATCATCCACAGATGTTCTTGAGGTTTTTCTCTATAGAATTACAAATATTATTTAGTAAAACTATTGAATCTAAAAAAGCTGTTTTATGGCTGACTTGTCTTCCGTGTGAATAAATAAAAGATGGCGTATAACAAAGGCGATTTTTTATACTTGTTTTATTTTTGAAAACTTACTAGGAACTTACTAAGTAATTCGTTTAATCTTGACTAGCAATAAGCAACCCGTAATACGGGTTATTAGTAATTAAATAATTGCTTACGGTTACCAACAAAAAAGACTACGTTAACATCCGTAAAGTTCTTTTTAAGATCTGTTACAACACAGCAGGTACCATAAAAAGAAAGTCAAGTAAAGCCTTCCAATGTCTAAAAAAAGGAACGAAAAATAATTACAAAGTATTATTTGCATTTTATTATTGATAGAATGAAGATATAACGACTTAAAAAAATTGCTGTAATAGCCCAGTTCTATCAACACAAAACACATTAACAATAGCGCATAGCATAAGATATTTGTAAGCACACATTACTATGTCTCTCCAAAATGATTAAAAAAGAAAAGATTATATAAAGGCTAGACAACTTAACGTAGTAAATAACGTAATAACGTATAACACCACAACTTAAATTATTTTATCAACTAAAATACTTGAGCTAAAAAGATTTTATTGATTACAATATTGAACAATTTTATCATAAAATACCAAGCAGCTCATAAAATATTTTATATACATGGTCGTTATCAATTGTGGCATTAATAAAACTTATATAATTACTTTTTTTTAAACTAAAAAGTAATTATATAAGTTTTATTGATGCTCCATGCACTAACTCTCTTTCAACTAAGAGTAAACAAAATTATTTTTACCTTTATTATGTAAAGCTCCAGCTTCTCTTTAACTGTCAACTAATGATTAATAGAGTAAATTTCATATCATTAAATTTACAAAATTAAAACCATGTTTCAACAGTAAGCAAACTAATCAAGTGATAACAAAGGCAACTAAAAAAAAAAAGAACATAATTACGTTTGAATTTAAAAAAATTTAAAACTATTTAATTTAAATTGTTTTAAAGTGTTTAAAATAAAATCAAATAAACACACATTAACACCGCTTGACATTGAATTCTGGTAGTATTAGTAGTAGGTAGTAGTAGTAGTAGGCTTTTAGTGAATCTAAATATTAATTTTAGTGAATGATTTAATGCAGTGAGGTCTAATAATGAAATTAACTATGTATCATTTTTAACAGTAGACAACAACTTGAAGGTAAACCAAATGTATATCAACTCAAAAGATTACAAAAAAGCAACATCACAACAACAATAGCATTCACCATAAGTTCATATAATATGCATATATCAGTAACAAGATTACGCAAAATGTTATTAAAACACATTATGTATTTTCAGAGTAATTATTAATAAAGGCTTGAAAACACCTAGACCTAAAGCAGTAACAGTTTGAAACGAAACACTGCTTTTTAACCCTTTGCAGTAAGTGACTTGGCTGGCAAGGTTGACAAATCTTGCTTAACACGTTTACCAATTTGAAAACATATATAAACATATTTATACACTTTTATAAAACAATTATATAACTTATATTAACACATACACAAACAATAAAAAAACATGTTACATTATTATAAAAACACATTGATAAAAAAGCTATAAAGCACATTTTACAATATACACATAATTATCAAAAAAGCAATGCAAATAGTGTCAGTAGTGGCACGAAATTTCAATTTATTTTTCTAAATTTTTTAAAAAAGAGCAAAAACAGTTAATAGCATCACAGAAATTTCATGGTAGTAATAACCAATTTTATTGAAATTAGTATAACTTTTTTGTTGCATTAGTATAACTTTTTTGTTGCATAAAAAAATAATTAGACCTCATCCTTACCTCTATCTTCCTTTTAAAAAATAGAAGATATGCTCAATAAAAACTGCTAGAAAAAAATAAAGCCAAAAGAAAAACTAAAACAAACAAAATGTAAACGATTTAAAAAATTAAAAGGAGTGATCCTTTTTATTTTATTTTTAATAAAAAATATTATATATAAATTGCGAAACTATTTTCAATGCTTATATGATCTTAACGATGATTATTATAATATGATCTTAACGATGATTATTTATCTTAATATGATTCTTTATGTAATATTTCTAAACTAATCTTAATATTAATTCAATTCTAAAGGTAAAAAGTTTTAACTCCCTCTAATAACCGCGTGCATTTTGAGAACGCGCTGTTTCAAGTTCAGAAAAGCCTAGTAACTAATTAAAACTGATTTAAAAACGAAAGCGAAACGACATTGAACATTGAACATTAAACATTGAACATTGAATTTTTACAGTATTCATATTTAGAGATAAGTACTTAATAGGAACTTACTAGGATTAGCAGGAAATTCATAAACGTCATTTCACTAATGGGAAACTTAATAGGTTTAGCCGTATTAAGCGAAAACTTACCAGGATTAGCCGTATTAACAGGATTAGCAGGAAGTTAAACATATTCCTAATAGTATTAGCGGTTTTTTTTTTTTCTCGGGCAGCTTCATTAGGTGATTTTTGGTTTAAAGACTCATTAAGCCTTCTCCTTTTTTGAAGACTTGGGATAATTTGACGAAAACTAACAGATTCAGAAACAACTGCAGGAAACTCACTCAAAGTGTTTTGAAAAATTAAGCGCAGGTCTTCAGATGTTGCTTCTGCTTTTTCTCCATGGTACTTTTAGCAAGCAGCACTTCAAAGTCTGTTTCTCTTGAACTGCAACTGTGAACAGTTGTAACCTGAAGTTTATCTAAGTATTAAAAATTTCTTAAGATTTTTTCCTAGTACTAGTTTTTTATAAAATAAAAGTGTCATCATAAAATCATATTTATGATGTTAATCATTAAAAAGAATTTTTGACAATTAAAAGTTTTCGATCTTATTTTGTTTTTATTGTTTTCGACATTAACCAGAAAATCTTATTTTTAATGTTAATCGTTAAAATGAGTTTTCGATCTTATTCTGTTTTTATTGTTTTCGACATTAATCGGAAAATCACGTTTTCGAAGTTAATCATTAAAATGAGTTTTCGATCTTATTCTGATTTTATTGTTTTCGACATTAATCAGAAAATCTTATTTTGATGTTAATCATAAAAATGAGTTTTTGATGTTATTCCTTTTTTATTGTTTTCGATATTGTTCCACATTTGTGAATTTCGATATAAAAACTTTTCGACATTAATCAGAAAATCACATTTTCGATGTTAATCAGTTAAATGAGTTTTCGATCTTATTCCGTTTTTATTGTTTTCAATATTGTTCCAAATTTGTGAATTTCGATATAAAAACTTTTCGATATTAATCTGAAAATCACATTTTCGATCTTAATCATTAAAATGAGTTTCGGTCAGTTATTTTTCGATACTAATCATTTTTTCGATCAGTTAATTTTCGATACTATTCCGCTTTCCCACAACAAGTACTTAAGTTTTGATCAACAGACATGTCAGGATAAGTTAAAAATAACTCATTCTAAAATTCAATTCTAATTTTTGTATTCTTATATGAGATGTTTGTGATAAACTTAAATATTTGAAATTAATTTAGTGAGATTTGTCCGTAGAATAAAAATATACTTACTTACTAAAATTAGCTCCATGGCTATAGTTAATATACGGACCTTAATATCGTTTTTAAAATATCAAAAACTTTGCAGACCTAACTTAGCTCATAAAAACTAGATTTTTTTAGTTTATAGACAAAATCTCTCCAAAATGGTTTTTATTGTTTCTAGAAGTATGAAGTAAGCTCTTTCCAACAATGCAATTAAAAAAACAAAAAAATTTGCCCACATTGATTTTAAGGGCGTTATTTTAGGGTATTTCACTTTTGTCGCTATTTTGCTTTCAAAATAAGTCAGAAAAGACGTTTATAAAAAAGCTGATTTTTAATCCATATCATTATGATAGTATGTAGAACCTGTAAACAAAATAACAATACTAAAAAATCTTTTGTTCTGGAGATATGACTCTACAAAAAACAGAAAAAATTTATGGTGTTGAATTTGTGACGGTATTTGGTGAACCATAGACTAAAATGTAGGCATAATATGAAATTTAAAATAATTTTTTTGTAATCTCCACCTTCGGTTTATTAAGAAACCACGTTTTCAAGATATATTATCCGTTCATTACGAAAATATAAGTCCCCAAAAATGCTGTTTTTAGCTACAAACTGATATTGAAGTTTGGGTAAGTCTTACAAAAAGTACCACAAAACTCGAATTAATAAATTTTTGATCTAATAATTTGGCAATGTTTATGAAACATGTTTAACAACATATTGACAAAATTTTATTAAAATTGGAGATGGTCGTGCGGAAAGATTTCGGAAATTGGACCGCTTGGCGTAGAATGACCCATATACTAAAATGTAATATTGGTAAAAAAAAAAAAAATTATTATAGTTAAACTATTTATTTTTTTGTTAATGATATCACATTTTAGTATATTATACTCATTATTATATTTATATATATTCTACTATTTTTCTCAGATCTACTGAAGATGGAAATTGTCTTTATATTCAGTATCTTTGATTTTAAATGACAGTAATCATACTTCAAAAATTCTAAGATTACTAACATCAATTGAGTTATTTGAAAAAAATAATTTTTACACAAGGTATGATTGTTTTTGTAGTTATTTTAATCAAAACAGATCTGAATATTCTCAGCTTTCTAATTTGTTTTTTATTGCTGTTTCGTTTAAATGCTCTGACAGTTTTTCAACAATTAATGATAATATGATTTCTGCACTTCTTTTAAAAGAAGCGTATTTAAACTGCTTTGATAAAACATTTTCATCTTTCATTTGTCTAATAGCATTATCTAATGTTATAAAGCAACCTATTGAATCTATTCATCCTGAAATCATAGTTTTTTTAATACTCTTATAAAGCCTCGCATCCAAAAATTAAATTGTCCGATAAATATTTTGTGGTGCAATTTAGATAAAACAAAAAACAAAAGTATTTTATGTTTTAAGCCAAATCATTTGTGGCACTGGTTAAAGATTTTCCTAAAAAACGTCCAGCTGTTGTTATGAGTGATCCAAGTTTACTTAGTATCAAAAAATAAAAGTTTCTAAGTCTAGTTTTCCACCTACAGATAACAAAATACAGAAACCAATTTAGTCTAAATTATTTTTTCCTACTGTTTCTAAGAACACTTAAGATATAGTGAAGTCTAGTTTTTGTAATAAAATAGTTAAAACTTAAGTAGTTATCTCAAAAAACGCCCACAACAGTGATAAAAAGGCTCTTGAATCTAATGTTCCACAAAAGGAAAGCAATGTTGTTGACATTAGTTTATTAAATACAAATCAGCTAGCATCTTATTCAAACTATGATGTTTCATCATACTGTCTACAAGGTGAAAAATAAAAATCAGGAACAAATGATCATGAACTGTTATCTCTAATTAATAATGTCTGGGCTCCAGATAAATGTTTCCAATTTCCTTTAACAGGTAAAAGCAAAAAAAGACATTTTTGCTAAAATGGTTAGATGATTTTTCTCGGCTTTGTTACTCAAAAATTGAAGATGGTGCATATTGTCTTCCTTGTACACATTTTGGTAAAATTTACCAAACAAATATGCATTATGTAAATTGTTTAAAGAACCATTTAATACCTGGCGTAATGCTGTAAAAGTTTTCAACGATAATAAGAAAACCGATGACGGATTACACATCAAGTCCATGCATTGTTGTAATATGCTTTTACCTAGAGCTAAAGATAACACTTTTCCTAATGAAGTTTCTCTAGATAGTTCTAGGAAACAGCGTATAGAAGAAAACAAAAAAAAAGCTTGAATCAATTGTTAAGACTATAATATTTTTAGGTTGAAATGGTAGTAGGTCATAGAGACGATAAAAAATATCAAGGAGAAATTGGAGAATCTTTAAAAATTACAGGGCTGGGTAATTTCATTGAGCTTTTAAATTTTAGGGTTGATGTAAGTGATTTAATTTTAAAGGAGCATCTTCTCTCTGCCCCCAAAAATTCCACATATATTTCAAACACCATTCAAAACGAGTTAATTGAGTGTTGTGGAAATGCAATTGAAAAGGTTTTATAGTTCTCCATTATTGCAGACAAGGCTTCAGACTGTGCAACAATAGAACAACTTTCTATTGTCATATGTTATGTTGACTTGAGCAGTAATACTAAGGAAGTTTTTTACGCTTTTTTGAATGTAAAACAGGTATAAGTGGTTTAAGCATAGCTACCAACTTTCTTGAAACTTTAAAAGAATTTGGTTTAGATATAAGAAAATGCAGAAGCCAATCTTATGACGGAGCTGCTTCAATGTCAGGTAAATACAAAGGTGTTTTATCTGTTATTAAAAATGTAAATCCTAAGGCATTATTTGTCTACTCTGCCTCACATAAACTTAGTTTAGTTGTTGGGAAAAGAAATGCTGATGCTTACCATAATAAATGATATAAATTGCTCTTGCATTGGCTAAAACATTTGATATTAATGAAAAAAAACCTAGAACATGTGGTGTTCAGAAGCATAGAGATAATCAAATATGTGATACTGTATCTGATTATTTTAAAGTTTCTATTACATTGCTTCTTCTTAATCATCTTCTCAATGAACTAGAAAATTTGATATTGAGAGCTTAATTGTTTATAATGGTCTATGTGCTATTCCTGCTAGTTTAACAAAACAATATTTTAGATCTTGTCCATGGAAAGAAAAATTCCTAATTGTTTTGAATTTTTATAAACCTGATTTTCCTCATTTCTCTTCAATTAATGCTGAATTAGAGTTATGGGAGAAATTTTGGAAAGAAAAGACAGAATTACCATCTACTATTTCAGATACATTAAAGTTTATGGATATGAGAACAAACGTTTTAGAGGCTTTTCATATACTTGCTACAATACCAATCACAACTTGTGAGTGTGAAAGGTCAATATCTACTCTTAGGAGAATAAAAACTTACACTAGGAGTACTATGTCAAAAAATAGACTGAATAGGCTTGCTTTAATGTCTATTCATCAGGAAATAGTTCCTGATATTAACAGAGTTATTGAAATATTTGCATCCAAAGGAGATAGAAAATTAGAGTTTTTATTCAAATAAAAGTTTTGAAGTTATGATTAAAGTATTAACTATTGTTTTAAAATATTTCTACTCATTGTTTTAAATATGTAAATTGTAAAAATCATTTTTTATTAGCAAATTATTACTATTCATTGTTTTATATAAACTGTGAAACTCGTACTTCATTTGCTATTTCAATTAATTCCTAATGTTGAGACCGTTTTCAGGCGATTTAGGTTGTTACTTTTTTTGTTGTTACTTTATTTGTGGTATTTTATTTTGTCTTGTTTATTTATTTATTAAAATTTATCAAAAAATAAAAGTAAAAAAAAATTAAAAAGATATTTAAAAATATTTGTGCATAACTGCCTATCCAAAAAAAAAAATACAGAAATGGAGGGCTAACCTTAAATAACATTACTAATACTTTAGTTAAACTGTCTATTAAGAAAAGGAAATAATCCATAAATGGAGGAGTAACTTTAGGAAACATTAATAATAATTAACTTAAATTGCCCATCAAGAAAAGGGAACAATCCAGAAATGGAGGGCCAACCTTAGGCAACATTACTAATACTTTACTTAAACTTCCTATCAAGAAAAGGAAAGAATCCAGAAATGGAAGGCTAACCTTAGGCAACACTACAGTTTACTGATGGAGTTCAAAGACCAATGGCTTACCTTCTCGTTGGTGCACTTTGTTAAGTGAGTTAGACAAGTATTATGTCTAATTTATGAACTAAATGGCCAAGGCAACATTTTAAATAACTTTATTGTTAAATAGATAACTAAAAACAGAAAAAAACAAAAGTAAAGTAACTTAACTTAAACAGGGGGAAAAGAAATAGGGTAATTTCCTTCTTCCTCAACTGAAAATATCAAACTGTATCTGGCAATTTTAAAAATAGTCGGCAAATTTTGACATTTTAAAGTTAACAAATGTAAAAAATTGAGGCTTACTTATTTTTTCGTTGAAGGCACTTTACTCCCCCTACCCCAAACTCTTCCCTATCACTTATTTAAAAAAAAATTAGCTCTTCGCGCCGTCCGCGAACCCAGATTTGGCCACATAATAAAAAAATTTATATAGACAAGTCAAAAGAACAAATTGCTATGACTACATCTTGACGATAAATGTTATCTTCGAATCATAGTGATTATAAGGCATTTCACATATATTAACTATGCTAGTGATGTATGAGTGAATACAATAATACAAAATAAGTTTTGGCAAAATGTGTGGTAGTTTGAAACAAAAATAAATTTTAATTATTAAAAAAAAAATTATTTAAACTTTAGTAAAAACTTTATTTTTATTTGAATATATTTTTTAAGATTCAAATGCACCTACGTTTTGTGACTTCAGGAAAAGTCATTCAAACAATTAATTTCAATAGAATATGATCAATGAAGCATTACAAAAAACAATGAAGTTATTAATTCACAAAACAGTTATTTAATTTCAAAATAAGCTAAATAGAAAAAGCTGGCTTTTTCATAGCATTAAAAAGTGGCTCTTTCAAAAAATTGTATGGTAAGAAAAATAACCTGAGATTAAACATTTTTTATCGAAACTTTAAGTCTAATATTATTTGTGGAAAAAAAGGACACATATCTATATAACAATGCAGCATACAGGGCCGGCGCTAGTAGATGTCACGTAGGGGGGTGCCATTACAATTTTTGCCGACTTAAAAAAAAAAAAAAAAAAAGTCCTCGTTTTCCAAAATTTGCCGACTGCCATAACCACATTTGCCGACTGTCTAACCTATATCGAAAGGGTCGACATTTGCCGACTAACTAGTTTAAAAGGGTCCAGTTTGCCGACTAAAAATCATTTAAGGGGGGGGGGGGATGTCACACCCCCCACACCCCCCTATCGCGCCGGCCTTTGCAGCATATATGTTTTTTCAAATAATAAAATACTCTTTATTTTAAAAATAAATATGTAAACCCCAAAAATATTACTTTTTATTTTCAAAATTTTTAGTGCACCCTTACGACGCTATTTAATTTAGTAAAACTCTAAATTTTTTGTGGGTGACAGGTATCCAGCGTTGCCACACAAATTTTTTTTAACAGATCATTAACGATACAAACATTTTATGATTTAAAGAACTAATATTCTCTAATAACCATATCAGTATTTTGCTAGAAGTAAATATTATGTAAAACGCATTCTAGAAAATATCTTATGAAGTTTATATATTTATTTATTCTTTTCATCACCCAAATTACAGGTAAAAAAAGGTCATAAAATTAAAAGTTTATACTCTAAGTTAAAATTCTAATTTAGATTCTTCTTGGAATGCTTTCTTCCAGCAAATTTTTGCATATCATTCTCTGCTCTCTGATGTTCCAGAATTCAAAGGATTGGTTTAAAATTACCGCTATATTATCTTCTACGTCATCGTTACGACGATTACGAAAATGATTCTCTCCCCCCCCCCCCCCCTCTTTAATCAAATATTGCATGAAGCTTAACTCCAGGCGGTTGCAAATTTTCATTATTTCGTTGATAAAGCAGTTTTCCTTATTAACATTAGATATTTGAGTTAAAATCAAGGAAAAACAAGTCGGATTGCACAGTAATCTGATAAACAGATTCAATTTGTTTTGAACGAAGATTTTAAAGTAGGATTGCAGATAGATTTTGCTGTAT
>NC_061166.1:45822492-46034992 GCF_022113875.1 Hydra vulgaris | reverse complement strand
TTACAGATGCTTTGATGAATGGAAAATAGAAACAAATTATTAATTCATTTCAACAAGCTTTTTTCTCAGTATTAAAATATTAGGTTTGGGGAGAATTTCTTGGCCAAATAAAAATTTAACCGTTGCTATGGAGGTTGTCAAGGGCGCTTAAAAAAGTAAGTTTCAGTAAAGTTTGTTTTCCTCAATTTATATACTGAATTTTAAAAAATGGTTTTCAGAATTTGATTCTATATTAAATTTCGAATAAAATAAATCAACAAAATTTTTTTGAAAAATTTGATATTTCTGAGGGGTATACCACCTTAACAAAATCATTGAGAGTATCTCCGCAACCATTTATTTATATCATTTCAATATATTTTCATATAACCTTCAAGTAAAAAATTTATCCTTCATAAAAATATTTAATAAAGTTACAATACAAGTATACAAAAAAAAAAGTTTTTTCGTGTACTTGTATTGTAACTTCATTAAATATTTTTATGAAGGATAAATTTTTTACTTGAAAGTTAAATGAAAATATTTGAAATGATATAAATAAATGGTTGTGGAGATACTCTCAATGATTTTGTTAAAGGTCCTCAGAACTATTTCGAAGTAGTACTGTTCCCAATTTAGTATTTGTTCCTACGACCCTGTTAAAACATTCAACTTTTGACCTATTAAGCCATGATCCTTGAATCAGTTGTGCAAACAATTCGTGCTGAAATATTTTTGGTCAAAAATTAACGCCGTGATTTTTTATACTTTAAAAAATGACTTTCTGCTTTAAACCGGATCACAGAAATCATAGTGCAGCTTTCACAAATTATGTACCTAAATTAGGTATTAGGTCCTAATAGTGAATTTGCAAAAATATGTGGGCTTTATTTCCCCAGGCTCCGACCATAGCAATTTTTTGCAAAGCATCCTTATTTCATATAAGTATAAACATATCAATGTTTGGATCTTGCTCCATTCTTGAAAGTTAGCTTTATCAAACCAAAAAATGTTGGATCCGTACCTGCATTATCGAGGCTAGAAAACACTAAAACAAAAGTTTCATTTTCATTACCGATGAATTGCAAGACCGTAGCAGAATGTTTTGGAAACAATTTCGCTTGCTTCAAAACAATGTCATAAAAAAACATGCTTTGTTTACGGATTAAGTTATGTTACCTAAAGAGTTATTAAAAATAAGATAGTGTATCATAGTAATTTGCTACACGTTAAAAAATGCAACCTTAATGTAAAACTTCTAACCCTAGTGTCTTAACATGTTTAATGAACTTAAGTTTGCTAATTTACTTGCTTTAAGGGCTGTTGCTCACTTGTTGAGAGGGCTTCGTTACAAAGGAAATACCTTCATATAACTTTGAAGCAGTGTCGGATTAAGACTTCTTGGGGCCCGGGGTTACTTTTGTTTTTGGAGGCCTATTTATGGGCCAGAGTCTAAAAGTGACTTAAAAAAAAAAAAAAAGATCCTCTAAAATTTTTGGGGGCCCCTAAATTTGCGGGGTCCAGGGCTATAGCCCCCCTTGATCCGGCACTGCTTTGAAGGTAGTCCATCAGAAATAATTGTTTAATTTCTAATAAAGTAACAAAAACATATTTTATAACTTAAAATTTTTATAAGCAAAATTTTTAATAACCAACAATAACCAAAAAAATTTATTCATTTAAAAATTATTTAAAAAGCTATTTCAGATTTAAAGACGTATTTAAAATGCTATTTAAAGACTTTTTAAAGTCAAATTTAAAAAGCTATTTCAAATTTAAAGACGTATCATTTAATTTATTTTATATAAATAATATTTGTTTCATAAATAAGCGTATTAAAGTCAATTTAAAAGAAACGACCTTGCCTGGACTCGAACCTGGAATCCCTTGATTTGTAATCAGATCCCTTATTCATTGTGCCACAGGGCCACGTGTTCAATGCGAATTTTATAAATATTTATATTGTAATTTTTATAAAAAAATATAAAAAAGAAGCAGTAATTTGGTTATATTTGATTCAGGTTCAAAGGGAAGAAATGTGCCTTTTCCACCTTTTTTTTTTCTGAAGTATTTTTTTTATTTTAGAAAAATCTTTTTTAGACTTTAAAATTTTTTTAGAAAATGACGATAGTGTCCCTCCACTTCAAACCCGTGTCGTCGGCCCTGTAGCTGTAATTCTTTTAAACTTGTTATTCTTCATCTGTTGGTAGTCCTATTAATTTTTTTAATTTTTATGCGGAGTGGCTAACGAGTGGCGTAGAGGTCATATTTATTTAAAAAAAATTCATTATTTTTATTTTTTCTTGATAGATGTATTCACGCCGATTGTTCGAAGTTACACTTTTTGTGATTTTTGACTAAGTTTAGGCAATTTCCAAGCATTGGCGCCAATAAAATCTTATATCAAATCCAGTTAATTTGTTTCTTTACCAAAAAAAACACTGTGCTTAATTAATTTAAGTAATATGTCGTGCCTATCTTACTAATTACGGTAGATAAATTAACACTTTGGCTACTTTAAAGTAACTTTTTGTTGATCTTTAGGTTTTTTTCCACTCACAACAAACTGTATAATTTTTGCCTCATTTTGTTATCAAATGTTTTTTTTCTGAATATTGTTACTGGAGCCTTGGATCAAACAAATCTAAATCCAAAATGGTTTTCTTTAAAGATTAAGTAAAAGTTTTTCGATCTTTAGTTGAAAACTAAACTGGTTCAAAACGTATCAATGTGATTCAAAAATATATATACACTTTTTTTTCTGTGGCTATTTTAGGAACTCCTAGAAGACCAAGTTGTTGCATCACAGAGTACTGCAGAGAAGCATTTAACCTGGAACTTTACGCTTCCTTCATGTCGAAAAAATACCTAAAGTAGGCATCGAACCGCAGATCTAGCATTTTTTGCAAAATATTGCGATGATTGGAGGCTGGAAACTTAAAAAGACCTAAAATTTCATCCCCTCTGCCCCAAACGTGAGAGCAACAAGTAAGTAAAATAAATTTTTTGAAATTCTTAACTTTGTTTATATTCATTGATAAATTATATAACCATATATAGTTGAAAGCCCCCTCAATTTGAGGGGGTTACAAATTTGATAAAGTTATAATTTTTGAACGCTTAGAGATTTTTTTTTATTTTTTATTTTTTATTTATTCAAAATAAGTTTTACAATATAAGAATGAATAAGATTCATAAAATACATATAGTAAAAGTTACAAACTTCAACATAATGTTATTCCAACAATAAATAAACCAACCAGAATAACTAAGAAATCTTCTACTTTACTTGATAATATATTCACTAACAATTTTTATAACAACTATATTTTCACAAGTATAATCAAAACAGACTTATCAGATCATTTTCCTACTTTTTTAATAACTAATAATAGAACAATTAATAATAATTCTTTTAAATTTATAATATACAGGCGGCAGATCAATAAATTTCAACACCTTTTAAAATATAACGTTGATTGGGATCTTATAATGCAATCGGTAAAGGTAAATAATGCCTATGAACTATTTCTTAATTTTTTTGTGAGCAATATGAAAAAGCTTTTCCGAAGAAAAAAATTGTTATAAATACCAAGTCATATCAAGCTCCATGGATGTATAAAGGCTTATTAAAATCTTCAAAGAAAAAAAAAAAGTTGTATGAAAAAATAAAAACGTATAAAAATGAAACAAACTACACCCTTTATAAAAATATATTTGAAAAAAATAAACAATAATCAAAAAAAAGTTTACTATCTAAAGTTGTTAAAAAAAACTAAAGGAAATGCGTAAAAAAAAAGTACGTGGAGCGTAATTAAAGAAATTATTGGCAGAAAAAATAATTGAATAATTCTTCAACTGAAGAAACTTTTTAGTAGATGGTAAAATTATATATGACAAGTCAATAGTAGCTGAAAATCTAAACAGCTTCTTTCTTAATATTGGTCCAAACTTAGCTGAAAAAATTTCTTCAAGTTCATCATCGTTTGATTATTTTTTTTTTTTTTTTTTTTTTTTTTTTTTGCTGTTTAACAAATATAATCAACACATATATATACAAGAAAGAAAGAAATATGACCGTATAACAAAGAAGACAGTAAAATCTTGTCAACAAGCACCGTTTTTGTATATACAGTATATAAAATAAACTATACTTTTTTACAATGATCTTTATAAAATAAAGAGTTAAACAGACAGGGGCTCAAAGAAGATGAAGATGACAAAACATCATCGCAATCTTTTCATAGAGCCCTCTATATACATTTTCATTAGGTTATGGATATTAAATTAAATTAAAAACCTTAATGGGCATAAAACTGCTGCGCTGATCAATAAAAACAAATAAATAAGATTATAAAGAAAATTACTTTGTAATCCTTTTAAGCACAAATAATAATCAAATTTTAAAAAATTTTTTATCAGAAACTTAAATGAACTTAATGACTTTGCCATACATTTGGATCCTTTTTGATATCTATTCCATATATTTGGCCCCCGATATGCAATGCTATATTCAGTATATTTATTAAGGTTTTGAGGCAGTTTATATGTGTTACTTATATTTGCTCTTAGATAGTAGTTTTCATTTATGTTTATTTCAAACTTGTTAGTAAAGTTTGTAGGAGAGAGATTATTATTAAATTGATACATAGAATTTAAATGCTGATAGATATTTATTTCAAAAACGTCCATCATTTTCATATCTTTCATTATAGGTTTTGCATGGTCCCGCTTACTTTTAAAGTAAATGATTCTGCATGCGTGTTTTTGTAGACTATAGATTTTTTTAAGTTTTGATGGCTGAGTACTTGCCCATGATATGTTTGCATAGCTGATAAAGCAATGAATTAGTCCAAAGTAAATTAGTTTTAGACTTTGTTTATTGATATATGAGCGAACTCTATACATCATACCAATTATATTACTGATTTTAGATTGAAAATATCTTATTTGAGGAAGCCAGGATAGCTTCTCATCAACAAGAACTCCTGAGAATCTAATGCTGGCTTGTTTTTTAATTAAGTTATCATTTAGGATAAGGTCAGGCAACTTAAGAGGAAGGTTTTCTTCTTGCGCCTTTTTATGGAATAGTATATATTTTGTTTTCTCTGAGTTAAGCGAGAGTTTGTTAGCTCTAAACCAATTATTTACTTTAATTAGTTCGATATTTATGTCTGCATATAGATTCTTGATATCACTGTTAGTAAGAAATAGATTTGTATCGTCAGCAAACATGACTGAATTTAGTTTTAAAGATGCATTGCAAAAATCATTTATATAAATTAGAAACAGAAGTGGACCAAGGATAGATCCTTGGGGAACTCCACATAAAACATATAATACTCCAGATTGTATGTTGCACATATATTGTTTTCTATTGGTAAGATAACTTTTAATCCAATTGTAAGTTTTATTAATTATACCATAGTATTTTAGTTTATCTAATAGGATGCAGTGGTCAACTGTATCAAAAGCTTTTGATAAGTCAATAAAAACTCCTAAAGTAAATTTGTTTTGATTAAAACCATCGGTTATTTGATTAACTAATTCAATAATTGCATGCTCTGTTAAAATGTTTTTTTGAAATCCAAACTGGTTTGGGTAAAATAATTTGTTTTTGGTAAAGTGATTATAGATTCTATTATAAATTACACGTTCGAAGAGTTTTGAAAAAACAGAAAGTATTGATATAGGTCTAAAGTTGGTTATGTCCGAATGTTCATTACATTTAAATATAGGGATTACTTTTGCTAATTTAAGTACATCAGGGAAAATCCCAGATGTTGTTGAGAGCTTTAGTATATGGATCAGAGGTCTACTTAAACTGGTTTTATTAAAGATAACTAAATCACTAGTTATTTCATCAAATCCAGGTGCTTTCTTTTTTTTTAAAGAGGAAAAGGCTTCTTCAAATTCTTTATATACAAATTCTTTATCGTACATGATGGCTTTATTTGTGGGTGTTAGATAATTTTTAAATGAATCAGTTATTGGATTTATTTTATTAGCGAGATTTGGACCAATATTTATAAAGTATTTGTTAAATTCTTCGGATATTTGTTTTTCACAGAATATGTCTGTATTGTTAATATTAATTCTTTTTGGTAAAGAAGTTGTGTTTATTTTTTTCCGTCCCATTATTTTGTTAATGATAGACCACGTTTTCTTACTATCAGATTTGCATTTAATGATTTCATTACTATAGTATTTATTTTTTGCCTTTTTAATCAGATTTTGGTAAAAATATTTATAATTTTTGTAATTTTTCTCGTTATCAGTGTTTTTATTATTAAGATATTTATTATAGAGTTTTTGCTTCTTTTTTGAGCATTTTATCAGTGATTTATCCATCCACGGATTAGAAACTGTTTTTGTCTTAATTATTATGCCCTCTAGAGGACAGGTTTTATTAAAGCAATCTAGGAATATATCTAAAAAATTATAGAAAGCTTCGTTGGTGTCCTGACATCTATACACGTTGGACCACGTTTCTTGTTTTAGTCTGATTGATAATTCATTAGTGTTACTTGTTTTAAGATTGCGTTTTTTTAAATTTATAACTTTTGGTTCATAATCAGACATGGTTTTTAAATTTCTTACTTTTATAAATATCGGAAAGTGATCACTAATATCAGTCATGAATATCCCGGTTTCAAGTTCCATTTCCAAGTAATTATTAATGAAAATATTGTCAATTGCCGTTGCCGAGGTTTTTGTCACTCGTGTTGGCTTATTAATTGCTGACAAGATATTAAATTTAAGTAGCATATCAAAAAAGGATTTTGTTTTTGGAAATTTTGAACAAGTTAGAGCATCAAGGTTTATGTCTCCAATAACGTAAAAAGTTTTAATTTCTTTATTTATTTTTTCAATTGTATTTTTGATAAAAGTTTCAAATGTTTTGACTTTACCACTTGGTGGACGATAAACGCATCCAATTAAAACATTTCGAATTTTTTTGTTTATGATTTCAACAAATAGACTTTCGTAATAATCATTTGAGAAGCTTAATAAATTTTTTATTTTAAAATCGTGCTTTTTTGAGACATAAAGCCCTAACCCTCCACCTTTTTTTCCACTTTTTCTTGGTTGACTTATAAGTTTATAAAATGGCAAATTATAAATAGAATTTAATTCAAGAGAATTTTCAAAATCATGCTAAGTCTCTGAAAGAGCTATGACGTCAAACGTGTAATTTATAATATTTAAAAATTCTTTTAGTTTCTCAAAATTTTGCTGCATGCTTCTAATGGGTATATGTAAAACTGAAAAAGAACAATGATCATTTGTTGTTTTAAAATCAAAAGGATTAATATAAGGTGTGTCAATTAAGTTAATTTGAGTTTCTTGAAAAATATTTATGCTTTCTTCAAAAGATTTTAAATTTTCAAAATGCGTAGCCATTTTTAACGAATAATTTAAAAAGATTAAAAAAATATAACAATAAATTAAACCAAAAACTTTTAAAAAGCTTACTCGTTTCCGTGCGTCAAACAAACAGCTGCGTTGCGTTCGATTGCTTCATTTCCATGCGTCAAGTTAACTACTTTGTGGATGTTTTCTTTAAATTCATAAACAATAAGTTTATTGTACACGACTTTAGCATAATGACCATTTTGACGATGAAGCTTCGCCTGCTCAAAAAGTTCTTTGCGTATTTTACGAGTTGTAAAACTATAATCTTCATTTATAAAAATATTACTCCCCTTTAATTTTATTGCATTTTCTAAGATTACTTTTTTATCTTCAAAATCTCTAAGCTTTAGTACAATGGTTCGCTCTCGTTCTAATTTAGCGAGCCCAACTCGATGGGCTCGTTCAATTTTAATATCTTTCTCGATTCCAAGTTTTACGTTAAAAAGCTGCTTTATTTTTTCTTTAGTTATATCCCAATCCTTTTCTTCATTTGTTTCAATAATCCCATCGATTCTTAAGTTATTGCGCCTGTTTCGATCTTCATTATCTACGCTTTTTAGTTTTAGTTCCGTATTGTCCGAGGATATTTTTCCCTGCATTTTTCTGACATTAGTTAAATCTTCACAAACTTTATTTATTTTTTTGCCTACAGCTTTAACCTTGTCTTCGCATACTCTTATTTAAAAATATATGATAAGGTCATGGACGAATCTAAACTAGATATTAATTTGTTACGATATGCTCTAGATAATCTTAAAAACAACACAAGTGTAGGTTTTGATAATATTAGAATAAATGTTGTTAAATCAGTTTTTCATATTATAGAAACTCCTTTATATCACATTTTTAATCTTTCTCTTCAATCTGGAACAGTTCCAGAAAAATTAAAAATTTGGCTTTAAAAAAAATCATTCAACTGATCACGCTTTGACCAAGTTAGTAACTCATGTAACCAATGCCTTTAATGATGACCGTTTTACATTAGGAGTATTTATTGATCTGTCTAAAGCCTTTGACACAGTCAACCATGTCATTCTTTTAAAAAAACTTGAACATTATGGAATAAAAAACAATAATTTACTATGGTTTAAAGATTACTTAACAAACAGGCAGCAATACATTCAATATGAAAATGTTAAAACGACAAAAAGTATAATAAAATGTGGAGTTCCTCAAGGCTCAATCTTAGGACCGTTACTGTTTTCTCTTTATATAAATGATCTATCTCTTACCTCGAACATACTAAACTTTATTTTGTTTGCTGATGACTCCAATCTGTTTTATTCTCATAGGGATAATAAAACTCTCTTTAAAGTAGTTAATGAAGAAATAAACAAAGTAAATGAATGGTTTATTTGCAATAAACTTTCACTTAACGTTAACAAAACTAAATTTATTCTATTTCACAAACCAACCAAAACAGGAAACCTTCCTTTAAAATTACCCTATCTTAAAATCAATAATATAAATATTACTAGGCAAACAACTATAAACTTTTAAGGTATTGTTTTAGACGAAAATTTAACATGGAGGAAACATATAAACACTCTTGAAAGAAAACTTTCAATAAACATTGCAATGATGTATAAAACAAAACCATTTTTGGATATAAGATCTCTAAAAAGTTTATATTTATCCTTCATACATAGGTATCTAACTTACAGCAATATCTTATGGGCAAGCAACAGCTATGCTAAGTTAAAGAAAATTTATACTAAACAAAAACATGCATGTAGAATTGTATTTGGAGTAAAAAGATCTGTGCCTTGTGAGCCACTTTTACGTAAACTCAATGCATTAAATGTGTTTAAAATTAACATATTCCTCGTCACACAGTTCATGTATCAAATAAAACATGGAGTGTCTCCAGAGATATTCTATTCTTATTTTAGAGAAGTAAGCCATAAATACCCCACCAAGTTCTCAGAAAATAACTTTGTAACTCAAAAGTATAATCTAAAGTTATGTTCTTATTCTATTCACTACAGGGGTCCAATTTTGTGGAAAAACTTTCAGCATATTGTTAATATTAAAGAAAAAACACTTCCGCAATTCAAATCTAAATTAAGGCGTTATTTAGTACTTACGGATTTTAATATAGCATATCTTCAATGTCACTTTTAAAGCTTTAAAATTTATTAAACTAAATTAGCACCATAAATTTAAAAATCTAGACCATTTAACAATACTAAGAATTTTAATGTCTTTATCATACTTTCATTGAATATATATATTCTCTTAAAGTTACCGACAATTTTCTTGATATATTTTATAATATTGGAACAGAATTTTTATTTGAATTTTGAATTATTTTGAAAGAAAATAATATATACAAATATATATGACGAATCACATCCAATTTTAACCAAAAACAGAAAAATTTTATTACTATATTTTAATAATTTTTTTTTGTTTTTTTTATTTTTCTTCAATTATTTTAATTTTTTTTCCTTCTTTTTAACTTTGTTTCTTAACATTTTAAATTGTCTTTTTTTAAAAACTTTTGCTTAAATATTACGGATTATTGTATATTACGGATAGTTATTTGCGTTACTATTGGGGCTCGGTGATAAGGCTATTTTATGCCTTCTTCTTGCTCCAGCCAATTGTACTTTTTATATTGTTGTACTTTGTAAATATTTTTAACGGCGAAATAAACTAATAAACTAAAAAAAAACAACTAAAAAAAACTTTGTTAGCGTTAAAATAAGAAGAACGCGGATACTTGCAGAAGATCATAAGATCTTGTCATCGAGAACCGCTTAAACAGATTTTAAATAAAAATAATCCTCAAATAATTCATATATAAATATTCACACTTAAATAAAAATATAATTTTTTACACATTTAATTCTATAAAAACATACAAATATATATACTTATATATATATATATATATATATATATATATATATATATATATATATATATATATATATATATATATATATATATATATATATATATATATATATATATATATATATATATATATATATATATATATATATATATATATATATATATATATATATATATATATATATATAATATATATATATAGTTAAGAAAAAAGATTTCATATATATAAATTACGATAAATAGATTTCTTAAGAGTATTAATATAAAACAAAACAAACCTAAAAATATATAAGAATGTTTTCAATTGAGAAAAGAATTTTTTTCAACTTTCTTTTAAATAAGAGAAAGCTCCATTCTTGAGAAAAATCAAATAGTTTAAATACTACTTTGTTCCATAAAAATGCTTCTCTAAATGAAAAGCAAAACTTACCAAAATTAGTTTTTTTTTTTTTTTTTTTTTTTTTCTGTTTACATTTACCGTAAAATAAATACTATATTTTACAAGAACAAAGAAAACAAGGCTTCTAAAAGAAGATCTACTGTTCTTATCATCAGAACCTTTACAATTTTATCATACCATAAAAACTGAAAATATAAATCCAAAAACGGCCGTAATAATAAATATATAGTAATAAATTCATAATATTAATCACGTATCTGTAATAATAATTCTCACAAATCTGTTATAATAATCCATAATAATAAATTTTATAGATCTGATATAAATTAAAGAAAATAAATTATTACTATAAATCTCATAAATCAAGTTTATACTTCAAGCTAATAGTAACTTAAAATGTCATCCATAGCAAGAATGAATTTTTTAAATTCATTTTTAAAAACAGAAAAACGGATAAAAGGATCAAAATTAGGCAGAACTATTTTATTCCAAAGGTAAGGTGCTCTATAATTAATACAAAATTTATTAAAATTTATCCTACAAAATGCAATTAATGCAAAATACATTTAGCAAATCTTTATTTCTTAGTGAGTACTTATTAGTAAGTTTTAATGTAAAATTGTATTTATTTTTAACTTTTAAAGAATATAAATTGTGAAAAGAAATTGGAGATGTGCGTGTTTTACATTTAAACATAAAACACAATACATTAAAAATATTAAGTTGATATATATTAAGAATATTCATTTCACTTAAAAGAAGCTTAGCATGATAAAAACGATTTTTAAAATTAATAAGTCGTGCAACATGTTTCTGTTGGCGATAAAGTGGTTCTAATTTAGTTTTGCAAACACTACCCCAAGCCGCATTAGCATAGTTTAGATGGCAATGAATAAAAGAGTGGTGTAACTGAACTAAAGTATGTCTATTTAGCATGTTTCTTATTTTGAATAGTATTCCTATACTTTTGGAAATTTTAGATGATAAGTTTTCAATGTGTTTTTTCCATGTCAGATTTTCATCAATAAAAACTCCTAAAAAAATTTGTAGCCGTTACTCTTTTAATTTGCATGTCATCTATAGAAAGAGCAATTCACTTGGTAGAAGATACTTTTTGTAGTATGGATGAAAAAGAGAACATTTTGTTTTTTCAATATTAAGAGAAAGCTTATTTAATTTAAACCATTCAGAAATTTTAATTAATTCTATGTTTAATAAACATTGTTTATACTTTGAAATAGTGTCGCTATGTTGCTATGAGATAAGAAAAGTTCGTGTCGTCAGCAAACATAATTGTCATTAAATTAGATGCTTCATAGAGATCGTTTATGTATATGAGAAATAGTAGTGGTCCTAGGACAGACCCTTGGGGAACTCCACATGTTATATCTAACAATTTTGATTTCGATGATACGTCATAGTGAACAAATTGCTTTCTATTGCTTAAATAACTTTTTAAAAGCTTCAAAACACTGCCAGAGATTCCATAATATTTAAGTTTTTTGAATAGAATTTTATGATCAATCGTATCGAAGGCTTTAGACAAGTCAATAAAAATGCCTAAAGTAAACTTGGAATTTTCAAATGATTCAGTAATATATTGTGTTATTTGAAGTATAGCGTGTTCAGTGGAGTTATTTTTTTTTAAATCCATATTGATTTTTGTATAGGATATTATTTGAGAAAGATGATTCAAAATTTTATTATAAAGAATTCTCTATATAATTTTTGAGAAAACAGAGAGAACAGATAGTGGACGGTAATTACTAACATTAAGTAACCCCGCCGGCAAATAACGTTGAAATAACGTTGAAATATCGTTGAAACCTAACGTTGAATTAACGTTGGTTTAACGTTTAGAATGCAAGTTTTTTTCAACGTTGATTTATCAACGTTAAATCAACGTTAGGTTCAAACGTTATATCAACGTTGATTCGACGCGAAAAAACGTTACAATAACGTTGAGTTTACGTTGATTTAACGTTTAGAATGAAAGTTTTTTTCAACGTTGATTTATCAACGTTAAATCAACGTTAGATTCAAACGTCATATCAAGGTTAATTCGACGCGAAAAAACGTTACAACAACGTTTAAAATGATAGTTTTTTTAACGTTGATTTATCAACGTTAAACGACTGTAAAACACTTTTTCACCATCAAAACGTGCTATGTATGTATGTCAAAATGTATATATGTATGTAAACGTGCTATGTGCGTCAAAATATGATCACCATCAAAACGTACTATGCATGTACATTAGTGTTGCTGTACATTATCAAGGTATATTATGGATATTAAATCTATTCATAGTCTATAAATATATTACATATATTTACATGTAATTGAATAAAATCTACACAAATTTCTTTTCTTTTCCACCACCTTTTTGAAATAAAGCGTAATTTAGAAAGTCAAACAATGTTCCATTAACCGAGGGTTCTTTTGGTCCATTGAGTATAATATAAGAAGCTGTAAATAAAAAAATATATTAAAAAAAACAAAAAGGGAAGATTTAAAAAATAAATAATGAATGGAAAAGTGTTACAACTTATGAAGGTATGTCTTTTTCAACGCCATATAGATTAGTGTACTTAAAACATATTTTTCCACCTTTTCCCTTCATATCCATGGAGGCCATATAACTTTTCGAAAATACTCTGAATTTTTAAAAAATAATATAACTGTTAGTTGGTTATTAATAACTTTTTCAAATATTTAATTTAAATAAAACAACCTTTTTAACATATTAAAAATAAATTAATAATCAAAATATAAAACATTTCTAGCATTGAAAAATAATTTTCGGGGTGGCCACATAAAATTTTTATAAGAAATTTTATGTAGCCATTTATTAATGGTTTAACGTCCATGTTTATACACTTATGGGGCTTGGACAGAGATCAAATAATGTCATTTGTTATGTTAAATAGCATGCATTTTCTAAAGCAATTTTTTACAATTCCGTGCACTTTAAAGCGTTAACCAGTTTTGCAGACCGAGAATGGGTATTTTGAACATTATACATCCATCAATAATTAAAAAAGGAAGAATTAATGAGGAGCTTTGATCAAATTTTTACCTCTTTAGAGGATAATAGAGGATTATAGAAGTGGTTTTAAAAAAAGAGGCTTTAGAGGATTTTAGAGGAGCTGCAGACACCCTGATTATAAATGAGGTAACTCCACCAATTAACTGTAATTGATTTATCTGTAAAAAAACATGAAGTAAATCTAATATTATGCTTGTGGGGATATATTATATTGTGGAGAACCATCCAAACCACACAAGTGGAAAATTTGCATCCAAGTTTCCACTTGTGTGCAAATCTTGCATCCACTTGTCAACATTCTCATTATCACATTTTTCTTTTGTAGTTGTGAATTTAAAATTTTCACAATACTGTTTGCTTTCTTTTAGAATTGAAATAGTTATACAAATAGTTATATATTTTGTATCAACAAAATAACTCTTCTTACCACATTATTTAAAAAATAATAATTGTAATATATAGATGAAACTATACCTAAAGAGAATTTAGTTAATACCTAAAGAGAAATACCTAAAGAGAATTTAGTTTTTATTTGTATAAACTTAAGCCAATTCTTCTCTGCATTTTAGTGTAGTCAATGCTTTGGTACCTGGAAGCCGACAAACAGTTTTATCACTAATCCAATCAGAGAGAATTACTTCTTCTTGTAAATCTTCATTCCAAACAGCTCCTTTCCGCATATTCAATTTTGAAAAAATTACATGAACTAATAAAAAATGAAGAAACCATAATATAAGTGTACTAACAGGTAGTGACCTAATTAAACTAGATAAATTTGAACATTTTATAACCATGATACTTGCTAAACAATAACATTAGTAGACATTATAAGCAAAGATAAGATTTTCTTTATTTTATAAATTTATTATATTTTAAACTTATTTTTATTAACTTATTTATTACTCTATTATTCAGCAGAGTTCTGAATATATTATGTTCAAATAACTTAAGGCTCAATAACAAAGACAAATAACGAAAGAATACTAGGTTGCTAAAACTAAACATCTACATAAGATAATTGTGGAATATTGAAAAAAAATAGAAATACAAAAAAACAAAAATACTCATTATTAATATAAAATATATTAGTATAATATAAGGTATATTATAATATATGACACAATAATATCTACTTTTAATTAAAATATAAAAACAACAAAAATTAAAAAAGAAAATATTTTGATAAATAATAAATTATCATTCAAACAATTTTCAAGACCAAAAAATAACTTGTAACTTATTTTTTTACTTATCTTCATCTAATAAACATTACTTATTTTTTACTCATCTTCATCTAATAAACATTAATATTAATACTAATTTTAAACATTATTAGAATTTTTTTTTATCAAAAATTAAAAATATTACATCAGTTACTTTTTGGGTATTTCTTATTTTACTTAAAACATCAACTCAATTCTAGGCTTTTTTCATAATTGAGTTTTAATTTGTAATGTTGAATTAACACTGAAAAAAAAAAAAAAATATTAGCAGACAAAAAGAAAATATTTCTTTATTGAAATATATGTCAATATTTCAATAAAGAAATTTTAGATTGATTTTTATAAATATAAATTTATATCAATCAATCTAAATTTTTTTCTTTTCCGCCATCAATTAAAGTTTCAGTCGCTCCATCGTATTTAATAGAAGAAGCTGTTAATAAAAAAGAATTAGAAAAAAAACAAAAAAAAAAAAACACAAGGAGAAATTTTTGAATATATAAAAAATGAGAATAAAAAAGTTTTACATATCTTATAAAGGTATACCTTTCACTACACCATATAAATTAGTGCTCTTAAAGCATATTTTCACCTTTCCCCTTCATATTCATGGAGGTCACAAAATTGTTGGAAAATATTCTAAATTTTAATAGATAAGAGAACTGATATTAATTGTGCGAGAACTAATATTAATTTTTTTTTAAAATTTAAATTGAACTCATTATTAAACAATTTTTTTGCTAAATAATTTAATCCTTAAAATTCCTGAATAATTAAAAATTATTTTGATTACCTCAGCATTTTAAAGATATTCCATCAATTGCAATTGATTCACCTAAAAAAAAAAAACAAGTAAAGCTAATATTATTGTTTGAAATTTTAATTATCTTTATACAAATACTCATCATATTTTTAAAGTGACTGATAAAAATGGATTTAATTAAAATCACTTCATTTGTACTAAAAAATTATTATTAAAGCCTTAATCATACATTATACAAGAGTATTTTGTAATACAATCTAAATAGTTGTTGCGATATGTAATTTTTTTATCCAAAATTTAGCTTCTGTAAGCTTTAGAAATTTTTTAAAGAAATTATTGATGAATTTGGAGCTACGGGTACTTATGTTTTTATATTGTTGTAATGTTTGTATTCATTCCCTGTTAGTTTCTGTAAGTCAAAATTTTAAGGTGTTTCCATTATAAATTCTGTTATATCTGAAATTTAGTGTTAGTCTGAATAATTTAATTTCTAAAATCTGTTTTGCATTGCCTGTCTTATAACATCTTTACTTGGAACAAAAACCATGTGGTTTAAAAGTGAGCTGGAAGCTTTCAACAATGAAGAAAATATTGCATTCACTAATCCTAAAAATATATTAAACTTGTCAGCAAAATCAGCTGTCAATAATCCAAGTATTAGCATCATTAAAAATTCATCTTTGCTGCATTACATTTATTTTGGTCCGAGTAGTTAAGGATTTTTTAAATTTCAAAAAACAGAAGTAAATGTTTTTTTAATATCACTTTATCTCTTTTGATTAATGGTGATACTGCACTAACTGATAAAACACATTGACAGATGTAAGGCCAGTATAAAAGTCGCAAGATCTATTATTTTTTAAATAAATGTTTGTATACAAGTAAATTGCAATAACACGATTTGTTTGGATTATGTTTATATACAAGTTTGTCTGTTTTCATAGTAATAACTGATGTTGTTGAAGTTAATTTTTCAAATAAATCTTTATTTTTTTATTTCGTGCTGAAGTTCTTTTTTTTCAATTTACTTTTTTAATTCTTGATGCTCTATTAAAAAACAACGCTTAGCATTAAATTCAACATAATTTAATGGATCATTTTTTGAAAAAGCTGTATTATATTTACATTTAATAATATCAGTCTTTGAGCATTGTAGCCCAAGTTAAACGAAAAATATCGATTTTTTAACGATAATGTTCTTTCAGGAAAATCGTCTGAACATGTTTTCGATCTCTTGAAAATTCTATATGATATAAGTTCAGTATTTACATTTTTTTTTCCATTATAAATCTCTATAACTTTAATCGTTGAAATAATGTTTACGTTTTTACTTCTATTTCTGCGCGCGCATAAATTTTATATCGTATTTTTTGTCAACAATGATTGAAATAATGACGTTGAAATAACGTTAAATAATCAATGTTTAAACGGTAACGTTGATTTAACGTTGAAATAACGTTAAATACTCAACGTTTAAACGGTAACGTTGATTTAACGTTGTGACATAGTTGAACAACGTTGAAACAACGCTTCAACCGAATTTCAACGTTGAAACAACGTAATAATGCCGGCTGGGAAGTCTCCACCTATAAATATTGGTGAGACTCTAGCTATTTTTAATTCATCAGGAAAAATTCCTTGTTGAATTGAACATTTAAATATTTTAAATAGGATATTTTTTGATAATATCATAGGAATAAATAACAATGTTTCCATTGATATCATCAGGACCGACTGCTTTATTTTGCTTTAGAATTTTAAAAGCTCTATCAAATTCATCAAAAGACAATTCAAAAGAATTTAGACAAGATACTAAAGGAAAACTACATCTGTTTATTATTTTATTTATATTAGAAATTTTCTTTGCTAAATTTGGTCTAACATTAAGTAAAGAATTCATTCATTTTATTTGCTACCATTCTCGGATCATAAAATATTTTATTATCAATTTTAATAGCTCTAGAAAGAGAGCTAGCTATCAATTTCTTACTGCCTGTAATTTCCCTTATAATTTGCCATGTTTGCTTTGAATTCTCTTTATACTTTTCTAGTAAATTTACATAGTATCTTTTTTTTAAATTTTTTCTTTGGATTTCAAAATTTTTAGCGTAATTCTTATAAATTGTCTTACTTTCTAATGTTCTCGTTTTTAAATACTTTATATACAACTTTTGCTTAACTTTAGAACTTTTTCTGAGATCTTTTGTAATCCATGGTGACGTGAAATCTTTATTTTTTTTTAGTATTTTATGTTGAGGAAAATTAATATCATAAATTTCAAAAAATGTTTTTAAAAATGAATTATAGGCTAAATTAGCATCATTAGAATCTATGTGTTTCCAATGAAATAAAGATAATTGTTCCTTAAAAGCAATGCAATTCGCTTTCGTAAAAAAACGTTTAATGAAAGGTGTAGAATTTTTTTGATGTCTCTGTTTATGGAGAAAAAAATAGAAAAGTGATCAGAGACATCACTTTTAATAATACCTTTTTTTTAAAGATAAGTTAAAAACGTCAGTTGTTATTTATATTATCTAATATAGATGATGATGTTGATGATATTCTGGTAGGCTTATTTATTAACGGTATCGCTCCAATTTCAAAAATGCCATTGTAAAATTTTTCAATGTTATTATTAGTATGGTATTCAAAACAATTTAAATTAAAATCACCAATTATGTTGTTTAATTTCCTTTCGTGGATACTTTTTTTAATTATATCATTATGTAAAAATGCATTAAAATTCTCAACTACGCCATTTGGTGGGCGATAACAACAACTTAAAATTATATTTTTGGTATTTTTAGTTGAAATTTCAATACTTAAAACCTCTTTATCGCCATCAGAAATACTTAGGTCTGGCCTGTTAATAAACCGCAAGCATTCATTCACGTAAAAAAAAACACCATGCTTTTTATTTTTACGCGCTAAAGAAATTAAATTAAAACCTGGAAGATGGAGATTTGAATTTTTAACATTATCAGAGCAGCACCATGTCTCTGTAATGCAAATTATGTTAAAAATATTAGAAGTTTCTACTATATTACTATGAAAAGTATCAAAATTTTTTTTTAAGCTTTTTATATTAAAATGAATACCATTAAGAAAATTCCCTTTAAGAAAATCTTTCAATTCATTGTTATAAAAATAAGAGCAGTTTTGCAGAGCACTTGCTTCACTAAAATAATTTATGTCAGGATCGGATTCATTATCAAGTAAAAAATCTTTAGTTTGAAAAAAGTTAAATGAACTTGACTCGAAACTATTTTGTTGGTTTGAATCCATTTTAAAATTTAGAATTTAAATAATTTTATAACTATGAAATGAAAATAAAATTTACTTAAAAGCGCGTGTGAATAATTTGTTATAAGTAACCTTAGCATACTTTCCTTTTCTTCGTAGCTCTTTTGCTTCCGCGAATAACTTTCTTCTTATTTCCATAGTACGTTCACTAAAATCTTCATTTATAAACACATTTTCTTTCCAGAGTTTAGCCTTTACGAACTTTTCCAAAATCGCGTTCTTGTCTTTAAAGCTTAAAAATTTTACAACAATAGTTCTATTTTTTCTTTTATCACCTAACTCCTTTTTTCCAACTCTATGAGCTCTTTCAATTTCAATATTACCATTTAGTCCCAACTTATCTTTTAAAAGTTCTTTTATTTTACCTTCAGTTTCTTGCCAGGTTTCAATTTCCTTTTCTTCTATACCATTAAATTTCAAATTATTTCGGCGACTCCTATCTTCAAGTTCAGCCAACTTATCTTTAATAACGTTATCATTTCCTAAATTCATTTTTGCATCGCACAGTGGTCCAGAAATGCCACTTTTGAGGCAAAAATCATATCTTTACCAATTTTGAAGATAATATGCTAAAATTTTTAGTGAATGTTCATTATACTCTGGCTAACAATAATTGTTATTGTAATGTTGCTTTATATACCTCTAAAGGACACGCCAATAACACAAAACCAAGGACAAATCGCAAAACGAGTAATAAACATGTGACACGTATTTCATATTAATTTTCAACTTTCTATTGACTATAAACAGTCACCAGAATGTTTGATACATTGATCGATTAAATAAGTATCATACCTGTGCAGAACACCAAGAACACATAGCTTAATAAAACTTCCATTTAACTTATTTTAACAGAATTATGAATACTTTTTAACTAAATATTTTCTAGAGGACAAACTTCACATTTATAACATCTTGGTGGATTACAAAAACATGCAGAGTATCACACCAAGAACAACACCAAGGACAGGTGCCAAGGACAAAAAGTAAGCTCAACAGCAATATATAAAGAATTAAAATAATTTCCAAGATTTATGATACATTTATGAAAATTAGTGTATAGAATAAATGCTCTAAAATAACACACCAAGGACACATTACATAACATGCAACATGCCTTTTGGATTTGTACTTATATCTAGATGTTAAAATTTATTTCCATAATACTAACCAAATGTAGTATTATAATAGTTTGACTTCCTGGTCGATTAATAAACGAAATTATCAAGTACACATATTTTGTAAATACCTAGACATGAATAATCTGTGCATATGGTAGCACAGCAAGAACATACAACAACTCAAAAAGAACGCGTAATATTAGTTTTACACCAAGATTATAAATAAAAATAATCATTCTGCAATATTTCTATATAAAATTTTTTTTTAATAAACTGAGCAATTTAAAAATATATAGTTATAAAGGGTTTGAGTTTTTAAAAAACATCAATGAAACATGTTTAAACATGTGTACATACTACTAGAAAAAAGGTGCTATTTTAAAAATGCAGCTTTATAGATTTCTTAAAATAAAGTAAATATAATTAGGACACATACTATCAATAATTCAATTAGTTTGATGTAAAGAATATAATATTATTTAAAAAGTTACAAAAGATGGTCTAAACATTCTGCTGGAAGTTCAAGTTCCTTTTTTGATTCTGAACTTCGCCTCATAGAAGTGATAAAGGGGTCTGATGAGCAGAGCAATCTTCTCATTACATCTTCATTTGTAAGTTTTCTCGAAATATTTTTTGTAAAATGTTCTCGAAAATTTTTAACATCTTTATTTCTACTTTCCTGGATTTCTTCAGATAAGAGTCCAATTGGAACTGGCTTGTCTCTTACAACCTGGTGTGAATGTACAATCATCTTGTGAACTCCAACAGGCATAGGATACCATTTAAAATGGGCTACATATATCTTAAATGTTTCTTTGCAATATAGTTCTAGTTTATCAGGATCAATTGGGTGTTTACAGGACAACACACAAAGGATAATGAAAAATCTTTTAACAAGACCCTTTTCAATTCCAAGTATTTCAGCAAAAGTTTCATGGCTTCTAAATGCCTTTCTTGCTGTGTTTCCATCATTAGATGTACCAGAGCCACCATTTCTTGATACATCAACAACAAGTCCAAGTGTATCTTTGATTTTTTCTTGAATTTTTTTTTTTCTTCTTGCAACTATATTTTTTTTTTAGGAGTGTTTGCATGAAAATATCCACAATCATTGAACCCTGGTCTTCTTCTCTGTCCAATATGCAACAGACATTCAAAACAACGAATCCAGAGATGGAGAGTGTGAATTCCCAAGTCCAAAGAAATCTTATTAGGTTGTTTATTATAAGCAATTACAAAGTCATTCATTTTTTTAGGATTTAATCTACATTTATTGCAAACTTGATAAGAATCAGTTAATGGAGAAAGAAGAGTGGAAACTTTTCCGTCAATCATAGTACATTCTAACTTGTGCTTGACTTGAAATAAGTCTATGGTTGTTGTTCTGAGTTCAGTTGACATAAAAAAATCATATTCTGCTTTAACAATTTGCTGATTTTCTTTAACGTATTGCATTCGAACAGGGCGACAATATTAGGTTGAAGATGTTTTGGGGTTAGTCCAAAGAATAACATTAGTTTTCTGAACTTTAAATTGCACTGGTACTGTACATGAAAAAAACAAAGATTCTTCAACTGAGAATGACAATCTGTTTTCTTCATCTTCAGTTCTCTGTTTATAAACAGACTGTCTAGTTGAACCATCGAATCCGACTTTGCTTACAAGAAGAAGAGTATTGCAAGGCTCAGGTAGTTTTGATTTATCAAATCTACTTGATTCCAAATCCTGTTTGTAGTGTGATCCATTATTCCTTGAAGATTTACAGAAGCACTGTAGTTTGTGGTAACAATTTCGGAATCTGGAATACAATCACTTTTAGATTTCACAATAAAGTTGTAGGCAGGGTATAACATGCAACCTTTATCTAAGGCCTCTTGACGGATAGTTTGATAGTCAGCCCTACTCATTTTACAGTCTAACATTAACGCTAAAGCTTCTTCAGCTGAGTAGACTTTAGAGTATGATACATTGCAGGACCCATCAACTTTACTTTCCATCATATGTTTTAAAACTTTGGCGTCTTTATTTCGTCCTTCTTTATTTAGATTAAGGATAAGGGCATGAAATAGGCTTTCAGTAGTAACTCCTAACTTTTCAGTAATCTCTGAAGATCTTCTTTTCTTAGACCTTGTTGAGAGATCTTCAAATAATTTTGGTGCACCTCGTTATCAATGGTTTATCCTAACTTGCTGTTGAAGTTCTTTTACCATAATTAACCATTTCTCGTAACGATTTATAAATCTCCCTTTTTGTCTACCTGTCTCATTCCATTTCTTTTTAAAGTTTTTCATAAATTTTTTGGTTAACTTTATCTGATTGTAGTTCGCATAACATTGAGACATCAATATACAAATTTCAGTTTTCGCTTTCTTGCTAATTAAACTTTCATATTTATTATCATATTTTCCTTTAATTAAGTAATCGAAAATGTCTTTGTTCTTCATATTTAAATTTGATTTCACCACTATAGTGGTGAAAGGTATTTAGTGCACAAAGTAATTAATGCAAATATTTGTGAATATTTCTTGTTTTGTTTATTCGTCTTTTCCGCTTTTATTCTAGAATATTCCGCTATTCGTATTCGCGATTCAACCGAAAATTGATTGTTCAAAGTTTTATAAACATAGGGAGTGTGAGGGGGAGCTGTATTTTAGTTTAAGCATGTCATGTTTAAACTGACCCTATAGACACAAAAGCAAACCAAAGCAGCCAAAACCTTTTCAGAAGTTTTCTATAAACATCATTTTTTCATATGCAAAAAATTTCAAGCTGGGTAAACCTGGGCGAAAATTTTCCTGATTGTTCAAAGTTTTATTTTCAAACAATTTAAAAGAGAAAAGTGTTAAACATGCGGTAAATTGTGTCTTTTTTATGAAATTTTATATTTTAAATTATTTTATATTGATCCTCCATATTTTATAAGAATATTTTTAAAAATTGGTATATCTGTGACATTGGTAGGAGTGAGAATGTATAAAAGTTTGCAGAGTGATTTTTGCCCGAAAAAATGTAATTTTGTGTCAATTTTTGAACTTCAAACCCTCCTTAAACTATTTTTTTTTTAATAACGGACCTTAAAAATTTAAATCTGGTTTTCACATACTATATATAATTCAATTTTTAATTTGTTTTTATTATAAACAAAGTATGTTTTTGTATTTATGACATGGTACTGGACCACTGTGCTTTGTTACTTGATTTTGATGCTACTAAATAACAAAAAATTAAAAGGGTATAATATATATTAATTCGAACAGTTGTTTATAATTATTTTTCAAAGATATAACATTACCGTAGCTTCTAAGTGTCCATGCCACTAAAAAATATAAAATTAAAAGGATAATAAGCAAATGATACCTTAATAATTTATGGAATATAAACTCGTATTGAAAAGATACATGTAGCCTTACCAATGCTACTAAATGCTGTACCACTAAAGGTTTTAAAGTAAAATGAACAATAATTTAAAAAGCTTCTTCTTTTACTAAGTCATTTATAATCATTTTGAAAAGATACAAACTTATCATTGCTAACAGATGTCAATGCAATTAAAGACTGCCAAATTCAAAAGATAACAAACAAAAACCAACTTCAAAATGTCATTTATAATGATTTAAAAAAGACTTCATCGGTAAGGTTATCATTGAAAATAACACATCATAAAATAGGGTATATCATAAAATCATGAACATTTAATTGGTTATTTTAAAATATTTCAAAAAGATATAACTTTGTCATTGCTATTGATGTCACAATTGTCATTGTTATCACTCATAAATAAAAGGAAAAAAATAAAGAGAAATCAGGCAGAAAACCCCATCAAAATAAATGGATTATATACTTGCAGTGAAAAGATACTTGACTTTACCATTGGTACCTGATGTTGATGCCATCAGTAATAAATGTTGCTGCCACTAAATAACACAAGTTAGAAATATGTACAATATATATTAATTTGAATAGCTGTTAATAACAATTTTTCAAAAATATAACATTACCATTGCTACAGTGTCGATGACACATAGTAGCAATGTAAAGAATATAAAATAAAAAGTCTAATAAGCAAATGACACCTTAATAGCTTATGGCATTTAAACTCGTATAAAAAAGATACATGTAGCTTTACCACTAGTACTAAATGCTGTAGGTACTAAAAGTTACAAATTAAAATGAGCATTAACTTAAAAAGATATCTTCTCATACTAAGTCATTTATATCATTTTGTTTAAGATTTCCGTATATCATTTATGAGTCATAACAATCATTTTAAAAAGATATAACCTTACCATTGCTACCAGATGTTATTAAAGATTACAAAATAGAAAAGATAACAAGCACAAAATTATCTTCAAAATATATGTCATTTATAATATCTTTAAAAAGATATAATCAGTGAGATTATAATTGGAAAAAAAAAGTTCTCACCACCTAAGAACACATCATAAAACAGGGCATAATATAAAATCATTTAATTGGTTTTTTGCTACTATTTTGGAAAGATATAGTTTTACGATTGCTACTAGATGTTGATGCCACAAATAAATAAGTAGAACTTTTAAAGCTTCCACTGCAAAACAATAGCAGATCGTGTTTTACCATTTGGATTTGTGATACCGAGATCATCACAGTAAAAGCTATACTAATTTTAAAATCAGTAAATTTAGCAATTTCAGGAGAATGAAGTAAGAAAGACAATGTGTCTGAAAATGGAAGTATACAAACTTTCTTCAGCCCATCAGATTTAACTAAAAACATTTTGAATACTCTCACAAAATAATTCTCATGGCATTTTTGACATGATAAAATTTCACAGCAAGATTTTAGTTTAGAAACATTAATATCTGGCACTGACACCATTTTATTTAGATGCAGAAAAATTGAATCTAAAATGTTTTGAGCACACTTGTGCTTAGCTTGAAGTCGGAAAGCTAATGCTCCTAAGTAATCGTCAGTTACTTGATATTGTTCTACTTCTTCAATTATTTCAACATCAAGACTATTTTTTACAAGTGCTGGACATTGCTCAGTACGCATTTGAAATCCATAGAGTGTCTTAAACTTTGAATAACATAAATCACAAATAACAGAAGATTTGTTTCCATGAATTTGTAAGTAAATCTTCATCAAACAATACCTAAAAGTTGTAAAAGTACAGCAATTACATTTGTTTGAAAATACCTTTCACTTAAAGTTTAAAGTGTCTGTCAACTGATTGGTATTTGAAGATAAATTTGCTGTTGAACATGGTTGAGTTTGATTATTGATAACATTAGTTAGGGTTACAAAAATAATTTAAACTTATAGAGTTGATGGAAATCGGAACAGGAAAAGAGTCATTGAGGTGTCTTTACTTGCAAAATATCTATTAACATCTGCAGAAAAAGTATAGTTGTTTTTGAAATTGATTAAAAAAATCAAATGACGCGGAGCATGATAATTGAGAATCAGATTGAGATTTAGATTGGTTGTTAAAGATATCTGTGTATATATATATATTTATATATATATACATATATATATATATATATATATATATATATATATATATATATATATATATATATATATATATATATATATATCACGGCAAATTGTGAAATCTTGTCAGGAACGAAACAATTATTTTACTAATCGAGTTGTTAACATCTGGAATGTGCTATTAACGATTGTAGTCAATGCATGTTATACTACCCTTTTTAATAGTCGATTTGATGCATTTTTAAAGCTAACCAGGATAAGGGAGAGTATGCACCCATGATCCTAAAAATCTATTAGGCCAACTTACTGAATATATGTTTTTATTTCAATCTCTAAAATAACAGTACATAATAGCAATTTTTATACCTTATTATAATACAATTATCATTTTTTTACCAGATTTTGTTAAGTAGATTTAAAATTATAAAAACTAAGAATGCTCAATTAGGATCATGGGTGCATACCAGTATGCTCCCTTGATCCTACCTATATGCACCCTTGATCCTATGTATGTATACTTGATTCGAGATCAAATTTATACCATGATTGTATAAGAATAATTTTTAAGTCATCAAAACAATGTCTATAATAAAAACCAATAAAATTATTATTAATTTTATTACAAATTTATCTTTCTTAAAAAAGTAAAAATTAATAAAAAAAATGTTATTTTTTACTGAGACTCAACGTTTTTATTTTCATTACTTTCAAGATCAAGTTTTCTTTTTCTTGTCATGAAGATCTTATTTTGCATTTCATGTTTTTTCTTTTTTGACTGAGATTTTTTTTTTATTTCCTGAAGCATTTCGAACAGGAGTGTCTGTGAGTATTCGAGTAGGCTGACGTTTACGTCCTTTAATGGATTTCCTTGATCCAGCTTTTGGAAATGGCCTAATTTTTTCTAGACTTGCTTAATGAGAGATCAATTAGAATATGATGAGAGATCATATTAGAAACACTGGATAGTTGACCTCCAGGCTCAGATATAGGCTGATTAGGCAGTACACTACAAGCTGAACCAGATAACAGACTTGACATCAATGATTGATTAAAAGCTGGAACATGAACTGGATCAACAACACCTGGAAAAGGGTTAGCAGTAATAGGTTCTGGACGATCTGTTACATATGAAGACAAAAACTAATTTTCAGAAAATATGTTAGGATTAAAGGGTTCAATTCCTGCCACAGCAAATCCTGCAGAAATGTTAGACAAAGTAAAAGCTTGTGCATAGGCTTTCCTTACAGCTGAAGCTATATCATATATGGTCATCGTTCTTGGATTAGATACAATCCAATCATCACAGGCTGCATTGTAATAAAGTTTCAGTGGCCCATAAACTGACCGATCTAATGGCTGCAACTTGTGACTACAATGTGGTGGAAAGAACAGCATAGTTATGCCATTTTTTTTAGCTAAATCTAAACACACAATTGAAACATGGCTCTCGTGGTTGTCAAGGAGTAAAACCACTGGATTAGCTGGTGAACATTTTACATTTTGAATAAAATGTTTCATCCACTCTAAAAACGTTGCAACATTCATCCAACCAGATGGGTTTGCAACCCCAACACATCCAGGTGGACCACCATTTATCATACTTCCTTTAAAATGAACTCTTGGAAAAATAAAAAAATGGAGGGATTGAGTTTCCTATTGCATTGATAATATATATATATATATATATATATATATATATATATATATATATATATATATATATATATATATATATATATATATATATATATATATATATATATATATATATATATATATATATATATATATATATATATATATATATATATATATATATAAATACATATATATATATATATATATATATATATATATATATATATATATATATATATATATATATATATATATATATATATATATATAGTTTTGCATGGTATTCACAAAGTTTTTCCCATAAACTGTTGTTTCAAAAAGTGCGTTAATAAGCCTGACCAGAAAATGTTAAAAAACTTCATAAAATTTTTTTTCTTCTAATGGTACACTACCTGCCCAAACCAAACCCTCAGTCGATGTAGCAGCACTCCCTTGCGAGTCAGGCTATTTGTCAGTCGATGTAGCAGCACTCCCTTGCGAGTCAGGTAATTTGCCAGTTGATGTAGCAGCATTCCCTTGCAAGTCAGGCTATTTGTCAGTCGATGTAACAGCACTCCGTTGCAAGTCAGGCTATAAGATAGCTGATGTAGCAACACTCCCTTGTAGCAGCAGGCTATAAGATAGTCAATGTAGCAACACTTACGAATGTTTTAAAAATGTTTTTTAATAAAAAAAAAACAAAAACACCACTAATTAAATAAAACTTTTTTGTCATTATTATTGCGGTTGTTTTAAAAAACAATAAAATTTAATGTACTTCCGCATTAATTTAATTGCTTTGACGTTTCGACGATAATAAATTGCAGCTTAAGAATTTATACATATAATTTATATATATATGTATACACACACACACACACACACACATATATATATATATATATATATATATATATATATATATATATATATATATATATATATATATATACATATATACATATATATATATGTGTGTGTGTGTATATATATATATATATATATATATATATATATATATATATATATATATATATATATATATATATATATATATATATATATATATATATATATATATATATATATATATATATATATATATATATATATATATACTTTTGTATACATGAGTTTCATCTTTATAGTTTATATATTATATATTATTACAATATTTATTTTAAATTGTCATTAACATTTTCAATGTTTCTTATACATTGTTTCTTTTTAGGTGAAACAGTTATCATTAATTAGCGGTAAAAATCTAGCTGATACAATTAAAAATATTTTGCTCTTGTAAGTAATTAGCAAAAGTTTGAATTTTAACATTTATGATTGACAGTACAGCATTTATCTTCTTTTTTATATATGTAGACTGCCAACATACACTATTTTGTCAGAATACAGCATGAATTGTCTAAAGAAGAAAAAAAAGTTTAAAGAGTTGACAATTCTATGTAACCCTGTCACTGGTATTCTTATTAGCTTATTAATGTTTTTTATTAATTAAAAGTTAAAAATGATGTTTTAATTAAAAAAAATAAAAAAATTTAATTTCTTTGGCTACGGAACATGGCATGTATTCAAGTGTATGAATACATGACATGTATATTTTATTTTATGATCTTATTGAAACATGTTTTGTTGTTTTTTAGAAGCTGCTTTTAAGTCAAATAAAAACTTTACCAAAATGAATGCCATCCAACTTATTGGGAGAGTAAGTAAGCATTCTTCTGACCGAATAAAGAGAACATCCACTAATATGGATTTCGATCAATGATGGCTTAATTAACTGTTGTATTTATTTATTTTTTTCCCATTTTTATAAGCAATTTTCTTCTATTTATAATGCACTATCGATTATATTCTTCAGTACCTATTAGTTTTCAGTTTAGAAAATGTAACTTTATTTGAAAAATTATTCTTATTTTTTGTAAAGTTATAAAATTATTTTAAATATATCAAATTACACTTTATTTACATTGATTTCTTTTTATAACTTATAACTCTTACCTAGATTAAGGCAAATCTAAGGTGTGTGTTGTAAATCATTGCATTTTTATATAACTTTTAAAAGATTGTCTTGGTAAAATTCAAACGTCCCTAGGACGTCTGAAAAAGACGTCCTTAAGTCTTTCATATGAGACCAGCCAGAGACGTCTCTAGAACGTCGGCATAAAACGTCTCGAGGACGTTTTAAAAAGACGTTTTTAGGACGTCTGAAATAGACGTCCTCAAGCCTTTCATTTGAGACTATCTAAGGATGTCTTACGGACGAGACTTAAGACGACTTACGGACGTCCTTAGGACGTCAAAATGCCTGCTGGGAAAGAATTGACGTTCGAGGAAATAAACTAGACAAGAGTTTTTAGAGCACTTAAGAACAGTCACAGAAAAGGGATGAGACTCAATTGAATGACGAGTAACGCGCAAATGAATTTTGTAGATGGCACAAGAGGCGCTAGCTTTTTAGAGCAGTGCCCATTATAGTGTTTGTAAAAAAGAGAAAGAGAAGCAACATTACGACAAAGTGATAATGGTTGGAGATTGGCTGCAAGAGCGGGTCCAACTATATTTACAATGAGTTTTTTCACCTTATCTAAAAGAGAAAGGACATCATTGGAGGATCTGCCTGATATGTGGCAACAATTTTCCATACAAAGGCTGATTTGAGATTTTTAGATATAAAGAATAGAATCCAGAGAAAGAAAGTGTTGAGCTCGGTAAAAAGACCTTAGCATGTGCTAATTTTGCAGTTATTATTCAAAATGACAACAAAATAGTAGCAAGTGCATAATTAAAGTTTTCACACTTTAGTGAAAATCCTAATTTGCCTCTAAATAAATGAGGCTAAAAGACACTACTATTCCGAGTCAGCTCGGAATACATCAAAAGTTTTTTATAAAAATGTAATTATCTAATTTATGTAATTTTAACATGTTAATGAAAAAAAATTCTTTTTGGATATTTTAATGTAACATATAAAAATAATTTTTTACATTTACATAAGTTTGATTACTTATTTATTTTACATATATTTACATTTACATTATTTTACATTTACATAAATTAAATTACTGATTATATACCTATAAATTAGATTATATTTACATTACATTTACGATTATTACATAAATTTGATTACTTATTTATATATAACTTTAATAAATTGTCGATAATTGTATTCCAAGCTGACGAATTTTAGAAATGGTTGAATGTTCAAAAAGGACTATGGTTAGAATTATTTAACATAGTGGTAACAACTTGAAAATCATTTTTAAAAAATTTGGTCAAAATTATGGCAAAAATGCATAACTTTCAAACAAAAGATGCAAACTATAAAGAAAAACTATTAAGCCAAGTTTTTAAAGATATATAAAGTTGCAATGCTGAAAAAAAATTGATTATCACGAAGTTGTGCAGGAAAGTTATACAAATAATTGTACAAAAAAAAATAATACCAGGACATTTATTAGGGTCAATTAAAAGTTTCATACAATCAATTTTTTTATACTAAAGAATAAGTGTAGAACAATTTAATTAAGAGTGTATCATAAGTTGGCACTTTGCTTTAAAATAATCTCATTTAAATCTGTTTTCAGTTTTACCAGTTGCCGTTGCATATGATCATGAGAATGTGACCTTAAGTTTGTCTCCATGGCTTCTTGAACCTCTTCCTTTGTTTGAAAATCCAAATTCTCGCGATAAAATTGAGAGAAAGCATATCTGTTCAACAAGTTAAAGTCGGGAGTATAAAGTATGAAGTATAAAGTATGGAGGTTGAATGATACGGGTGACTTTTTTCTCATCAAGAAAGTCTCTGACTGCATCAGACACATGTGGCCTGGCATTATCATGCTGAAGGAGCATTGTGTTTCATGTTACTTTTTTCGAGTCTTTATTGACAAAATTAGAAAGCATATTCGATTGGAAAAGCATGTACACTTCTAAATTGACCAATTGTCCATTTAGAAGTACATAGGCCTCAACATAGGCCTTGCCATCAAATGAGCAAACCATCATACTTTTTGCATCAAACTGGGATCTTCTGACACGTTTTGAAGCTTCTTCACCCTTTGAAATCCAAGCGCAATTTCTACGTATGCACCCAATTGATCTGTGGTAAACCCACTTCCCATCCACAAAAATAAGACGTTGTTCGACATTCAATTCATCTGGTAGGATGGTCAGAAATTTATGCACAATTTCAACCCAATATTGTTGATTTGCTGGGATGAGGCCTTATAGGATCCATTGTAAACAAATTAATCTTTTCATCAATTTTTCAGTGATTATTGAATAAACTGAAGAAAAATAAATGTTTACGTCATCACAAATTTGCTCTATTGTTAAAAACTTGTTTTCATTTAGCAGTTGTTGAATGATGTCAATGTTGTCCATAGTTGTTGAGGTACTGGGTCTACCTGACCTCGATTTATCTGAAACCTGAATATAATCACTTATGTTTGATATAAACTACTTTTGGTAGTACTTGTATACTGTTTGAATGGAAGTTGCATCCTCACCCCAGGCAGTAACTATGAATTTGTAAGCATCAGATGGAGATTTCTGATTACAACGACAAGTCTCAATTAACAATCTAATACCAACTTTGTTAATTTGCATTATAACTTTAATAATTCAAATAATCTGAAGTTAAAAATATTTATTTTATTAAGCATATTTGTGCATAAGTTAGTGTTAGGAATATCTATAAAAAATTTTATTGGCAAGAATATTAAAACACAAATTAAATAAACCTTTTGATAATACTAATATATAGAGGTCTGCAGATAAATGGCGAACACTAAGTTTAAAACTATAAATCTTAAGAAATTCCTAAATAATATTATGGTTTGGTTACGTTAACATATGGTTTACTTGCTACGTTAAACCATATGTTAACGTAGCAAGTTTTAAGTTTTTTTAATTAATAGTGAAACTTATCTAAAAACTTATCTACATTACTTAGAAAAATTATTATTGCTACTATGGTAGGTGTATCCATAATCAGGGTTGCCACTATAATTTTTAAAGTTTTTCCCTGATTAAAGAAAGTTTTCCCCTGAGTTAAACTTTTTGAGTTCCATGAGTTTATATTCTTTACCGTTCATCAACGAGATTATTATTTTCCTTACTTAAACACGATCTTTATATTTGACAAACTTTTACAAAAAAAAGTTTATAAACTTATTATTATATGTATTGGCAAAATATTTTTGAAAAAATATTTTTCGTACAAAATTTCTAAAAAATACTTATTTCCCCTGAATTTTATGGAAATTTTATAAAATCCCTGAGTTTTCCAGGTTTTCCCTTGGATTCATGCTATTTCCAGGTATTCCAGGTTGAATGGCAACCCTGCACAATGGTAATGTAGTTTTTTGGACTGAGACAATAACCATTCCTCCAAATCCATGGCAAACTTTGTCCCTTCAGGCAATATTGGGAAATTATTAAAGCCAAATTACGTAAACCAAGTGCTTAAACAATTCTAAGTATACAAACTGTTAAATCTTTAGAATTATATCAGCTATTTGGTCAACTCAGGTCAACTGGGTCAACTAACAAAATTAGCAATGACACAATAATAGTTATAAAAAACTGTTTGATAGTGTTACAAGAAAGCAAAATTATACATACTCTGACGGTGTTGAATTCAACTTTATCACCAAAACTGTTGGCTAATGATCAATAAAGTAAATTTCAGTTTATGAAAATTTACTAAATAAAAACCATATTACAAAATTAGTAGTCAAACTAATCATAAATAATGAAGTAGAGCAGAACTTTAAGGGTGAACTAAAAAAAATGATAAAAAATATAATATAACAAAAAAATATTTTAAAACTTGCATTTAACATAATACTCTTTTAATGAAAATATAAAAAAATCAATAACATTTTATGTAGATCAAAATAAATTGTAAAAATTAAAACTTAAAAACATGTTCATTATAAAAAATTGAATTATACATGGTAAACCATCCAGTAGTCGACAATCCATTCCATTCTTTTAAGTTTTGTCACAAAAAAATAGGCTGAGCAAACACTAACTGAAGTAAAGTACTAAAATAGAGTCTAAAATGCTCACCTATCTTTCTTTTATATATGAAGGAAGTTTAGCTATCATAAATATAATAATAAACGCATATGATTTGGGGCAAAAAAAGTTCCAAAAATACCCTTAAACTCTTAGGAATAATTTTCATAACTGTTTTCAGATAACCATAAGAAACTTATGACAAATGTAATGTATTTGAATTTTTTTTTCATGCTTATTCTGAAATAGATAAAATAAATGTACAATCATTTAGAATCAAAAAATTGAAAGGGAAGTGGGGGGGGGGGGTTACAAAGGATGTCAAAGACTTGAAGCAAATTATTATGTTTTCCAATACTCGACAAAACAAAAAAACAAAAAAAAATTATTATTATTACTACTTTATAGAAAAAAAGAATTTTGAGCCACATATTTTATGAGCCACATATTTTATGCAATTTTGGCCAGAGATTTATGTTTGATAGTAACACTTCTGTAACTTATTAAATTTATTCTAGCCTTCGACAACACCGCATTATAGTCATTAACAGATTTTTTTTGTTTACTAGGATTTTTAGAGATTTACTATAAAAAATGATCAAATGATTTAGAAGAATATAAACGTATTTGATAATAATAGAAACATTCATTTGAGAACTCCTATAAAATTAAAATGGCTTATAATTTTATTTTATTTCCCTGTACATGAGAGAAGCCATGTAGAAGGTAACATTTATAGTTTTTACATTTTATTTTAAATTTTTATTGAAATAACATAGCCTACATTAAGTTGCATGTATTATGTAAATGTTTACCCTAACCCTCCAACTTATTATTGGTTTCTTGATTTTTAATTTCTTTTATTTAAGCAACTCTATCAACATTGCTTTCTAAACGAACAGCTATAAGCAAAGTCTTACTGCATCATAGATGGTTTCCATCCCCTAAGAAGACTGTTTCTAAAGTTAGGATATTAGCTCAAGAACTCCATGCAACATCTGTCTTAATAGTACCTCAAGAACAACATATAACATCTGCCTTGACAATACTTTAAGTAGTTTCTTTGTTAGGTGACATCCAACAACAAAAAAAGAAAGATACTATTGCTGCCAAAGAAGGTCACAAACAAGTACGATTGACAAATGCAGAAAAGAAAAAAAAACACCAATGGCTGTTATTAAAGAAAAACTAAGTTGTGATACTAAGAAAAGCACAAAATCAAAGCAAAAAAATAATGTATCCTAATTTAGTTTAAATTGTAATCATTTATCCTACGCTGTAAAATATAAAGTACAGACTTTTAAATCTTTTCTTTAAAGTATTTTTTTATTTTTTACGTTGTAAACTATAAAAAGAATACTTTTCCATTTTGCTACAAATCATTTAAACACCTGTGTTTGAAGAAGTAAATTTTTTAAAATCTAATAAGTGTCGAATACTGGGGAAAAAAACCCCGTTGAGCTTAGGATGGCGTCCAGTGTATGACATTTCGACATTTCAGACGCTCTAACCCCTCTTTTTTTTTCCGATTTCCATTCACACAAAGTGTATTGTAAAGAGCAACCATCCTTATATACGATAAAATATTGATACCATTATTTTATAAAATAACGGCTAAAAAATTATTATTTATATAAAACTATGCGAAAAAATATATATTTGCCCTTTATACAAACATATTAATTCTAGATTTCCAAATACAAATTCAAATACATAAAACCAGGTCTTTGAAAACATTAAAAAAGTAAGCACACTTATATAGGGTACAAGAGTGGTTTATTTAAAACTTAACTTTATTTTTGTATGTTTAAATAACATGCAGATTTAAATTTAAAAAAAAAAAGTTAAATTTTTTGTCTATTTAAAAGTCAAACAATTTAGAAGAAAAAACAATTTAAAACCCAACAGTGTTTTTAAGTATAATCTCTATGCTTAAAATACACCGTGCTACTTCTCTTCAATATTTCTAGATAAAATAATTTTACATAAAATAATTGGAGTTAAAAAAACAAAACAATTTTTTAAAGTAATTTTTGGTATTTGTTAGACATCATCAGGGTTTATCTAGGTTCTAAATGAAAGATTTTCTTGACTCAACTCGAATATATAAAAAACTTCCCTGACTTTCATTTCTTAAAAAGCAATCTTTACCCCCTAACTTTTCTTAAAAAACTACCCTTTTCCCCCGACCCATTTACTAACTCATAACTATATATTAAAATAATTATAAATGGTCTCCAGAAAAACTCACATTGACACTAGCATCTAAAAAAAAAAGTGTTCACATTGGCATGCAATGACACTCACATATATAATAAAACCGCATATATGACTGATCATGTATGTTTTTTAATTAAAGGCTTTTATTTATTTACACTTTACAACAACTAATTAATAAAGTCTTTTTTATGACAAAGTTTTCTCAAAGTTTTATATTTCTACAACTTTATTTTGAAAATCAATTAATTTATAAAGAAAAGGAATAGCTACAATAAAGTAATATAATTAAAAAAAAAAAAGGAGATTAGTTTTACATTATTTTCTTCTTTTTTTTTCTATTTCTCCAACAAAATTTCTCCAACTGTGCTTTTTCTATAACTTTAATTTCAAGACATTTATCTTGACTCTTTCTTTTCAAATCGTTTCCTTTGATAACTCCAAATCTTTTTTTTCTTCTGTCTCTTATATGATAAAAATAAACTTAATATTTAAAATGTAGCAAAAATCTAGTAAAAAATTTTTTCCTTTTAATCATCACTGACTTTTCTGGTTACAATTTTTAACTGATGATTGCTTTGATTTTTCTTAGCATTCTTTCTCTCTTGATCAAGATCTAGCTAATATCTTTAGCACACGCCGTTCACAAACCTTGTAAACTTGTTTGTTAGTTTTATTGTTGAAGGTATCAGGTTGTTCTTTTACACATGGTCCACCTGTCATCTTTCTATATATTATCAATCTTTTTTTCAAATTAACTTCGGTTACAATCTTAATAACATAAATTCCTCTCTACCCTTGTTTTACCATGACACTAAAACCAATATTAGAGCAAAACAGATTTTAACTCTTTGGTGTATGTATAGTGAGTTTATGAAAAAAAAGTAATTATTAAGTCCTGCGCTCTCGCAAATTAAAAACTCTTAATTATTTCGAGATCTTGAGATATCACTGCCAACAGAACTGAATATTGGGGCAAAACTTTCTCTGCTAAAGTTGCATTGATAATCTTCAATGAGTCAAGAGTTGTTTCATCTTGCTTCGTAATTTGATCAGTTGCATACAGAATTTGGATCTATCGATTGGATTGGTCATATACAGGAACTTGAATCAAACACATTTTTTGAGTGATTTTCTCCAATAAAAAAATTACCATATTTGCAGCTTCCTTCGTAAACTTTTTTTACATCTGCAGAATTCACTTCATCTTGACGTAATCAATTCTGAAGTTTTCCTTTAGTTGAAAATCTAAATGAATATCTTTTATCTCTAGATAAATACCTTTATCAGTAATATCAAGCTCTAATAAGTTAAGAACAGAATAACATTTAAAATCAGTTTTAACAACCAACTGAATTAGGGATCTATCATCTCTAGGTCATTGCCGAGAAAAGACAACATAGGATCATCTGTTTGATATTTTTCAGAATATCTGGCTACAAAAGGTGTGATATAGTAGAAAAATAAAAGCTTTTATACTAAAAGTTCATCTTTAACTCCGTTTTTTACAACCAAACGGCTCTTTGATGATGGCCTTTTAAAAGATAATAGGTTCTGCCAGAAATTAATTATCTTTATTTCATTTGGCTATATTTCTTTGATAGCATTGTTTACAAATTTACTGTTTACAAATTTTCCAATTGCATTTTCCTGAGAACTTTTTAGTTCACATTAGAACCATGCATAGGTAGTTGTACTTGTTTAGATTGTTTGAAAAAGACTAATTACCGAGTTAAATTTTTTATTTAACCAGTTAAATTGTTTGAAAAAGGCTGATTAATCAGTTAAATTGTTTGAAAAGGGCTGATTAACCAGTTAAATAAATAATTTAGCCTTTATAAAGATGGAACTATAAAATGGTTTTCTACCAATAGCAAAGTGACATTTTATATTGGTTTAACGAATGTTTAAATGTTTATTACTTTATGTGACTTCATACGTGCTGACACGTACATCAAGATCGGCTTGTCAAAGTTCACTAAATTGACTTTCTCTTTGATGAAAATACGTCTTACTTTAACCCTAAATGACCTTGCCTCTTATTTGAAAGTTAGTAACTCAACGGTTCCTTTTGTGTTTATTCAACAAGTTTTTTAGTAAAAGCACAAACATTTTTAAGTTGTAAATATAACTACACAGTGAAGTTTTTATTTAGTGAAACTCTACAAGGTATAATAAGTTTTATTTCAACGGCATGGGGTGATAAAACAAATGATCTCTCACGGAACAATGTAATATCCTTAACAACTTTTTACTAGATAATATTCTAATAAGCGAGAGAAGTTTCAATATTTAGAATTCTGTTGATGTTTATTGTGCGTCAGTCAAAATGCCAGCTTTCAGCAAAGAAAAACAACAGCTCAAATAATGTGGAACAAACACGTCATATTCAATCAGTTTGAATTCATGAGTGAGTAATTATTATTAAATCTTAAAAATAAGTACCGTACCTACTGTACGTAACTACTGGTTACCATATTACAAAACATTTTACCATTAGATTACTTGATGAGAAAAGATATCAGTATTCAACAATTGATAAAATTACAATTGTCTCATGTAGACTAACAAAAATGTGTGATTTATTTCAAAAATACATATAGGAAATCTTCTTAAGCTCTTTTCCGCGGCGATTTTCATTAAACTTAATGAGCTATTTTAATTTTTCATTTTTTCTTTTTCATTTTAAAATTTTCATTTAATCAAAAAATTTTTGGAATGCTTTTAGATGTTTAAACAAAAACATATTATAGATTATTTACCATAATTAATAAAAAAGAGAAAAAATCCATTACTTCAGAATTCGAAAACAATATTTTATATTTTATTCGCATTATAGCAATTTTTATAAAGGTTCAAGAATACCGAATTTTCATTATATTGCGACGTTAGAATTATTTTGTTCTATCTCCACATTTTTTAGTTTTGAGATAAAACGATTAAAAAACGAAAACTTTAGGAGACGCCGTATAAATTTTTTTTTATAACTAATGTTTTTTCCGCACCTTTTTTACTTATAACTTAGATTTCAATTCAGTAGAAAGACATTATTTTGAGGAACACAACACTACCATTCACTCAATTCTTTCAAAAAGTGGAGATAGAACAAGATAATTCTAACGTCGCGATATGTCCGGATACTATAGAGACTCACCATGAGTCTCTCTAATATTATCATAAGAGCTAAATGCAGTGGCATAACTAGGGAATAGCATAACCCCGCAAGGCGGGGGAGCTCCTGAGCTTAGAGGTCCCCGCGGAGATTTACAAATTTTACTCATATGAATAATATGACTGGTAATATTAGTATGAGTGTTACTAAATTCTGTTTTATCAAATACATTTTATGAATTTATAATTTTTCACGTATCCCTACGGGCGTTTTTGGAGAAAAAACTGAGAAAAAGTCTAAGAAGGGCCCTTTTACTTTTTCAGCTGGGGGAGGGGGGCTACTAATTTATAGTTACGCCACGGCTAAATGTTCTTATATCGTTTTAACTATTATATTAGTACTAATTTTTTTAATTCCACAGGAAACAAATTTTATTGGTTTAACTGTAAATTAGACTTAAAATATATAATTATAAGTATATATATATATATATATATATATATATATATATATATATATATATATATATATATATATATATATATATATATATATATATGCCTGTTTTAACCTTTCATTTATAATACATACAATTTAAAGAATATAAACATATGTTTATTATTATCAAGATGAGAAACCTTCCCTATTTATTTGAAATTGCGCAACTAAAATGCTAATATTTATAAAAAAATAATTTAATTCAAAAAATACTTTAAGAGACACTCTAACTTTTAAAGGATTCGTCTTTTATTCTATCAACAGAATTATAAAAGTTATACATACAAATATAAAAAAAATACATGTAACTAATTGTTAAATAACTTGTTTCCTGTTACTCAAATAGATTGCGATTTTGCGTTTTGTTTTTATTGTATCTGGATGGTTGATACCTAAAACTTCAGTTTGTATTTTCTCAACAGAATAAAAAATTTCTAAAGCTTCGTTATATTTTCCCATATCGTACAAACAGTTTGCGATACTATGTTTTGTTCTTATTGAACTTGGATGGTGGATACCAAAAATATCAGTTTGTATTTTCTCAACAGAATATAAAATTTCTAAAGCTTCGTTATATTTTCCCATATTGCTCAAACAGATTGCGATATTATATTTTGTTCTTATTGTATCTGGATGGTTGATACCTAAAATTTCAGTTTGTATTTTCTCAACAGAATATAAAATTTCTAAAGCTTCATTATATTTTCCCATATCGTCCAAACAGATTGCGATATTATATTTTGTTCTTATTGTATCTGGATGGTTGATACCTAAAATTTCAGTTTGTATTTTCTCAACAGAATAAAAAATTTCTAAAGCTTCGTTATATTTTTCCATAACGCTCAAACAGTTTGCGATATTATGTTTTGTTCCTATTGTATCTGGATGGCTGATACCTAAAACTTCAGTTCGTATTTTCTCAACAGAATATAAAATTTCTAAAGCTTCGTTATATTTTCCCATATCATCCAAACAGCTTGCGATATTATGTTTTGTTGTTATTGTATCTGGATGGTTGATACCTAAAATTTCAGTTTGTATTTTCTCAACAGAATAATAAATTTCTAAAGCTTTGTTATATTTTCCCATATTCTTCAAACAAATTGCAATTTTGCGTTTTGTTCTTATTGTATCTGGATGATTGATACCTAAAATTTCAGTTTGAATTTTCTCAGCAGAATATAAAATTTCTAAAGCTTCGTTATACTTTCCTATATTGTCCAAACAGATTGCGATATTATGTTTTGTTCCTATTGTATCTGGATGGTTGATACCTAAAATTTCAGTTTGTATTTTCTCAATAGAGTAATATATTTCTAAAGCTTCGTTATATTTTCCCATAACGTTCAAACAATTTGCGATATTATGTTTTGTTCCTATTGTATCTGGATGGTTGATACCTAAAATTTCAGTTCGTATTTTCTCAACAGAATATAAAATTTCTAAAGCTTCATTATATTTTCCCATATCGTACAAACAACTTGCGATATTATGTTTTGTTGTTATTGTATCTGGATGGTTGATACCTAAAATTTCAGTTTGTATTTTTTTAACAGAATAATAAATTCCTAAAGCTTTGTTATATTTTCCAATATTCCTCAAACAGATTGCGATATTATGTTTTCTTCTTATTGTATCTGGATGGTTGATACCTAAAATTTCAGTTTGAATTTTCTCAACAGAATAATAAATTTCTAAAGCTTCGTTATATTTTCCCATATTCTTCAAGCAGATTGCGATATTATGTTTTGTTATTATTGTATCTGGATGGTTGATACCTAAATATTCAGTTTGTATTTTCTCAACAGAATAATAAATTTTTAAAGCTTCGTTATATTTTCCCATTTCGTGCAAACAGATTGCGATATTATGTTTTGTATAAAGCGTGAGTTCATCATTTTCACCATAAGTTTCTATATTAAAACTTAGAATAGCTTTTAATATTTCGATTGTTTCATCAAATAAACCTTTACATACTAATAACTCTTCAATGGAGGCTGTCATATGACGGAAGGTTTTAGACATTCTTTTTCCGTTGATCCGAAACGCATAAAGAAAATGAAAAAGGAAATGATTTCCGAATTCTACGTGATCCTTTACTTGGTTCAACTCAAATTTAAAATAATTTTATATTAGATCAAGATAAGTATTTGTACTTGAATTTTTACTTTGAAAATATCTACACGTCAACTGTGTCAGTTCGTGCATTGAATATTTGTTATCATCGAAACAATTTAGTAACGAATAACTTGTTAGTAATCCAAGAGTTTCATCTATTAAATGTTCTTCTTTTATTTCCATTTGATTTAAAATTTGGATTATAAATTCTTTACTTATATTTTGACCATCGCAATGAGATAAACAGTTAAGTATTTCTAATGGAATAATTTTAGTTTTTTTCAATTTGAATAAAATTAAGTTGATTGCCTTTATTGCAGACTTTGATTCGTCTTCAGTAGGAAAGTTATCAGTGTCTAATATTTCTAAGGGTTTCTTTCTATATCGATCAATATATTTTTCTATCGAAATTTTATGTATATTTATATATTTTATTGCCTGCGTTATAGCAAAAGGATGATAACCAAGTTCTTTAACTAAATTTTTTATCTGTTTGTCCGCGTATTCTTTAATATTATTTTTAACATAAGCGAATGCATCTTCAGAAGAAAAAACATCAACAAACATTTTATTTACATTGTTTGACCAAGTTCTCCATTGCGAGGTAATTAAAGAATACGAGTTCGCTTTACTTGAAATGCACATTTTCAAACCTTTAACACTTTTATCGTCGACATAGTCAAAAATATACAAAGTTTTTTCATTTATGTAATAGTTGTGAATTTTATCAACAATTACTTCTATATTAAAATAGTCACCTATCGAATCATGAACAACAAATCCTAATATTTGACAGCGATTTCTAATAGAAGTTTGTAATTTTCCAAATGCTGCGTCTATCCAGACAATGTTTTTATAGAAGTCAGAATAAATTTCGCAGTATTTTTTGGCAATTTTTGTCTTTCCAACACCTGACATTCCATATAGTACTAAAGCCGACTTTTGTGTGTCTTGTGAAAAATGGCGATGAATTTCGTGAAGAAGTTTGTCGCGTTGAACACCTAGCATTGTATTTATAGTTACTATTATGAATAGTCATTTTAATACCTCATTTAATGGTAATATTACTTATCTATTTAACAATTTAGTTTTTTCAAATGCAAAGCGTTTTTTTTTTTGAAAAAATCTATAAATGAAAATTAAAAAAAAATAATTAAACTATATTAGTTTTTAAATAAAAGTTTAAGACAAAGTTTAATGTATAAATACTATGGCAACTTTATGAATTAGCAAAATATATATCAATCAACCAAACTTAATAAGAAGTTCTTCGAAAACATGTGACATAGTAAAACAGAAGTTAATTATTTCTCTAGAGAATAACATCTTTCAAAGTACTTATAATCTTAAAAACAATAATTTAAAAATAATAATAAGTCTTTTTTTAAGAGATTATATTTTTGCTTAAAATAAAATATATCCTACTAAATGGTATTATAAAGTTTTGATTTTTTTATAATTTTTTTTTATAAACATTTTTTGTAAACTGTACTTTATTTCGATGCAACCATGCTAATAAAAACTTGTCAAAAAAAATTATTTGATTTTATTTTAACTGAGTTAAAAAGAGTCAACTACATTTAAAAACATTTTTTTTGAAATGAATTTTTATTTTCCTGATTCCAGACATTTTATAACTTTTACTTATATTCTCTTATATCTTATGTTTATGTTTTATAATAAAAGACTATAAAAAAATGTTATTATTTGGTTTTAGTTACTCGGCTACATTTAAAACAAAATGTCGAGTTTCAAGAAAAAAGATTTGTTTCAAGAAAAAAGATTTTGTCGAGTTTTTTTTTTTTTTGAAAAAACTTATTGGCACGGTTTTTTCTGCCTAAGGCAGAAAAAAACTTTGCCAATAAGTTACAGCAAAAGAACAAAAAAATAAACGTGCACTTGAAGATTGTGTAATACAAAATAAAAATAAATAGAAAGAGAATAAAGCAACATTTTTTAGGTATATAACTATACCTCTAAGTTATTTCAAGATGTTGAAAAAGTTTATCCATTCTTGTGCAACCTGTTTTATGAGATTTATTTTATGAATTGTTGTTAAGTTGTAAATAAAAATTTGACTTTTTTATTATTTCATCTCTTTATTTAAAATATTAGAAAATGCCAGTGGATGAGCTATTTACCACCAATAATCCTGCTTTGTTGGCTGAAAATTTGTTTTGAGTAGAACGCAATACAGTAGTTATATAAAGATTTTTTTGAAAAACTTTTTTCTTCCCGGAAACTTGAATAATAAGATGCTACCTGAATCAAAACGGAAGCGGAAAACAGCGTTAGAAACTTTGGTAACTTGGAGTGGGATGAATTCAAGTTTTGAAAAGTCAATAAGAGATGAGGCAGCCTGGTGGCGTGAATTTTTGCAGTGTAGATTAGGTCTAACTCCCTTATTAGCATCACGTAACCTTAGCTTTAGAACACAGTGCACACGGGACGTAACGAAGACGTCTTTTAAACGTTAAGGACGTGTTTTAAATTTCTTTTTTAGGTTCAATACTAAAAGGTGCGTTTATGAATGTTAACTATTATATTTGTATTTACATTACTAAGAGCTGCGATTATGAATGTTAACTATTATATTTGTATTTACATTTTGGTTTATATATTAAAACTTACAAAAAATGTGATTTATATGTGTAGTTATAATCCTTGTCTCATGATCATCAAAAAAGATTGGTGATCATGATAACAACACCTTTCTTACCAATATAAAGTTACTTGATAAGCACAGCAAGACCAATCAGTTACACCTAGAACAAACTTTCCACTTCCAACAAGATGTTGAAAAAATACCGCCCATTATTTCGGTTTTTGTTCTTAAAATGAGTTAATCAAAGAGTGCGGAGTAATCGTCCACGGTATCATCATTAGAGAGGCTAGTGTGGTCATTTACTATTCCATTCTCGTTGATGGAATAGTAAATCTGATATCTCCTCCTGATATCTCTCATACTGAGCAAATTACCTTCCTTTTTCAGTTTATCAACTATAGTGTTGATAAAAGATGGGTAGTTGAAGAGCGTTTTCTCAGGGTCAGAAAATTCGAAAAAAAGAAAACTGCAAAGTTTTTGGACCTTGCAAAGTTAATTATGGATGTCTTGGATCAAAATGATACCAATTTAAAAAACTACCGAGATCAAGAGTACGACAACGGAGCAAACGTGTCAAGTGTGTATAAAAGAGTACAAGCCATCATACTTATAAAGAATCCTCAAGCTCATAATCTTAACATTGCTGGTGTTCATCCCGCTGAATCTTCTATTTAAGCAAAAAACTATTTTGGTCGGGTTAATTTACTTTACTTTATTTTTATTGGAACCAAGCTAACACAAAACTTTCAACAAACGTTGCGAACGTTCAAAAAAGTTCTACGAACGATTTATGAACGTTCATAGAACGTGCTCAAACGTTCACAACGTTTGTCGAACGTACTTGAACGTTTTGTGTTAGCTGGGAAGTCCTATTTTAAAGAAAATCTTTACCGAAACAAATAGTAATCAAATCGTGCGAACCCGATGAATTACACGCCTTGAGGCTGTGAATCCGTTGTTACATTGATAAAACTGTTAAATGAGAACAACTAGAAAAGAACCGCAATTCCTGTTTACGTCGCTGAAGGAGAGCGGTCTTTTAGTAAGCTTGGTTTAGTGAACAAAGCGCTAAGATCGACCATAGATCTTTTGTCATAGATTCAATCGACTTATTAATTTTCTAGTTATATGTGTTTGTTTTTTTTAATTTTGTTTTTTTATTAGTTTATTCAAAAAAAGAACAGTCTTCTTAACTTTAGAGGCTTATCCGGCCTGATTTCTCAAGGTTCCCAAGAATTTGCGAAATCAGTAAAAAAAAAATTATGTCCTTTAAGCGTTTTTATTGGTATTCTTGTAACGCTTGTATTAGTAAACCTAATTACAATAATGGAATATGATGAGACGTAAGTGAAACTTCTGAAAAGAAGATCAAACTTAATCTAATCAAGTTTTTGTGTTAAAACACTTCCTAGCATTTTTTTTAAAAGCATAACCACCGGTATTGCAAGTCTTCTTTATGCACAAAAAAGTTATCGACAGTCATCATGTGACAATTTCAAATAACCTGCCGATTAGAATGTTTTATTTGAAAGCTTTAGAATGCAGGAATAAAAAATTGAAAAACTCTTCAATTAATTTTTCTCAATAAAAAAGACCACAAACATAATCTATTTTGACAAGGTTTCTGAGATCCAAGCCTAATCGCACTCGGAGGTATTTTTTTTCTGAGAAGTTTGATGAAAAAAAGGGCAAATTTTCCTTAATTTAATGACAAAAAAAAATCAAAGCTTTCAGAGGCTTTAAAGTCTTCCTTTTTTAGAAGCTTGATGTAAAAAACTTTGTAAAAAAATGTAAAGAAAAAAATTCGTGTTTATAAATAAACTAAAAAAAAAAAAAAAAAAAAAAGAAAGGAAGATAAAGAATAAAATAAGAAAAATAAATAAAATGAAAATAAAGAGAATGAAGAAAAGAAAAAGAAAGAAATGAAAAAGCAAAAAACAAACAAAAAATTAAAAACCAAATCAAACTAATTAACAAAAGAAATAAAATATAAAAAGAAACGATAAAGGAAAATAAAAGACAAAAAACCAAAGTTAAAAGAAAAAAACATTCAAAAATGGAAAGTAATTAAAATAAAATATAGAAATTGCTCCGTTTTTAAAGATTAGTGCATTGTAAAAAAATGTAAAAAAAAAAAATTTGTTTATAACAGTTTTATATTGACCACCCAATGGCAGTTACAATCAATTTGAAAATGACTTAAGGCGAATATTAATTCAAACCTCTAAAAATCATTTATATTTACTCGGAGACTTTAACTTAAACTTGATAAATTTAAACACTGATAACCACGTAAAAAGTTTTATAAACACTCTTTCTCAATTTAGTGCTTACCCCATGATTAACAAGTCGACGCGTGTAACTCAAAAAACATCATCTATTATTGACAATATTATCACTAATTATTATAGTAACTCGACAATCAACAGTGGTATAATAAAAACGGATATTAGTGACCATTTTCCTGTTTTTTTAACAACAAATACTAAATGCTGTATAAATAAAAAACCCATAACAGTAAACATAAGGCATGTAAACAAAGATTCGATTACAGTTTTTAGACAGCTTTTGCGTGAAATCAATTGGGAGCATTTGAATGATTGCAATGACACATGTAGCGCATACGAATTCTTTATTCGCGTCTTTACAAGGCAATATGATAAAGCTTTTCCTAAAGTTCGAAAAAATATAAAATCCAAAAGTTTGCATACCCCCGTGCATGACTAAAGGTCTTTTAAAATCATCAAAAAAAAAAAAAGCTTTACAATAAATTTAAAAAAATACAAAAACTATTTCGAAAAAATAAAAAAGCAATCTAAAAAAAACTTCTATTCTGGTCTACTTCAGAAATCATTTGGAAATGCTAAAAAAACTTGGACTATAATTAAAGATACAATAGGGAAAACAAAAATTACATCTAGCAAGCTCCCTAATCGACTGAAAACCGATAAAGGAAAAATTTTTAATAAAAAAAACAATTGCTGAGAGACTGAATAATTTTTTTATAAATGTTGGGAAAAATTTGGGAAATCTCTCCAAGTAGCAAAACATTCCATTCTTTTTTGAGAAAATCAGATTTTATTATGGGCAACTCGGAACTTTCCATTGATGAACTTCGTTCAGCGTTTGATATGCTTCAGACAAATAAAAGTGCAGGTCTTGATGAAATTAATGCAAATGTTTTGAAAAGTGTCTTTGAGATTGTCGAATTGCCTCTTTTCATTATTTTTAAACTTTCATTAAAAAACAGGGACTTTCCTGATCAATTAAAACTTGCTAAAATAATTCCAATATATAAAAACGGCGACGATTCTTTAGAATCAAACTTCAGACTTATCTCAATTCTCTCCTGTTTTTTAAAGGTTCTCGAACGTATTATGTATAATAGAATATATAACTTCATTGATAAAAACAATATTTTATATCCTAAACAAATTGGATTTTGGAGAAATCATTGCACTGAGCATGCTGTGATGGATTTGGCTAGCAATATTTTGAAAGGATTTGATGACAATAATTATACACTTGGAGTTTTTGTTGATTTATCGAAGGCGTTCGACACTGTCGACGGAATTCAAAATACTAATCTAAAATGGATCGAGTCTTATCTACAAAACCGTAAACAATGTGTGAGGTATGATTTAACTTGGACGCAGTTAAAAGTTATTAGTTGCGGTGTCCCTCAGGGCTCAATACTTGGTCCTCTGCTATATCTCTTATATATCAATGACATCCACTTATCCTCTAAATTCCTTAATTTTGTTCTTTTTGCTAATAATAGTATTTTTTTTTTTCGGGGTCTAATCTAAAATTTGTTTTTTCTACTGTAAACACAGAGCTAATTTATCTCAATGAATGGTTTAAAGCCAATAAACTGTCCGTAAACATTAATAAAACTAAATACATTCTGTTCACGAAACCTTCAAAAACTGATAACATACCCCTTAAACTTCCTGATTTATTTGTAAACAACATTAAAGTAAAAAGAGTTCATTCAAAGAAAATCCTAGGTATAATATTTGATGATCATTTAAACAGGAAAAATCAAATCCAATTAGTGGAAAATAGCTTTTCAAAAGCTCTTGGGATCCTTTTCAAAACGAAGCACCTTTTGAATATAATGTGCTTAAAAAGCTTGTATTTTTCATTTATTCATAATCACATTAGTTATTGCAATATAGTGTGGGTAAGTAATTATTCATCTTCTTTAAAAAATAATAATACCAAACAAAAGCAAGCAATGCAGGTAGATATGCATGCGCCGAGCCTTTACTTAAAAAAATTAATGTTTTAAATATTTATAAACTAAACATCTATCAAAATCTGTTATTTATGTTTAAAATTCATTACAACATGCTTCCAACATATTTTCAACCGCATTTTACCTTAATTAATCATAAATACTCTACAAGACATTCCATTGGCAACTTTCTCATCCCTATAACATCTCTTAGAAAAACAGACTTCTCAATTACATGTCGAGGACCGCGTTTGTGGAACTATTTCCTTAATAGAGACATGAAAAACATGACTTCAATTGAACTATTTAAAAGAGCAGTTAAACGATATTTATTAGATTTAAATAATAAAAACATTCTTTTATATTTTTAAAAACATTTATATATCGATTTATTAACACCTATATATGCATCTTATAACTTATATATTTTATGAACTGTAATATGTTATAGTATGTACAAAACTTGTAATGTGTATAAAACTTATATAACGTATATTTTAGGAACTTAATACGTAAATCTTATTTGATATTTTCACGAACTTAGGAGCAGGGTGTTAAGACGCATTGTCTTCTACTTGCTCCTGTCAGAATATAAAGATTTAATTTTTAATTTTCACAAAAAATATTGTAAAATGAATGTTTGTTGACGAAATATATATATGGTAATAATTTAAAACTGTAAAAAATTTTTTTTTCATTTTTTAACTATTATAATTATAACAGCATTTGAATTTCTGGTTGATTTAATTTAAAAAATAATGCTTCCAAGATTAAAAACAGTTTAGAATATAACGGTGTGAAATATTTTATTTTTTTTCCTTCGCAACGCTTTATTTTTTCCGTTGTTATGTGCTTTAGAAACAAGTTAAACATAAAAAGCCATACTTGTCAGTTGTATAAAGTGGAAGTTGTACTCTACAACGATTTCTTGTTTATTAGTTTAATATTATGTCTTTAAATGACGTCTTTGCTTTTATGCTTTACTTTTTATGCTTCAGTCAACTTCAAGTGCAATCAACTTAATTTTTATAGTATCTTTGTTATCTTTTTAAAATAATTATTTTATGGGTGGATCAAAAAGAAAATAATTATTGAACAGAATATACAATAATAAAAAAGCTAAGTTTTGTGGAAACAGATACACAAAAATCCTTTCTTAAGAAACAACATCTTTATCTTTTGTTGAAACAGCAACACAATCTGCCTCCTCAAAAAAATTAAATATAGCTGATAATGATTTTAATGATCTTTATAAAACAGATTTTAATTTTGTTATGAACTTTAATATATTGGAAAATAAAATATTGTTACTGAAATGTCTAAATTTGTGCAAAAATAATGTTAATTTAATGTTTGATTCTTCAAAAAAGGATTGAGTATTAGATTAAAAGTATGTAGTAATAGTTGCAATCGGAAAACTTTTTTCATCTAATACATTTTTTAAAAAAAACTAGTTGAACAACAAGAGCTTGGTAAAGGCAAATGCAGTAGACAAAAACCATTTGATATTAACACACGTGTTATTTTGGCCTTTTGTAAAATGGGTAAAGGGTTATCACCATTAGAAAAATTTTGTGGAGTAAAGAATATGAAACGACCTATGAATAAAAGGAGTTACAACACAACGCTGCATAACCTTTTGGATGTTTAACAAAATTTATTTGATGAAAATATAAAAAATGCTGCTGATGAATTAATCCCTACAGGTGAAACATTAAGAGACATTATGTGTAGCTTTGATGGTTCATGGCAAAGACGTGGTTTCACTTCAAATAACGGAGTTGTTTCTGCTATTTCAGTCGAAAGTGGCAAATGTATTGACTTTTAAATTGAAACAAAAACATGTAAGTTATGTTCATTGTGGAAGTTAAGAAAATACACACATCAAGTTGAGTACGAAAAGTTCCAGTCATTTTGCAATTAGACAGAACATTGGTAATTTATAAAAAAAAAAAAGAGTGTAGCAGCTGTTCTTTTTCACTGTTCTGTAAGTTATGACAATGAAACACGCCATTAATTTTGTTTGCGCTCAAAAGATTCTTGATGCAGATTCCAGACTGATAAAGTAACTGGGAAAAAACTTACAAAGAAAATATTTGTTATACTGCTGCTGTGAGGAATTTTATAAAACCAATATTTATAGATCTTGGTAGTGATGTTCTTTTAGAAAATTTTTTGTTTGGTAAAACACAGAATCCTAATGAGGCGCTGAATCAATTGATCTAGAAGCGGTGTCCAAACGATATACTTGTTGAAAGAACTGCCCTATGTGTTGGAGTGGCATCAGCTGTTCTTTACTTTAATAATGGACAACTATATTTGGAGGGATTTTTTGATAAGTTTAAAGTAACTGAAGGTTGCAATTTACATAATTTTTGTCTTAAGAATGACTCTAAGCGTATTTCTAAAGCCGTATAACAATGTACAAGTAAAGTGAAATCAAGATATAAGAAATTAAGAGCTATACAAAAAGGTTTTTGCGATCAAACGAAAGATTAGAAGGTGCAGTTTATTGAAGAGGAGGTTTTTGAACAATTTTTATTGTATTTATTTTTAAAATGAATTTTTCTCAAAATCATGTTTTATAGCCTGGCGGCAGGGATATTTTTCGAACTGATAACCGATTTGATCTGAAATTTGGCACACTTGTTTGGATCACATGTATTTACAACCTCTACTAGAATTAAGTTCACAGCTTATCGTGTTCTACTTTTGTGTGTGCTTTCAAAAAAAAGCTTCAAAAAATAACCAAAATGCATATATTTTGACTTTTTTTTTATCATAACCCAAAACTTCTAGTATATGTTGGAATTGCATAAGTAAAGGATCACTTGCAAAAATTTCAGTTCAAATTTTTTAACGGTTGCTGAAAAAACCCTACCGCCAGTTGTTCATTTTTGGCCTTTTGTCAATCAATAATTATGCGCATAATTAACTTTTTGAATTTTTAAAATTTTTACTCTCATTTTAATGATATAATATATTTTATGTACTATTAAAAATTAAAAAAAAGTTAAAATTCACAATTTCTTTTTAATAGTATACGACCACGCAAGGCCGGCGCGATAGGGGTGTGTGGGGTCTGTGTGACACCCCCCCCCATCCCATCAATGATTCGATATAGGTTAGACAGTCGGCAAATGTCGTCATGGCAGTCGGCAAATTTTGGAAAACGAGGACCCTTTTTTTTTTTTTTTTTTTTCAGTCGGCAAAAGTTGTAATAGCACCCCTTCCCCCCCTACGTGACAGTTACTCGACACGTACTCGCGTCGGCCCTGCTACCGCGTTAAGTGTTAATTAGTTAAACGATCATACTTATTTTGTATACATTCAAATAGATAGCTTTTTTATGATACGCTGCATATAAATAACGTTTACTACGACCACTAAAAGCTAGTATTCAATTTTCAATATAAATGCTAATTGTTAATTTTTAAGGCTTTTAAAATCGTTTAATTTTCCTGACGTAAAATTTTGCGATATACACTATATGTTATATAAATAATGTAATTATTGAATCGTTGAGTAAAAAATATTCGGCGTGTAAATAAAAAATGTTACCTTTAAAAAAGTCATATTCATGACAACGTTTTTGATTTGATTCCATTTAGTTTCGAAATGATGCCGTGCTAAAAAATAATACAAACTACTAGTAAGTTTTAAATGCATAAATTATTAATATGGTTTTTACGACTACTACTACTACTACTACTACTACTACTACTACTACTACTACTACTACTACTACTACTACTACTACTACTACTACTACTACTACTACTACTACTACTACTACTACTACTACTACTACTACTACTACTACTACTACTACTACTATTACTACGACTACTACTACTACTACTACTACTACTACTACTACTACTACTACTACTACTACTACTACTACTACTACTACTACTAACTACTACTACTACTACTACTACTACTACTACTACTACTACTACTACTACTACTACTATTACTACGACTACTACTACTACTACTACTACTACTACTACTACTACTACTACTACTACTACTACTACTACTACTACTTCTGCTATTACTTGATTACACATAATTTTTATTTAGCGAAAGATTAATTTTTATTAAGGCTTTAAATCTGGTATAATTTTATATAACGCGATGTAATTTTGTTGCAATTTTTTCTGGGATGTCGAGCCGAACCACGGAAAGTATATAATATAATGTATAATGTAAAGTATATAATATAATGTATAAGTGATTAGTTTCTTTTGTATCTATCAAAAGAATTTAGATCTTAATTAAAGTAATAATATCACTTTGTGCTGCTATAAACTGAGGTAATAAGGGTAAAAAAAAAAGCTGCAAAGGTATTTCATTTGTTCGTCTTTCTAAAGGCGGAAAATGGCAAGTTTATCAATATGTTTTATATAAAACCTTTTTTTATTTCATTAAAAGTTTAAGAAATTAACATTCTAGTATTTTTAAACATATTCTTTTACTGCTTAATTTTTTAGATGTAAGTTTCGAAAATACAATGTATTATCCTACAAGTAATGAAAGAGCGATTATTACAATTACCAATTCTTACTATTTTTAACTTTCCAAATTCTTTTACACTTTTAAGTTTCAAAAGAAAACCACCAGTTAAACGCTATCCAGTCAGAGGCGATTCTACAGATAAATTGAGAGGGATGGGGGGAGGGTGTATCTTTAAAAAGTACCGACTGGCAGAATTGTTAACGAGGCCATAAGTATCAAGACCAAGGCCAAGGCTAAGGCTATGCCTTACAAGGCCAAGGCCAAGACCAAGGTCAAAACTTACAAGCCCTAGAACAAGACTAATTTTGTCAAGGACGAAATTAGGGATTTTAAGGCCAATGCCTACGCATTTTCAAGACCAAACACTTCAACTTTTGCCTTACGTTAAGGTCATTTGATAACACAACTGTAAGTAGCAAGTGCTGTCACAATAAAATCACATTTTGTAAAAATAACAAAACAAAACAAAAAAAAGCAGTTTTTTTTTTTAAATCAAGGTTAAAAAAAAAAACCCGAAAAAACTGCAATTCTTCTTTAAAACATATTTTATAATTATCCAGGAAATACTAATCATAAGTATTTGTATAGTATACAAGTTAGTTTTTTTAAAGTCAATTAGAAACGAGTAAAGGAATAAATTTCAATGTCATAACAATATTCTTCTGATGCAATCACTCGATCTCAGTTTTGTTATGGATGAGATGGCATTAAAGCTAACTAATATGATAAAAATTTTAATATTTTTCGACAATTTATACTATGAAAAAATAGATCCTTTACATGAGGCTTTAGTAGTTAAGGTAATGGGCTTCGCAAACAAATGGAAACAATTAATAACTTATTTTTATAATAATTCAACAGTATCATCGGCTAACTTGGCTTATTTGCTACGTGAAACCATTTACAAGGATCAAGAAACTGGTTTACACATTAAATGGGTAGTTTGTTATCAAGGATCTACTAAACTAGCTGCTTATGTTTGTTTAGGCTTTCCTAAAGTATAACATACGTTCCAATGATAAAAACAATCATGTTATTTTGGACCTTCCACATTTCGTAAAAAGTGTTAGGTGTTAGAAGCAATTTATGAAGATATAACATCGACATTTATTGCAAAATTGTTTCTTGTACAATTAAGACAAAAAAAAAACTCAATGTCTGTCTGTTATTTTGTGCGTCAAGCGCCAAAATAACAGACAGACACTTAGATACTAGTCAATCAAGTTTATCAGGTTATTATCAGGTTGCATTTGCATTTTATTGCCATTCTAATACATATTTACTTCTTTTGAGTTTATTAACAACATCATAAACTGTTGAACGCATGGATACTTCATTCGATATATTGAAGTCATATAAATTATACCTGATAAAGTAGCTTTTTGCGCTCTATCTTTTAAAGGAACCAGTATTTCTCAGTTGGAAGAGAAAGGATTGAATTGAGAAATAAAAAATTTTTAATGTTAGAACTTTTAACATTACTTCTACAGTAGTCAAGCATGTATGTCATAATAAGGTTTAAGTTTCACATTTAATAGTGTTTTAACTTTAGGTAAAGAGAAATTTTGTTTATGCTATCAGTTTGTTTATACTTCTCATTTTAATTAGAACTTAATTGTTAATTTTTTTCCGTTATTTTAAGCGAAGTTGGTTGGAATTATCTTTTAATTATCAGACAATTTTGAGCTATATACAGAAACATACAAAATATATAGAAATATACAGTGTGCGCCATAATGCAGAGCCTGCAAAGCATTCGGTTGCCAGCTGATGCAGCCGCACAGACTTGTTTTAATAACTTTTAGGTTGCTAGTCAAAAGTCTCGTTCTGATGACGTGCATGATAGCTGGTGCAGTTGATCGTCCGAGTTCATTGTATAAATTGCAGTCAATTTTATGTTATTACTGCGCCCAGTATGCATGACTTTACTCTTGTCAACATTAAATGACATGATACATGTGTGCGAACACTTCACTGCTTTGTTTATGTCGGCTTGGGTTTTTATTATGTCGGCTTGAAGTTTTATGATATCATATTTTATATTAAATTTTTTTAGATTATTTACTTAAATAATTAATATAATGCAACCAAAAGTTAAAAGTATTAGATTGGATCAAATATTTTTAGTTAAAAAGTTAATCGAAAAACTTCCAGCAAAAAAAAATTGCAGCTGCTAAAGAAATTATTCAATATTATCTCTATCTACGAAAAAGTGTGAAGAAAAAGTGAAGTTCTTAGTAGGTTGTTCTAACAAAAGTACTTCTTTTATACCTAATTGTTCAGTTGATCAGTCCGACTGCTGCATACTCTTTAAACTAATGGTTTTTTGGATACTCGGTGGATTAAAAGTGCTTACAATACAAAAGCTAAAGTAATATTTTCAATAACTTCTAAATTAATATAAACCACGTTTATTCCATAAATACGCTGTTAAATAATATTTTTACAGGATTAAAATTGAAGAAGTGAATAAATTAAAAGATCAAATACACAGAACAAATCCTGCTAAAATAAAAAAAGACATTTGTTTGTAGAGAAATTAAAAAATATATATTTTGGATGAGAGAACATCCTCATGTTATGTTTGAAGAAATATTAAAAGATAAAATAAGAAAAGAAAAAAAGAAAGATATTGTTTTCTTCAAAGACCAGTTTAGTGAAAGAAAAGGATGTCTTGGAGGTAGAGATAAAAGATATGAGAAATCTGCAGTAAGAAGTAAAAGATGCACATCAAGGTTAAATAGAAATTCGTCAGTGGAATTATATAAGAATGATTTAGACTTTCAAAGTTCTACTAGTTACACTAGCGACAAATTAGGCGAGGAAGCAGATGTTGACTTTGATTTTAATGCTCATCCTAATGTTTAAAATTCTGATCTTTTCTCCTAAAAATATTTCTTCGTCAACCGCTCATTCAGCAGTGGTAAAATTGTTATTTTCATGGCTGGTGGTTCTGTAGCGAACTTTAATTGTTTTAAATCCACATCTTAAAGAGCTGCAGGGAACGTAATATCTGTCAGGGCTAAAGAAATAAAAGAATACACAAAAAAACTGCAATATTATCAGATTCACTAAGGACTATACACTTTGATGGAAAAATAGTTACTGAATTAACAAAGGGAGTAAATAATGCAATAAAATAGTATAGACGCTCAAACTGAGGAACTGAAAAGTATAATAAAACCACCTGGAGCATGGATATTTAATCAAAAACTAGCTGCTGTTCAGTTTTGTCATAATGCGATCAGTTTAAAGATCTTCGAAAAGGTAATATTTTTATTTTTATTCATGTTCTATTAAACCTATATTTTAAAAAGTAACATTTATTATAAATTTATAATATATTCAAAATATTTTAGGACTGAAATATTAGAAAAGAATACCATGAGCTAGCTGAACTTACTTAAATGATTTTATCATCAAATAGGTTTAAGTTTCACTTACCACCTTCCAGTTCACCATTCAAGATTTATGAGAAAAGGTTTATACTACTTAAAATTTTATCTTTTAATGAATGAAACCCAAAACCTGACTGGCAAACATAAAGAAGTAAAACTGATATGGATTTATTCGTTTCTATACAGAGTGGTTTCTAAAAGCAGAGTTAAGTTCTTTGGCACCGACACATGTCGATGACACATGGCAGCCTCCTAGTTTGAATCTATTAAAATCAGAAAATTCGTGGCTAGTTTTTGACATGCTTAGGCATGGAAAAGCAGAATCTCAATGGATGAAGACTCCACCAGAATTTTCGAAATTCAACGATTTCTATTAAGAATATAGAACAACAGTTAAGGGAATTGATGTTGTCTGTTCTAAGAGTGCAGTTAAGTTTGTTTAAGACCTAATAAAGAGAGCATAGTTTAAGGAAAAAAAGAAGGACACCTTTCTCTTTAAAAATAGTGACAAAAAAAACAGAAACAGGAAGAATAAAATAGATTACGAAACAGCCGCTAGTACAAACAAAATAAAGTCTAGTTTCTTATGTACATTTTTTTTAACATCGCTTCTCCAAGGAACAATAAAAAAACTCATACATTTACTGGTATTGCTATATTTTAATTTAAATGAGACTTTATTATTGAGTTAAAATTTTTTATAATTTAATAAATTTTTTTTAATATCTTTTTTCCCTGTCCAGGCCCTTTTTATTGTATATTTCCGAGAATAGTTCCTGAAGCTGATTATAAGTTAGAAATCAATATTGTACTGTATCAAAAATAAATAAAAATAATAATGTACTTTTATGAGTTTCATGAAAATTTTAAGAATTTTTTGAGTTGTATGACCTTTTTTAAATATGTATGGATTTTAGGATTTTGAAACTTTCTTGATTTTTTTTTTTTTTTTTTTTTGAGAGTATAGCCTATTTTATTTAGATTAAGTCTTGGCAAACATAAGTTAATAAAAAAAAATTAAAATGTCAAAACTACCTACAAACAGTTTTAAAAATAGTTCCAAACGCCGTAAAAGTTGCCCCTTTTACGCGCCTGAAGGGACCCTAAAGGATTATCAAAAATTAAAGAATTTTTTTTTTGGGTAATTAGTCATGGTTTGGACAGATAATAAACTAGGGTTCTTTTTTATGGAGATATGACCTTTTTTGGAAACACCCTTGTTGTTTTAAAAACTTGTGTTTTTAAAACAACAAAACCATAGCTCAATGCCGTGTGAAAAACTTTCTGCATCTAGCCAGAGACAAAATATTTATTAGCATCCAATGCTTTGTAATTATCTATAGCCTCAAAATGAGAAATTATTCTAGGACTTTTTATTTAATAATAATAAATTGAAAGGCCATAAGTTCATGGTATTGAACTTATGGCCATTCAATTGGGTCATCTTTCAAAGAACTTGTATGGACAAAGGTTGATTCAAAGGATTGCAAGTTTGTTTATAACCTTTCAGCGGCGTTAAAATCAAGTCTTTCAAATTATTCATAAGCTGACGATTCTTTTGTTAAACTCTTTAATTCACTTTTCCGTACAAATTCTCGGCTTTATTAACTCAACTAATCATTATTAACTCAACTAACCATTTATAATCATTTCGCATAACCTTGTGACCTTTCAACTGCGAGGGTATAGTGATTTTTAAATTGCAGTGGAATTTTAGAAATTTTTGTATTACTGAAATAATTAAATGCTCTGGATACGCATGTGTTTCCAAATGTGTTTCTCAATTAAAAAAAAAGACTACTAGCTTTACTCTCTTTTATAAAATAAGACATGCATTAATCTTCCTTTAAAAATGCTCGAACCGCTTATCAATAAAAATAAAATTAAATGGAACATTTCTGTATTTTGAAGATATTTTGTTTACGAAAATAATAAATAAAACTGAAGATTATGTAGAATATTTCAAGAAATTTTATTTGATTTTATGTTGAATATGCTAATCGCTTTACGAGTTGATTAAACGAGATATTTTTTATTCTTTAAAGTATTTATTTATATGAACCTTTATTGATATTTTTATTAAAGCGGAAACTCATTCCGCTTTACCATGATATTTTGCTAAGCGGAATAAGTGGAATCTCATTGCGCTCATCAAAGTAGTTTTTATTTACATGAACAATAAAAGACAAACAGGCTGACAAACTAAAAATAATATATGCATTAAATTTGAAAACGAAATTCAATTATTCTACAAAATGAAACTCAAATATTTAAAATCTAAAATATACCTATATTGAACCGAAAGAGATGAGAGATTTTTTCTTCATTACAAGTGAAAAAGTAGAAAAAAAATATTATTAAAACCTTTTTCAACACTCCAACTTGTTTAAGGTGTACGTCTTTACTTTGAATAAAAGGAAAGATATCAAGTATCTGCAGGAACTATTAAAAGATGGACGTTTAACTAATTGTTTAAAAGCATTGATATTTTCGCTGTCAATTGACAAAAATAACAATCGGAAAACAATAAAATGCCTTTGCGTCACGTGTAAATACTTTTATACAAATTTTTTTGTATAACTGCCTCATTTATCCAATTACATAAAAAGAAATTTTTATGTAAAGCATTGCGGTTAATATATTTTACTATTTAAAAAAAAATTCTATGTATGCAATTTCCCTTGTATAACCTGGCTTGGACTGGACCGATTGGATACCACGAGATTCCCGGTGGAATCTCGCGGTATCCAATCGGTCCAGTCCAAGCCAGGAAAAAAAGTTATAATATTTTTAGTAGGCTACATTTTGATTTCAGTTGGTTATTATAATCAACGGAAAATTAAAATGTAACTAAAAATATAGTAACTGTCTGACCACGGTGATTTAATACTTAGGAAAGCTTGGGATTTTATTATGCGCATGCGTCTGATACAACTACTCAGTTTTCAAATTTTATGTTTACCGTGTTCAAGTTGTTAAATAGCTTCCAACCTTATTTTCTGTTTTAAAAGATAACATTGAAATGGTTGCTAATATTTAGACTTCTAAAATGGAATTTCACATGGATGAATTAGTTTATGCATAAAATCAAAGTGAAAAGTATGTTTAAAAATTGACTTTAATTATTTAACATTATACTTGAATATTGCCTAAAATAACACTAAATACAGATGCCAATTATGGACGAAGTAAAATTTTTATGATACTTAGGTTAGTTTTTAATAAAAATACTGTTTTTCGTCTCTCAAAAAATATTATTTTCTTTTACCAATCATTTTTTTATGAAATATATTTTCATTTTTTAGTCAAGAGGTTTTTATAAAAATATTTTTTGGATAGTGGCTGAAAAACATCAGCAAAAATTATTGAGAGTCTGCAGAATTTGCGGAAATTTGACCGGAAAAGACTCTATAAAAACCAGTAGTAGACGTGAAAGAATTTTTAATATTTTTAAAATAAATATTGCTGAAGATTGTTTAGATGTTCACCCAACACAAATGTGTTTAAAATGCAATGCAACAATGGTGAATATAGAAAACCGTGGTAGTAAACTTTTGAAGCTTATACCAAAAGCATGGTTAAAGTGTCAAACAAATGTGTGTGATTGTGTATTTGGTAAAGCTGGTCGAAAACCAAAACCAAATGTTGGAAGGCCAGGAACTTTTAAAAGATGGACACAAATTACCCTTAATCTGTTTCTCGAATCTTTGCCTTTACCATTGAAACAAGATCAATTATCTGAATTAAATTTTCAACTAAATCCACATTTAACATTACGCATTTGCAAAATTTGTGAAAAAATAATGCATCAACCAGTAATAATAAAAGATTGTCAGCATTCTTTTTGTAGCCTATGCATTACATTGCTTATTAAAGGTAAACTAGAAAAGGAAGCAAAATGTTCTATATGTTCAAGTTTTATCATGGTTAATAGCCTTTGCAGTTCTGTACATGTATTGGAAATAATAAAACATTCATATATTGCATGCAAACTTTGTAAAAAAAAGTTCTTTTTAAGGACACATATGAGGTTCATGATTGCCAAAAAGATCATTTAAAAAGCGACCACAGCGCAATCATTGATGATTTCTATAAAGTCAATGAATCAAGTGATGTCCCTCGAAATATTGAAGCTGCAGTTGTGCATGTGATTAAGCAAAAACTTGAGCATTCAAAAACAACAACAATAGAGTTTTCATCTGGTGGGCCAAGAGTAAGAAATTCAATTATTTTTAATTTTTTTATATAGAATTTTAAAGAAAAAAGAAATTAGTCTAAAGTTTAAAAAAAACGTATTAACAGAGGTTGTGATTTTTTTATTGATAATTATTATTGATTTACTTTTTTTATTTAAAGCCTCTTTGCTTAACTGTAATACCTAAAGCTTACAAGGAAAGTGCATCATGCAGTATAAGTACACTTAAAAAAAGACACAGACTCCTAATGGAGGAAGTTAATCATCAGGTTGGAAATTCTAAAGATTCACAAGTAATGCAAGCTGCAGTTATGCTAAAATCGTTTGATGACTGTCAAAAAAGAAAAATTTTGCAAAATGCTAACATTGGAATTGTTCAAATTTCTGCCGAGGAATTGGTTGCTTTTAAAGCTGATGTAGGGATACCATGGAATAAATTAAAAACAATGACTAGGTAAAACATTTTTTCAAGTAATTAAAGGAATTTCAAATATTAAAAGAGTAATGTTTACAAGTAAATGTTATGTTAAGATGTGTTTAAGTGAAATATTTAACGATGTTTTATTGATGTTTATATAATCAGGAATGACCTGTTTAATTTAGCCTTAGTTTATTTAGTCCTAAAAATAGGGGTTAGCTTTATAATTTATCTTGTAAAAAATGTATCCCCAAATAAACCAGGTCCATCACTGATAATGTAAAATATTACTATGTGGAGAATATTATTATGTAGAAAAAGGTTAATTACTAAATATTATAGATGGTTAAATTCAAGAAATGTCCAGACTGCTTCTAACAGTAAACAAAAAGTTGTTGCAAAGACCTGGGCAAGAGATGATCTTATTGTGTTGGATGAAAATTTTACATTTCAAAATGAAAATATCAAGTGTAGTCTTGAAATCAAACATGCTCCTTGGACATATATAGATAATCTACCTAAAAATATTGAAAATATACTAAATATTCTTGAAAGGTATAAAGTTTAATACATTTGCACAACTTTTAAGTTAAATGTACAAAGATGTTTAAACTGTTGAAATTATTATTTTTATGTTAATGTTTTTTATTTTAAGTTTCAAGTTAATAAAACATAATGGAATAAAGAATGATGAGATTCACATTAAAATTGGGAGAGACCATGGGGGTGGTTCATTTAAAATGAGTTAACCAAGATCAACCCAACTCGAAATCTAACTCTATTGTGTTTAGCACATTTGAAGCCAATGACTATCGAACTAATTTTATAGTAGGGCTATCTCGTTATACACTGCAAGTTGATGAGATACAAAACATGAAATGGCAGTAAGTTACAATGTCTAAAGTTAAGAGTAATAGTAATTTATGTAAAACTGTAATCTTTTTATTTATTTTTTTAATTATTTTTTTATACTTACAATTCAATTAGAAATCGCAATGTTCGTGTCTTTATGTTTGGTGATTATAATTTCCTTTGCAGCGTTTATGGAATTACAGGAGCTAGTGGTAAGTTTGATCTACTTTTATTAGACTCAAAAGACTTTAAAAGTAAGTATAAGGCTTTGACAAGAAAACTTGAAACCTTTGAAAACTTAGTTAATTAACACCTTACTAAATTCATAGCTTTTTTGTTATGCATAGGTCGACATAGCTGTCTTTTTTGTGACATCACCAAAAAAAATATATCCAACTGGCTCCAATATGCAGAGAACATGTTTCACAAAAATCTCTAAACTCCTTAAACAATGACTTTCATCGTTTTCAAAGTAATGGAGGAAATTTGAAAAATGCTAAATTTTTTAACAATGTGATTAATGAAACGCTATTTAACATTCCTCTAGACCAGGTAATGTAATTTAGCACTTTTATTTTTTAATCTTTTCAATACTGGTGGTGGTTCAATATTGTGGTTGATATTAGTAGTCTAATAAACATTAGAAATTGTTAGTCTAATAATCCTAACATTTTTTTTTAGGTTGCTGTACCTGCTTTACATATATCTTTGGGTACCTATTTAAAGTTTTTTAAGATGTTTGAAGACGAATGCCACTTAATAGATATAAAACTTGCAGGAGAACTTGCTTTAAAAGATAATATGATTGGTAAAGTTGATTTTGACAAATATGTTAACATGCATATCCAATCCAATCTTGTAAAAAGTGTTATTGAAGACTGTGACAATAAAATAGCACTTCTACAAGATACAATATCTGTAAAAGTTTTATGTGAGCCAGATAAAACGGAAGAAATAAGGAACTTATATACACCAAGAATAATACACTATGATTTAATAAAAAACGATAAGGTACTGATTGTTATGTAACTGCAAAAATGTAGTTTTGAATTATGTATAATGTTAAATTAAATTTGAAATGAAATTTTTGGTAAATTAAAATATTTAAAAAAATTACAATTAGATATATGCTTAAATTTTAAAAACTTATTTTTCCTAGATAAAAGAATTAATTTCTTTAAATGAAGCAAACGTTCTTGATAAAACTTCAGGTCCTTGCATTCAACAACTTGATGAGGTGTTGAAGGCTAATAAAGTAGAAAGACAAGCTTATCATGGAAAATGCTTTGTTGGAAACCATGTTCACACAATGCTTAAGGTTTTTGTTTTATAGTATATATATTATATTTAAAAAAAAAAGGATCTACATATATTTAGAACATTCATTCTGAAAAACAGCATTTAAAAAACAAACTGCCATGGGTGGACTGGGAAACTGGTTACCGAGAAAAATCCTGATGTGGCTTTCTAATTATTGACATAAGGATGCCTTTTATCTTTCCCATTTTTTTGCTTTAAACAACCAGATATTAGCAAATTAAGTCAATTTACTATATCCTCCCCTCATTTTAAGATTTTAATTTAATTGGAGTACCAAACCCCACCCCACCCCTTCATTTTGCAAAAAACTAGAATTTGTCGACAAAAAAAAGAACTTCTGAATTCAGTATTTAATAAATCAGTTTAAATAATTTAAACTAATGTTAAACTAATGCAACAGAACAGTAAAAATATTGAAAAATTATTTAATTTTACAAATACATTTTTTTTAGCTTCAACCATTGCTAGATTTGTGCAATTCTGTTCCAAAACTAATTTCAACTCTTGGTTTTAGTGGCACTGATGTTCATTTGTTATCAATTAATGTGAGCCAGAAATTTAAGAAGTTATTTCTTTATTATTCAAAATGTCACAATTCCATGAACAGCTCGCAATCGTTTCAAGATAATGATATTCGGGAACTAGGTAAGTTTTCTTTATAAGCTATCTGATGGTTGAGTTTAACACATTGTTGAGCTAATTGAAAAGCAAATATTGCAAACGAGCTTAGTATTCTCGTTGCTTGCTTTTAGGTAGATATTTAATTAGTTTAAATATTTTTACACTCAAATTATTAATTTTCAGAATTTGCAATACGCTTATGGAGTACTATCGGTTGACTTGGCCGAGTGCATCTGTAACTTCGAAGATGCATTTGCTTGAAACCCATGTCATTCAATTTATTGAGAAATGGAGACTAGGTATTGGAGTTTATAGGGAACAAGGCGGCGAAAGTTTGCATGCTGAATTTAACAACCTTAATCGTTTATTTTGGCACATAAAAGGCTGTAGTCGTTTAAAAAGCACGGTAAAAGAACATTTTCTGAGAAACCATCCGAAAGCTAAAGCTATAAAACCAGAAATAAAAAAAAGAAAAAAAATTGCATAGATCTTAAAAACTATTGTATACAAAAATGTATTAAAAATCCAATCTTTTAATAAAAAGGTTCACTAAGCAGTATATACTTCAGAAATCTATCATTCTTTAAAAATAATATTAATGGCTCTCAATTGCACCATTACCGAAAACTCAAATTAAGTAATTAGAGTATATATTGAAAAAACTACTGTTGAAAATTTCTTGGATCTATAATCCAATAGTTTATAAGGTTGCATTTTGCATAAGAAATGTATCACCAATAGAAACTACTTATATTTCTGTTTAAAGGTTATCGGAGGGACAGATTTTTTTAAGTTTTTTAATTATAAGTTACAATAAAAAATGTTGGATATAGTTTTGGTTTTTTTAAATAAATATTTTCTAGGCATTACAACATTTAGTTTTGTGTAACAAGATTTTACCCTTTACATTATTAAAAGCAAATTTGCTTATCAATATTTTAAATATCATAAATCTTGTAAAAGTTGTTTCTCAATAAAATATACAAATATCAGTGTCAGTAATTAAAAGCGCAATTCTAAAAGTCGGAAATCTCTTATACATTTTCGCTGTAAATTGTTACAAGTGCTATCTTATAAAAAATAAAAATATGTATCTCACAACATGCATAATTAGTAAGTAGAATTGCATAATATAACATCAAACCTCGTGCAACTTAAGGTTTTTTTAGTGATAAGAAATTTTTCCAGTAAGCGACAAATTTATGGAATTTTTTTACATAGTTTGCCGTTAAATCATTTTATTTTAGTTAAAAAAATGGTCGGTTAAAACCAAACATACAGATTTTTCGAGCGTTTTTTACAGAATTTGAATCAATTAAATATTTTGCCCAAAAAATTTTCAAAAAAAAGATATTCTAAAAGTTGTTTAACAGATGTTTAATTTTAAAATTTTCAAAACCTCTTACTTTGAACAGAGATATTTTCTTTGTTTACAAACATTTTCGTTTATTTTTATGATTTAGATAAAACACTTCAAGATATAAAATTCCAAAAACGTAGAGTGCTTGTTTATTGACAAAAAATTAGTACCTCTTTAATAAGGAATAAAAAAACAAATTTTCATTATTTGCCGAAAAATCATATCGCCGTTTTTTTTGTAAAACTTTTTAAATGTAACTTATGCGCATGCTCACAATAAAATAACAAGCTTAAACCATCGTGTGACCTACATTAGACTATAGCCTAATATAGGCTGGAAAAAAAGTTATTATATTTCGTGCTCATTATATAAATTTTACCGACCATATATTTTGTGCTCATTATATAAATTTTAGCGGCCATCTTGATCAGATCAAAAGTAGTAGTATATTAATGTAATTTTTTTCTTCTTTTTTTTAGGTGCCCTAAGAATTAAAATGTAACTAAAAATGTAGTAACTGTCTGACCTACATTAGACTATAGCCTAAAATAGGCTGGAAAAAAAGTTATTATATTTCGTGCTTATTTTATAAATTTTACCATCTTGATCGGATCAAAAATAGTAGTATATTAATGTCTTTTTTTTTTAGGTGCCACAAAAAGTCGTTACGTTCATGTTTTGTAGTCATGCGATCTTATCATCGAGCACCGCGGAAGATCATTAAATAGGAAGTTCACGCCTCCTTCCCAACCGATGTCGCAGAAATTGCCCAAAAGTGGGTTTGAACTACGGGTCTTACATTTCTGAAGTAAATGGGCTGCCACTGCGCCACGGCTGCTCGCAAATAAACCATATTCGTTAATAAATGTTAAACTATCTATTTTATAATTATGTAGCTTTTTAATTTATTGTTGTTTGTGCATTATTTACTGACAGAAAAGTCACAGGTTGGTATTATTAATAATATTTTGGTAATATAAATCATGTTACTATTTACGTTTGTTGTTCTGTGTTTAATAGTTTTGCATATGTTTAGTATTCGAAATTCAAACACTATTCATTATTATTCGGTAAATAATTAACGTTTAACAATACCTCATGATTTAGCTTAAATAACCTTATTTTTAGTTAGCTTTAAATATAATAAAATGAGTTATTTTTTTCTACTTTTAGAGTAATATAATAATTTTTATGTCTGCAAACCAATTTGAATTTAATTTTTAAATTATTTTAGTTTATTTCCGACATGCATATTCTACCCCGCAGAATAATAAATAAACAAAAAAGAGGTGCTGAGAAAGGAAAAATTAAAAATGAAAATACGTATATAGAACGTTGCCCAGAAAAATAAGAAGTTAACGAATATTTTTAAAACCTATTTTGTGACTAGGTCACATTTTTGTTAAAAAAGACTTTTAATAAATTAATCGACGTAATAATATGATCTTTAACCAGCATAATGGTGGAATAGAATATGGATAAGAGTTTACATTGATACCACACAAGATTTTAATGTACAGGATCAATGCTCTATTGCGATATGCAACAGAAGCAGTACATGAACGTGTAATATCGATACTCAATTGCATAACAACAACTAGAAAAGGAATGGGAGGTTTGGTTTGTGGCGTTTTTGAAAATGTAGGCATTGATATAAGTAAATGTATTGGCAATTTTACTACTGGGGCCTCCAGAATGCAAGATCAATGCAATGAATTCAATACCTGGTTAAATACAGTTTCCAGGGTTAGAATAAGGCATGATGTTATGCCCATGTCTTAAATTTGGTATTAGGTGACGTAACTAAACAAGCGGTTGAAATTGTTACCTTATTTGACGATTTTAAAACATGTGCAGTATTTTTAAGGGAATCATATTTACGCTTGTAATGTTTGGTGTGAATTTAGCAAATATTAATATATATATTTATATATATATATATATATATATATATATATATATATATATATATATATATATATATATATATATATATATATATATATATATACATATATACATATATATATATATATATATATATATATATATATATATATATATATATATTAATATTTGCTAAATTCACACCAAACATTACAAGCGTAAATATGATTCCCTTAAAAATATATATGTATATATATATGTATATATATACATATATACAAATTATGAATTTAGCAAGTATTATTATATATATATATATATATATATATATATATATATATATATATATATATATATATATATATATATATATATATATATATATATATATATATATATATATATATATATATATATATATACATATATACATATATACAAATTTGGGAGAGTTCTACGCGGATATAGCTTTTTAACGCGGAGATAGATGCAATAATAAATCTATATTTTATATTGAATATTGATTTAATTTCATGTTATAAAAATTATTGACAGTATTTTATCAAAACCATCATACTTTGTATGTGTGTGTGCGCGAAAAAGATCCTTATCTGACAATCAGTCCCATTTTTGGGTCATCCCGGCCTCCTGCAAAAAATTAAATCCAAAGACAAACAATGCAGCAGACGAATTTTCTTTAACTAATCTAATATTCTTTACCTAGCATTCAAATAAACTTAGATTTTTTTTGTTTGTATGTTGAACATAATCAAATGGAACAATTTTTTTTATTTCAATTTTCATAATTTATTAAAAAAAAGGTTTCTTGTGTATTAAAAAAATAAATAATCCAGACAAACTAACCGGACTTCCTATCACCCTGACTCATATTATATACATGGGTGATAAATGTGAACACTAGTATAAACTTACATAAGTTTAAAGTTGGTTTAAGTCAACTTTCTCAAACATAAAATAAACAAATGAAAAAATAGTCTAATATATTTTGTTCAAACTTTATAACAAAATAAAAAAAAAAACATAAATATATGATACAGATATATCAACGCATATATAAGTCACCAATGATTTCTTTTGAAAAAGATATGTTGTTTTTTTCATATTGGGAACAAGGAAGCTGTTTAACAATAGGTTTGCTTTTTATTATTATGTAATCAGGAACCTGCGGTTCTTTGAAGGATATGATTTTTGGGTTTGAAGCATTAAAATCTCGTCTAAAGTATTTAATGTTCCAATTATTATCTTCCTCTGAATTTACAACTTGGCCTACAAAATGATATGGTATCTTTTTTCCTTCAAACCTTACAATAACATAAGAACCCTCTACTAATGGATATTTAGAGGTTACAACCATACCAGAATCATGTACTTTTTAATTAGAATTAGGATCTGATTCAAAGCTCTTTTTTAAGCAGTCTTCATTTAAGCAGTCTTCAAGCTTTTTTTGGATATGTGTTTGCTTTTGATGGAAAATGGAACCATAAAGGCCAGAAACACCATTATATAAATTACTTTTTTTAGCAAATAAATCTTTTTTTTTTAACGTTTTACTTTTGACTTTCTGTATGCCCTCAGATTTTTTGCAGAATCTTCTTGTAGCTCTATATACATCTTGGAGCTGGAAGGCATATCATAATCGATAATATCTTTAAAACTATCCAAATCTACTGAAGAAGTTATTTTATCTAAGGAGTCATTCAAAAGGATATTTTTTATTTTGATTAGCTTGCGTTTTAATTGGGATTTTAAAACAGAAGAAACTGCAACATCATCCAGTGAAACACTTTTTCCCGGTGAAACCTTGAATTTTTTCCCACGCAACACTGCCCCAGGCTTTTTAGCAGATTCTTCTCTAAGTTCTTTAAGACGTTCAAGAACTAACGGGGATACTATGTTTTGAGAGGATGTAGAAATGTCTGCTCTTAAAATTCTATCAATAATTTTTTTTCTGTTTAGCGGGTAGATACCAGATGCTTTAAACGTATCTACAGCAAACTCTTGTATGTGGTCCATTTTAGATATTAGATTAAGGAGCAATCGCGGGAAAACATTTTTTGGTAGGGATGTATGAAACCTCCCTTCCCCAATTTTCCATGCAGTTAGCACTTTTCTCCATGTTGATTTCATGGGTCCATAAATTGCAAGATCTAGAGGTTGTAGCAAATGTGTGCTGTTTGGAGGTAAAAAGACCATCATAATATTATTAGCCTCACAAATTTCTATAACCTCAATAGACAAGTGGCATGCTAAATTATCACCAATGAGAATTTTTGGTGCGTCAATGTCAACATGTCTGAAGTAAGGTATTACTAATGTTTGCATTCAATCTATAAAACAGTGACTATCAAACCAACCAGACTTTGTTTGGTTATATCGTGCACCCATTGGACCTCCAAGTATCCATGCGTCCATTAGACGCTCAGCTTTATACACTGTATATGGACGAAAAAAACACCATCTGCAGAACATGCAAACATAATAGACACTGATGACTTTAATGTATTCATAACTCGTTCAGCATGTTTAGTACCCTTTCAGAATATCATTTGTTTTGATTTTGGGTAATCAGAAAGATTTGTTTCATCATAGTTTATTATATTTTGAGGCAAAATATTTTTTATAGTTTCTTCTAAATTACTAAAAAAATCTATTCACAGAATCACAAGAAACTGCAGCACGTTTTCTACAAATATTTTGACATGCTCGATAAGATAGCAATTTTGTATGTTGTTTTAAAAATGATCTCACCCAATCATTACCTGGCAAATTTTCTTTAAAATATCGGCAATCTCTATCAGATTTTTGAAGAAAACTTTGTACAAACAGCTTTAGGTCTACTATTTCGAATGCATAGCCAAAATCACTAAAAGTTGCAATGTATTGAGCAATTGTTACTTCCTCTTCTGGTAACAATGCACTCCTTCGACCAACCACACTAGTTTTTCTTAAACCACTAACATGACATCTTAGAGTTCTGTGTGGTATGTTCAATAGCCTTGTAACACGTTTACAAGGTTCTCCATCATTAACAAGTTCTACTGCTGTTTTAAGTTCATAATCTGTGTAGGTTTTGAAAAATTTTGTTTTGATTTTACGTAGTTTCTCACCATTTTATCAGATATCTAATATGTAAAAGGAAAACATATATGCTAAAAATTTAAATTATTTGCACCTTTAGATATTTATTTCTTTAACAATAGTATTTAAAGGGTAAAAAACAGCTACTTGAAAAGGTGCTCATTTACCCCAAATAAAAGTGCTCAATTACCCCACATTACTTTAAACAACATTATTTTATTAACAATTTATTTATAAGACTTTAAAATTTATACGAATTTACCTCAACATATGTATAGTATACTACAAAAATTTCAAAACTCTAAGAAGGTTTTAACTATAACTGTTTACCCTTAGTATTTCCAGTTATTAGTTTTTACGGAATTTTGGGATTCTGCATCGTGATATATTTAAAATGTTATCAGCTATTTATTTTTGACCAAAACAGTTGTAATTAGCAACATACAATTTAAAAAAGTTAATTTAAATATTTATATTTTGAAAATGATCTAAGCATTGATATTATCTATTTTATATGAATTTTAAAATTAAAATGTTTACGGGTACTCAATTACCCCAGAAAGTTCTCAATTACCCCACGCTACGGTACGTATTAAAATAGTTTTGGATATCCGGGAAAACAATAACTTAATAAATATATCAGAAATTACGAAAAAGACTAATAACTGTATACGGCTCCCATATTATTAAGCTTTTGGATGACCTTAATGTAACTGTAAAAACGCAAAAAACACAACGAAATTGCTCGATATCATTAAAAAAGTAATTTAGTGGCATTTCAATTTTTATTGACTTAATTTACATTATAAAAAATTTTAAAGTTTAAAAAAAATAATCATATGAGAATGAGAAAAAATAATCATATGAAACACTCGCGAGCCGAATCACGGGATGCGATTCCGAACGTAGATCTACATGGTTATGATGGTGATGATGATGATGATGATGATGATGATGATGATGATGATGATGATGATGATGATGATGATGATGATGATGATGATGATGATGGTGATCATGATCATGATCATCATCATGTTGATCATAATGATGTTTATATATGCAATATATCTAAAATATAACATGAATTTTGAATAAAAAATATGCTTTAGGATGTATAAATTTTTATGCAGCCCCGGTCACAAATTCGGACCCGCTCATATTTTATCAAACCTGGCCTCCGTCAATTATCAACCCCATTCGTTTACTAAAAGGGTATATTATTCTTATTATCAAAACCTTTTGTGTTATTTTGTTTATCATAACCTTTTTATACTGACAGAACGTTTAAACATTGTAATCAGCTGACTCCATTCTTCCAGCACTTTCTTTATGGTTAATGTTACAGTTATGTGAAGCATGCCAAATATAATAGGCTGGAGATTCTTTTTTTGGACTTCCAGAATTTGCATCCTTTACATTTTTTGAGCAATGTTTGGGTATCGATACATTACTACTAACATTAAACTCTGGGCTGCTTTTACAAAACCCTTTTGCAAATTAGCTGTAATATTATTATACGAACTTAAATTCGTAGGTGGTGAAAAAACGTTTTCATACTGGCAAGACCTTTGCTAATTTTTTGAAATGCAACTGTTGCTCTAGTGTTATCATCAAAGGTTTTTCTCCTCTGCTTATAAACAATATCATCCTCATTTTGATCTTTTATGTTTTTGTAGATAAAATACTCTTCTGTCCATTCACATCTAGAGCAACGAATAAAAATCATATGAGCAAAACCTTTCTTTGCAGAAATGACATGCTTAGCTTGTAGTTTTTTTAATGGACAACATGGTCAAGTCCAAACAAAATGGATAATTTTGGTATAACAGTATTCGTAAAAATATAGCATTCAGAGTCATTTTTATTTTTGCAGAAGCTGATTTGTTTTGTAAAGTGAATGTTGTTGCTTCATCTTTACCTGTATCTTGGTTTTTATTAAAAATTTATACTGCTTTTATGTTAAACCTGCATTTTTTGCTCTAGACTTTTTTCTTTTATTAGATAAAGTTGTAACATAAACACAGTGCTTAGAAAAATCCACATAAAAATTCACTAATCATTAATATGTCTTAATAACATGCCGTTCATTTTGAGGTTTGAAGTTGTGGATTTTAAGTAAAAAAAAAAGTGGATAAGAGTAAACATAAAAATGTTATTGCCAAGAAAATGTCTAGTCATCTGGGGTTTCTAAGAGACTTACTTGGTTGCTATGAGTGTTGCTAGGGACTAAAAACTTACAAATTTAAAATAAAGTGTTATTTTAGGAATGTATTTATTTATTATTTTTTAAATGTCTTTTTTAAATTCTTTGGTGCTTAAAATATCTGAAAAGTATGTTTGTGAAAAATCAAAAATAAAGATTCTTTATAGATGTACCACCTTAAAACAGCTAAAATAATCCCAATTTACAAATGCAATAATCATTCAGACATTACAAACTATAGACCTATAGCATTTCTTTCAGTATTCTCCATATTGTTCGAACGCGTAATTTATAATAGAATATTCAAATACTTTACTAAAAACAAGTTATTCTATCCAAAACAATTTGGATTTCAAAAAAATCACTTAACTGAGCATGCAATTATTGAGATTCAACCAAATACACTTTAAGTGGTTTTGACAAATGCAAATACACTTTAAGTGTATCTATAGACTTATCTAACGCATTCGACACAGTTGACCATTGCATTCTCTTAGAAAAAATTAAGCATAATGGTATAAATCTTTTTTCAAGTTACTTATTGATTACAACTACTTTTTTGCTGTGTTTTTTTTTAAAAGGTATTTCCTAAATAAATAACCTATTCCTGAATTAAAAGCTATCTTTCTGATATAAATCAATAATTGGCTGCAAGAGTATGACAATGTATGCATTGGCAATAAAGGTTTAGGTTCAACTAATTTATAAAATAAACTGTAAAGCTTTTTTCAAGTTACTTATTGATTACAACTACTTTTTTGCTGTGTTTTTTTTTAAAAGGTATTTCCTAAATAAATAAATAATTTTGTCAAAAAATAATTTAAAAAAAAAAACATAAAAAGGTTTAATTTTTTTAAGCATATTTTTGTTTAAAATATTATTGTGCTCATTTGTTTGTTTTTTTCCTTTCAATTGTTTTTACTTGAATTCGTGAATGTCATACGTTAGTTTGGCAATAACATGGCCGCCGTTCTTCCGTATTTTCCGTATGTCCGCTCTCTGAGTATATAGGCTCTCTAGTAAGCATTTGAGTTGGCACATTAAGCAAGTTTTTAATTATAGTTAGCAAATTGCATTTATTTTAAAAAAAAGCATTTGTGTTTGCACATTGAACAAGTTTTGCTCAATGTGCCAACTGAAATGCTTTTTGATTTCGCATTTTGCTTACTATATTTATATATTTATTAATATAGTTGACTTTTTGCCAGCTATATTTATATTAAATTTATAGTTGGCAAATTTAAATATAAATATAGTTGGCTATATTTATAGTTGGCAAATTGCAAGTATTGAGGGCCTTTTTTTTTTTTTTTTGTATTCTTAGTTGGCAAAAAAAAAAAATTACACCCCCTCCCCCATCCATGGAAGATCTTCTATGGACGGCTCTGGAACAACATGTTGTATTGCAAGCACATTTGTTTTTTAAAAAATAGATTCCACTGAACATGCGATATTTGAACTTTCTAATCAAATATCTAACGCCTTTGATAATGACTGTTTTATATAAGGAGTTTTCATTGATCTGTCAAAAGCTTTTTGTACTGTAAATCACAATATACTAATTAGAAAACTTGAAAACTACAGAGTGAAAAATAAAAACTTACTTTAGTTCAAAGGGTATCTAGCAAACCAAAAGCTATTTTTATATTATGATCAAAATAACACAACTCCATATTTCATAACCTAGCAACAAATCTTCTAGACCAAAATTTGTTTGCTGATGTCTTTTTTATTTTCACAGAGATATTAAAACACTTTTTAGAATAGTTAATGAGCAGTTATGTAAAGGTAATGAATGGTTCGTAAGTAACAAACTTTAATTAAATGCCGATAAAACTAAATAAATACTTTTCCATAAAATAAATAAATCAGAAAATGTTCCTCAAATTTACAAAATCCAATATTTAACAATACTTATGTTAAAAGGAAGGTTAAAAGGAGTAAATCTGGATGAAAATTTACGGTGGTATTCACATATAGATAGTATTGAAACAACACTCTAAAAAAATATCGCAATGATTTTTAAGGCTACGCCTTTTCTAAATGTAGCATCCCTATTTTGCTTTTATTCACAGTTATTTGTCTTACTGTAATATTGTGTGGGGTTGTACTGGCTATACAAAACTTAAGAACATCTACAGCAAACAAAAACACGCATGCTGAGTAGTGTTTGGAGCCTACAGAAATACTCCTTGCGAACCACTTTTTCGTGCACTCGGTGCTTTAAATGTGTGTAAACTCAATTCAAACCAAGTTTTATTGTTTATGTTTAAAACAAAAATGGGATTTTCACCCAAAGTTTTTCAAACTTATTTTAATAAAACTAATCATAAATGTTCAACAAAATTTTCAGATAACAACTTTGTTCTTCTCAAATATAATTTAAAATTAACCTCCTATTTAAATAAATACCACGGACCTTATCTATAGAAAATATTCCCAGAGATTGTCAAAAAAAGCATGACTACATTAGACCAATTTAAAAGTAAATCAAAAAGATGATTACTGTTCAGAGATCTTAATTTATCCGACTTTAAATGTCTCTTTTACAGTAAGCTTAATCAAATAAAAACAAGTTTATTTATATCAACGAAATTTAAGTGATTTTATTAAAAATTCATCTTGTGATTATGTTAATTATGAAATTTTATATTGTTATTGTTTTATTTGAAATTTTTTTTGTAAGAGATTCTTAAACATTTTAGCGGTTGAAAGCATTTCAACTTTTCTTAATTATTCGCCATTTTGAGTTTCTTTATTTTCTTAGTTATTTTCTATTTTGAATTTCTTTTCTTAGTTATTTTCTGTTTTAATTATGATTTATGTTTTTATATATATTTGTATGTTACGGTTTTGTATTTTTTGTATGTGGGACTCGGCGAAAAGGCAAACTGTGCCTTCTTCTCGCTCCTGCCATTTACTCCGTTATATTTATATGCTATGTAAACATTTTTTAATGGAGAAATAAATTACACAAAAAAAAAAAGAAAAAAAAAAGAAAATATTTTTTTAGGTAAACAAAGGTTACATAACTTTCCTCCAGGTTTAAATGGTTCCGTATCAGTAATCTTCCACGCAAGTATAGGATTTGAAAATGCCCTTTTTTTCATTTCTCAGATATATTTAGCTTTATTTTCGTATGAAAAGGAATTTTTATGTTTGTACCAGCGATCTTTAAAGTGTGCTCCGTTAAACCAATATAATTTAAACCACTATCCTGCGGTGATGTTTTTACATTGCAGACGTAGCTTATATTTTTACAAACACACATACCTTGTAAAGGACATTGTGAAGATTACCGACAGTTACACGTTGAAACAATTGCGTTAGAAACATTAGATAATACTTTTTTATTGTGTTTATTAATAATATTGGTAATGTTTGGAAGACAGCTATAACTGACTTTTAAATTATTGCTATTAAAAACTTTGCAAAACTTATGTTGTTTTTTTTTAATGCTTTTCAATTCAAGTTAAAAAAATATTTAGCAACGTTGGTTTTTACATTTTGCGAAAACGGAAGTTAAACTAAATAATGCTTCGTGATCTTGATTTTCGTTTTGATGTGGCGAGATTTTTTAAAATAGTAATCTTCTCATTTTACCCACTTGCTGCTTAAGCATTGTTATAAAACGATGTTGCTCTATCCAAAACTTTCCTGCTAGATGAAATATTACTAATACAATTAATTGTCGTAGCTGGAATGGATTTAATAAAACTAGGAGGAAGGGGGTTAGAATTTACGTTGGTCTATAAAGAGTGGTAACCTGGTTTTCTGTATAGCTGGAAAGCTAACAGGTTGAAGGTAACATCGAGAAAGCTAACAATTTTTAAGTTGTTTTTTATTGCACCTTTTAGATTTTAAATTTCTCCTTAAACAGATGAACAATGTTTTTCTTAATTCTCTCGGATTGTAGTCGATTAATTCTATGAAAACAGCTTAGGCCATCATCTCTATACAAACCAACGGTTTGCAACCCGTGGTCTGGACTTACAATATGTAGAATAAAGAGGCTAACAAACTCACTTACTTAAGCCCAATTGAAACTTCTTATAGTGACGTCAAAATTAGAATCACCAAGTTTTTCGACTCAGAAAACATCAAGTTTAGTAAACAGTAATGATTTTCTCGATTGATTTATAATATCTAATGTATTTTCTGAAATTTCTGTAAATTGTATGGCGTGAACAAGCAAAATTTGAAGTAATTCTTTAGAGATAAAAAAATAAAATAATTAAAAAAATTAAAAAAAAAAAAGTTCTTTAGAGATAAAAAAATAAAAAAATAAAAGAATATAACTCTTCAATATCAAACTGAATGAAAAAACAGTTGTGCTTGTATTTAATATTGCAGAGCCAATTTATTACGTCATTTGTATTATGCTACTGGTCTAAAAGAGTGGCTTTTCTCACTTTATTTTTGATGTTTTCCAGTAAAGTTTTACTAACCTTTCTACGTTTTGGTTTAGAAGGATTAATACTATTCAACAATACTATTCGACAATTAGTATTGTTGGCAAAATTATTTTTGTAATATCAAAGTATTACATATCGTGGTCCCTATATAGGGATAAATAAACAGCTATTTATTTAACAAATTAGTTTCCAGAAACGAATCACTATTAAACCACTATCCTGCGGTGATGTTTTTTAGGTTCGTGATACGAATCACGAATCTAAACAACGAACACTCTCTAAAAATAAAGCTAAAATCTATAATATTCAAATTAAACAATTATAAGGAATTTTTTTGAAAAAAAAATTAAAAAAAATGTAGCTTTTAATACAAATCGATAATCAAAAATTATAATAATAATAATAAGGTATATATATATATACAACATTCATATATACCACGTATGCAACTTATTTTTATGTGTATTACAAGTCCAGAAAAAGGTACTCGATGACAAGACTGACTTAAGTATTCTGCGAGCATCCTATAACTACTAACAAGTAATTCTACTTATCAATCTTACACAAATTTTGTTTTTATTATATTTATACACAAACATTTGTTTGAAATGTGGTAAATAAACTTATAGTCAAACATCTAAACAATTCTTCGAAAAATTAGCTAATTTATTTTTATTTATTGTATATTTTTATTTTAACTAGAATAATACAGAGATATATTTATTGGATTATATTTATGTATACGTTACTACATTATTGTAATTGGTGTTTATTTTAATCGTTTCTCGGAGTTGTATGCAACTACATTTTTGTTTACTTTGTATCTTTCGAACTTTATGTTTATGATAATTATGTTAGTATATCTTTACCGCCAATCTGTGATTGTTTACTTGTAAATACTTTGTAGTTGTAAACTAAACATGTTAAAAAAAAAAAAAAGTAAGCCGTCCATCAAAAAAAGTTTGCAAGCCACAAAACTTACTTTACCATATTTTCAAGCCATAAAACTTGCTCTACCATATTTGCAAGCGACAGAACCTGCGGTACTTATTTTGCAAGTTTGTGGCATGTAAACAGGTACTGCAAGTTTTGTGGCATGTTTACATGCCAGAAAACTTGCGATTTATTTCTTTGTAATGCTAAAGTTTTTTTTTTAATTATTACCAAAGTTAATCAATTGTAAAAGTGGGGAGAATATGGAAAACAAATTAACTAATATAATAAATCTTTTTTTATACTTAAAATTTTTTTTGTTCTTATTACTATATTCTTTGGTAAAATGCTGTTGTACATAAAATTTTAGAACACGGAAACTCTATCATTTTCATCAATGAAAACACCAATGGAAGTGAATAACTTTTGATGGCTTTATTTCAATATTGTCAATATATATTTGAGGAGTATCATTTGGTAAAAAAAGTTTAATGGATTTTTGATGAAATAGAGTCTATTTAGTTTTTTTCTATGTTTATTGATAAGTTATTTGACTTAAATCAGTTTGAAGTTTTAATTAGCTCTATGTTTAAGTCATAAAAAAGTTATAAAATATTATTACTGGACAGTAAAATTTAGAGTCATCAGCAAACATTACTGTCATTAAATTTGAGGCACTATGAACTACATAATTAAAAACATTACTGTCATTAAATTTGAGGCATTATGAAGATCATTAACATAAATGAGGAAAAAAAGTGGTCCTAGGATAGACTCTTGAAGAACACCACATGTTATATCTAATAATTTTGTAGAAGAGGATACATCAATTTGAACAAACAGTTTACAATTGTTTAAATAGCTTTTTAGTAATTTTAGAATATTTCCCATGATTCCATAGGTTTTATGTTTTTGTATAAGAACTTCATATAAAAGGCTTTTGATAGATCAATGAAAACTTCAGGAGTGTATTGTGATCTCTCAAATGAATTCGCAATACTTATAGTCAGATGAAATGTTGCATGTTCAGTAGAATTTATTTTTTTATGTCTATATTGACTGGTAATTAGTATCTTATTTATAGAAAGATGATCATAAATTTTATTGTAAAGAATCCTTTTAATATTTGCAAAACCAGAGAGTACAGATACTGAACATGAATTACTTATATTTGGTAATCCCCCCCCCCCTTCCTTTCCTTTAAATAACGGTGTAACTTTACCGATCTTTAGTTGGTCGGGAAATATTCCTTGTTTAATTAAACAACTAGAGACCTGGAAAAGTATAGGTTTTTTGATCTCGTAGTATCCAAATTTAATGCTATCATTTATTTCATCAGGACCTCTCTCTTTATTGCTTCTAAGCATTTTATGTACGCGTTCAAACTCTAATGGAAACTTCAAGGTTATTTAGTACAGAAATTGCCGGAAGGATTAAATAAATTGTTTAGTTTGTTATTGTTGGAATATTTTGTGCTAAGTTTGTAGCAACAGTTACAAAATAGTTATTTAACTTATTTGCTATATCTTTTGAATTATATAAAAAGCTATCATTGATTTAAATAACTTTTGGTAAGTTGCATGCTTTAGCAATTGCCAGTAATATCAGTTAAAGTTTGTAACGTGCGCTCTGAGTCATGTTCAAATTTCTCTAGTAAGTTGAATAGTATTTTTTGTTTTTGAGATTTTTTCTTTAACTTTTAAAATGCTTCTCTTAATTTTTATAAATCGCCTCATTGTTCTTTCTTTTTGACTTTAAATACTTAATATACAATTTTTGTTTAACTTTGGACGATTTTTTGAGTTCTATTGTGATCCATGGTGGCTTAATACTTTTTTTTAAGACTTACTTTGTATTGAGGAAAGTTTGTGTTATAAACTTCAAAAAATGTTATTATAACGTTGTTTATTAAGGTAACTGAATTTGAAGTTATTCTTGTTGATTTATTAATTAACGGAATTGCGCCGTTTTCAAATAAATCATTATAAAAACCATTAATTTTGCAATTTACGCAATCATTTAAATGCGTTTAAATTTATGTCTCTGTTCCCTAGATGCTGTAAAAGCATTTGACAGCTGCAACTGGGAAACTCTGTTTTAGAGACTGTACATTGATAAAAAATTACTTTTGCATTTTGTTAATACCATATTGTCAACATACTATGAAAGCAGTGCTTCTGTCAACAGTTCTCATTGATTTAACAATTTAGCTTTCAAACCATTTTTTAAGTGAACAGTTTTAAAACAAATATCCTCATTAATACAAATATACGCTCCTTTAAGCTTTACTCATCTCTTTATAATATCTGTTTTATCTTTATATTTCAAGACTTTAATACTATTATTTCTTTTTTATTATCACCTCTAAGTCCAGTTCTTTTTTATTATCACCTCTAAGTCCAGTTCTTTTTTATTATCACCTCTAAGTCCAGTTCTTTTTAATTATCACCTCTAAGTCCAGTTCTTTTTTATTATCACCTCTAAGTCCAGTTCTTTTTTATTATCACCTCTAAGTCCAGTTCTTTTTTATTATCACCTCTAAGTCCAGTTCTTTTTTATTATCACCTCTAAGTCCAGTTCTTTTTTATTATCACCTCTAAGTCCAGTTCTTTTTTATTATCACCTCTAAGTCCAGTTCTTTTTTATTATCACCTCTAAGTCCAGTTCTTTTTTATTATCACCTCTAAGTCCAGTTCTTTTTTATTATCACCTCTAAGTCCAGTTCTTTTTTATTATCACCTCTAAGTCCAGTTCTTTTTTATTATCACCTCTAAGTCCAGTTCTTTTTTATTATCACCTCTAAGTCCAGTTCTGAGCACCCGTTCAATTTTAAGATTTTTGATTTTAAGTGTCGAATAGTTTAAGGACTTTAACTCGCATTCTTCCCATGTTTTATGTAACATTTTTTCGTAAATTATTTCTTTTCAATTTGTCCTCTATTTCCCTTAAGTTGTTGTTTATTTTATTTACAACGCTCCTATTTTTTTAATTTGCTGCTAACTTTCTATTTTTGAATTATTTAAAATAGATGAAAAAGCATGAATTGGAATATCTGCTAAAATAATTGAATCTCCTAAAAATCAGTTCTTTGAAAAAGGCTGATTAACCAGTTAAATATATAATTTAGCCTTTATAAAGTTGGAACTATAAAATGGTTTTCTACCTATAGCAAAGTGAATTCTACACTTTAACAGATGTGCAGTTGTTTTCCTTTGCTTTTAGCAAAGGAAAACAACTGCTCGACTTAATTGATTTAAAACAAACACGTCATATTGCATTAGTTTGAATTCATGTTGAGTGAGTAATTGGAAACCTTAAAAATAAGTATCGTGCCCACTGGATACCATATTACAAAACATTTTACTATTAGATTACCTGATGAGAAAAGATATTAGTATTCAGCAATTGATAAAATTGCAATAGTCTAATGTAGACTAACTAACATGTGTGATTCTGTTATTCCAGTTAGGGATCGTCCATAAATTACGCAACACTAAATTTATTTTAAAAACACATGTAGGAGATCTTCTTAAGCTCTTTTCCGCGGCGATTTTTATTAAACTTAATGAGCTAATTTAATTTTTCTTTTTTTTTTTTTCATTTTAATTTTTCATTTAACCAAAAAACTTTTGGAATGCTTTAGATGTTTAAACAAAGTTATAAATTATAGATTATTTACCATAAATAATAAAAAAGAGAAAAAATCTATTACTTCAGAATTCGTAAACCACTTTAAAAGAGTACTGAATACTTAAAAACTAAGACATCGTAATGAAAATCATCGGAGATTTCCCCCGTGTACAAAACATGACGATACAATAACTGGAGAAAATAAAATTAGGGCTGTTTCAAACCTAACATTAAATAAAACTTCTGACTGTTTTGGTATCACAGCAGAACATTTGAAATACGCAAATTATGATACTTTAACAAAAAGGCTCAACAACTTCTTTAATTACTCCATTAATTATGAATGAACACCCATGTTAATGTCGATGTCAATTATTGTACCCCATGTTAAATCGTACAAAAAATCTTTAGATAGCCCTAGTAACTATCAATTAACTCTGGTCTCAAAAAGCTGACTAAAAATTAAAAAATAAACAAAAAAGAAAAAGATAAAACATTTTCTTTTTAGCTTATTTTTTAATTTCTTACAATCTAGAAAATTGTCCAAAATTAAACAAAAATTGTATATTAAGTATCTAAAAACAAAAAGTGATAAAAATAAGGCAATTTATAAAAATTACGTTAAAAATTTTGAAAGTCAAAGAAAAAACTTAAAAAAATACTACTTAAACCTACTAGACATAACTCAAAGCGCACGTGGCAAGTTTTAAATGAAATCACTGGTAACCATAAGATTGAAATATACAACTTACCAAAAGTTATTAGAAACAATGACAATTTCATATATAATCCAAAAGATATAGCTAATCAGATAAATAACTATTTTGTATCTGTTGGTCCTAATCTAGCAAAAAATATTCCAGTTGTAACCAACAAAACAAGTTATTTTAGCCTTTTAAAAATTTCTGTATATAATAATTTTGAAATTTCAATGAAAGAATTTGAATATGCTTATAAAATGCTAAAAATAAATAAAGCGAGAGGTCAGGACGAAATAAATAGACATTATTATATTATCTTACGAGATCATAAAAACTATAGGGTAGACCGGGGCACGTTGGCCCACGGGGTAGGTTGGCCCATTTGAGTTTATTCAAAGGCTAGACGCTTTAACAAGCTGGGAATCTAAGTGAAGGTTGGTTGTGATTCAATCCTTTTTCCAAAAAAAATTCATATTTAATGGACCATATTTGAGTGCGTGGGGCCATTTTAACAACTTTTAATACATCAAAGTAAATTTTAAACAATCTGTTTAACGTGTTTATACTCACTGACGTTTGACAGTAGAGCATTATTCAAGTGCCATATTTAAAGCTTATAGTGCAAGACTTGCCCCGATGCAACCGGGGCAAGTTGGCCGTGGGACCAACTTGCCTTTTTATATATATTTTTTGTATATTTTTAAAATAATTCGAATAAATTTGTGACGGAAAAACTATTTTTTGTTATAAAGAATATAAAACTTGTAAAACATATTAGATCAGAACTAAGCCTCATAGAAAAATTGGCATTTGTTTTTATACGTTTTTTTGGGTTTACACTAGTGCATACACTACATAAAAGTTGCACCAGTTAAAAAAGCCTTGCAACAAGAATAGAAAGCAGCAAGAGAAAAAAAAAACAGAAGGGTTCAAAAAATAAAAAACTATTTTCTATCAAAGAAGCCGGTCCAAGTAACTCTAAAACAAGCAAGATTTTTGTCAGTCAACCTGTAAAAGAAAAACGCAACAAGAAAAAAAGAAAAGATAACGAGGAAGATGTTTTGTGTCTTAATGCTTCAAACCATTCTCAAACAGTCTTCCAGGTGATCTGTGGATTCTGTGTTCAAGCTGTCAGTGTTGAGCCCATGTGAGTTGTGTAGAAAAATATGCAAAGGGGTTAGATTATAAATGTTTATTCTGTTGTTAAATAAAACGTTATTGTTATATCTTGTTTTTACTTCATGTTTTTGTAGTTTATTGTTTTAAAGTTGTTTCAATTTTGTTTTATCAAGCTATAAGTTGTTTGTTTCATCAAGTTGGAAAGTTGTTTATGCTCAATGAGCATTTTCTACCTTGAAGTCTGCCATAAATTGTATGTGGGCCAACCTACCCCGATAACGGGGTAGGTTAGCCCACCCGACATGACCAAACAAAAACAGTTTTAAATGTATTGAAAACCCGTTATGAACTTTAATTCATGTTTTTTCCGGATAGTCTAGGGACTAGTCAACCTTTTTGCAAAAAAAATAAATTAAAAAACAAAAAGCTAAAAAGTTACACATCACGGAAAAAAAAGCGGGCCAACGTGCCCCGGTCTCCCCTACTATTCAAAGTGTTTAGTTACTCAATAAAACAAGGAATATTTTGTTGAAAAGGATTCTTTACAACAAAATATAGGAACATCTTTTTAAAAATAAAATATTAAATGAAAGTCAATAAGGATTCAAAAAAAATAACTCCACGGAATACGCCATACTTCATGTAACTAATAATATTGCAAATTCTTTTGAGAAATCACAATTTACTCATTTTTCATTGATCTATCAAAAGCCTTTGATACGATAGATCATGAGATTCTTATAAAAAAACTTAAAATCTATGGAATCAGCGGAAATTTATTAAATTTGCTAAAAAGCAAATTAAAAGCAGTGGTAAGCAGTTTGTGCAAATTGACGTATCCTTCTCAACAGGTTTACTATAAATTTTGTAAATAGACATTCATTATTTCAACTTTATCACTCGCTAATTCAATGCCATATAAACTATGCAAATATCGCATAGGGTAGTGCTAAAAAAATTCAATTTGATCCTCCATATCGGCAACAGAAGCATATAGCACGTTTAATAAAGTTTAAAGATCGTTATACTTATGCCAGACCTCTTTTATTGGAACTGATTGTTCTTAATATATACCAGCAAATAGTTTTTAATCTTCTTTTATTTATGTACAAATGTAAAACAAACCTAATCCCTATATCCTTTCAAAATTTATATGCAATAAAACAAAAAAACAAATATGACTTAAAAAATGACAAACTTATTCATCAACATTATTCTCATACAAGTTTTGGAAGATCTCTTTTAAAATATCGCGGAGCTCTTCTGTGGAACGAAATAGTTTTGATTTTTCCCAAAGTTGGAGTTTTCTTACTTTTAAAATTAAGTTGAAAAAGGTTTTCATGTCAATTAAAAATATCTTTGAGTTCTTTTGAGTTTATACCTTTTAAAAAAGTGTGTTGTTCCTGAATTTATTGTTTTGTTTTGAAATATTTAGTTTTATATATATTCTTTATGTTGTTAAACATTATTTTATGTTTTGAAATATCTGGTTAAATTTAAATTTTGTTTTTAAACGTCATTTATTGTAATTATTTAACTGGTTTTATTTTTACTGTATTGTTAAACGGTTCTCAGTGACAGGATCTTACAATCCTCATTGAGTTTCTGCGTTCCAATATTTAATGTACAACGATATTTATACCATAGTATATTGTAATAAGAACAAAAAAAAAAAAAAAGTTCAAACAATTGAAAAACTTATCAACTTAATTTCAATAAGCTTTTAAACAAAGTTAAATAAAGTTAGTGATTTATTGAAAACGGATTTTTCCGTAAAAAGGTAAAAGACCTTAATTTATTGAAAAAAATATGGTAATAACATTTGGTAAAATTTCTTATAATAATTACGGTATTTTATATGATAAAATACCGTAATTTATTGGAATCGGATTTTATCCGTAACATAACAACGGAAAAGTTTGATAAATACTACGGAGTTTTTTTACAGTGTATTTAAAATGTTTGAATGTGTTGATTCATGGTTGAGTAAAGACAATATGTTTTTGTTATATGTTTTTGTCCATCTACTTAAATCTGTTTGCAATAACTAGATTACAGCAAAAGCCAAAAGATACGTTATGAATTTAATGGGGAAACTAAATATGCATGTTAGTTTGTTTAAACTCAAAGAAAATAATATTGTAAAATTGTTTAAATTTACATGTGTGTCTGTTGCACTGAAACCTATTGAATGTCAACTTGTCTAGGTGTCTACTTGCCTACAAATCTTTTGTGATGAAACTGTAACTGTTTTAAAATCAATGCGCAACAAGTTATTAAAAAAAAAGAATTCAACAAGCAAAACTAAGTCTTCATATTGTTAAAGACATTGACTTTTTATCTTTAGAAAATGGGCATAACTGCCAGAAATGTGGATATTATTTTAGCAGTAATGCTATTGATATATTTGACAATTTGTCTGAGCTAGAAAAGAGTATGCAAATAGATACAAAAGCAGGGTTAGTATGATATAGCTCAATAATAACCCATTCCATACCTTCAGAAACAAATTTTAATACGCGGAGTGTCATAAAATATTCCCTTGGTATTGTTTTCTTAATGAAATTTTTTCTTTTTTCTTTTGGATAACTATTTATACCCGGGCTACTCTTTCAATGTTTTGGATTTTACATTTTTTGAGTTTTTAAGGGCACTTTCAAACATTGGTTTTGCACTTTCAAAACAATTAACGCGAATAGAAACCATTAACAATATAATAACGCGAATACAAACCATTAGCAATATAATAATGCGTTATGACGATAATATGTGTTTATATGTACTATATATGTTGTAATGACGTTAACGTCATTACAAATAATGGAAGGTTATTTATCTATACCGATTGTGCGCGTTTTTATTACTATTACTTTTGTTAACTAGTGGTATTTTGAAAAAACACAAATTCGTTATAAAAGTAAAAAAACGTGGTTTTTAAACACGATTGCGTTGAAGCCCAACAGTGACGGTGCCTGTGTTTTTTGATAGCTTTGAGATAGCTAACTTCAAGACATGGAGCAAACTCCAAACATATATATGTTTATACTTATAACAAATAAGGATGCTTTGCAAAAAATTACGATGATTGGAGCTTGGGAACAAAAAACCCCAAAAATTTGGCCGACACTGCCCCAAACGTGAGAGCAACAAGTTGATAAAACAGTTTTGTACTATTTTCAACTAGACTTATATTTATCAATAAAATTAAAATTTCATAGTAAAATATTTTAGCGTTCAAAATTTATGACTATATAAAGTTTAAACCCCCCTCAATTTAATGGGGTTGCAAATTTTACATGGTCATAATTTTTGAACGATGAGAGATAATACTATAAAACTAAAAATTATCTAAAAATATTTTGGACAACAACATTGTATCAACAATTACTGATGGCGCAAGTGTAATAATGAAATTTGAAATAAAGATTTTTTTCATTAACATTGCCTGATATGCACATGCAATTCGTTTTTGTGTTTGTATACTGTAAATCTCATAAGATAAATACGGTTGTAATGAAGCGGAGAAAGAATGTGTTGAATCTAACAGCGAGTCAAACTTCATTTCTGATATTGCAATTGTTGTTAAAATTTGTAACTTTGTAAAAGTCTCCAGAGTATCAAATGTTAAGAATTTTGAGTATTGTTTAAAAAATGATTTGAAAGTTGCTGACTGCAATAAAGAAATTGTAACTATTGAAATAACAAACAATCAAACTAAAAACATTTTACTAAGCTGTTGTTATCGGCCACCTGACGGCGTGAGCAAAAACTTTGTTCTTACAACAAATCATTAAAAAAGTTTGTTCTTACAACAAATCATTAAAAAAGGAACCAATGACAAAAAAGAAAATTATATAGTCGGAGATTTAAATATGAACTGTTTTATTTATAATGACGACCATAAAATTAAGAATTTTTATTAAGCAAATTTTGAATTAGGATCAGCTACTTTAATAAATCGATCAACTAGAGTAACAATAAACACAGTAACTTTTATAGATAATATTATTATTTTTTTTATTTTTTTTTTCTTTAAATTTTCACAACTACATATTAATTACAAATTTTTTTCACAGCAATATTATAAAGAAACTGTACTTCCTAAACAAAAAAAAAAAAAAAAAAACATTTTACAAAATACCGTTAGGTATAGGAAGCAATAATTAGGTATGCTATGACTTGATAAGAAGGGTTTTGTTGTTGTAGGGAACTCGTAGAAGACTGAGATCATCGAGAACCTTGAGGTGTTGCGTAAAGCACACATATAAACAATGTGATTCTCATTAAAGAAATGTTTTACATGTTATTATTGCAAACTTTTTTTTCTTTTCTTTTTAATTGAACTATGTTTTGTGTTAGTGTTGAGGTTTATAATAATAATACTAGCTTTATTTGTTAAACAAAAAATTTACATTTTCCATATGTATTTGATTGCTGATTATTTTAATTTGAGCGTAAATTTTGATTTACCATCAGAACTAGAACATTTCTAGGTAATTATCCATATTAAGAACATGATTTTTGAGTTTCGACTTTAACGAAGTTATATTGTATGGGAGAGAAGTCGAGGTATAATTCGGAATTAATTTGTTGAATAAATATGGGCCACGATAAGAAATAGAAAATTGAGAACTTTTTTTTTTTTTCAGGGGTACAATAAAGTTACCAGTTGCTCTTGTGTTAAATTTGTTGATATTAGATTGAAAGAAGTTTCTTGTGAATCGGTTTGGAACTAATCCTAGTTTGTATTGAAGCATGAACAAAATGTTAGCGTAGATATTAATTTGATAAATGTTTAGTGCTTTCATCTCTTTTAATAGGGGTTTAGCGTGGGTCAGTTTGTTTTTATGATGTATAGAAGCATGTTTTTGTCGTCGATAAAGAGATATTAATTTTGTCTTGTGTGTGCTTCCCCAGGCTATGTTGGCATATGTGAGATAACTATGTATAAAGGAAAAGTAAAGGAGTTTTAGGTTTTTTTGCAATAAAAATGGTCTAGCTTTAAAAAGTATACCAATACTTTTAGATATTTTAGTATTGATGGCATTTATATGAGCTCTCCATAAAACATTTTCGTCAATAATCACACCAAGAAATTTAATTGTTTGGGTTCTTTCATTTTTTTTGTAGTCAATACTTAGTGTTGGTAGAATTGATGGTATTTTGTTCTTCTGTTTCTTTGAGTGAAATAAAATATATTTAGTTTTTTGCGCGTTTAATGATAACTTGTTAGCACTGAACCATGTTTTAAGATTTTGAAGTTCAAAGTTGACTTTATCAAAGAGGTCATTGATAGAGGTAGATGAATAGAACAGATTGGTATCATCTGCAAACATTATACAATCGAGATTTGTAGAGGCTTTAGGAAGATCGTTAATGTAGATAAGGAATAATAAAGGTGCAAGAATAGATCCCTGGGGGACACCGCATTTGATTTTTAATAACTCCGTATTAGTGATATATATACAATATTTTTTATTAAAATATATATACATATATTTTAATAAAACATTTTCGATTCTTTAGCTAGATTCAATTCTTTGTTATAATTTTTAACATCGTTTCTATTTTTGGCTTTTTTATCATCATCGAGTTTACCTCTCTAAGCTGAAATAATCGTTGAATAAGATTAATTTGCAAACTATCAATATTATTTCTTTTAATTTTGTTCAAAAACTGATTACCTTGTTTTAAAACAACTGAGTTTAACAAATATATCTTTTTTATGTACTAAATTATTATTTTATTAATACAATTTCTATTGATGTTATTACATTTGAGAACCTCTATTTTGTATTTATTTTTAAGTGTCTTATAATAGTGCGTTTTAAGGCACATTTTACTAGTTGCAGCTTTTTCTAACAATTGAAAATACTTCTAAACTTCAGATCTTCTAGATGTGTTCGCATATCTAGAAGACCTGAGTACCTATTTTTTGTTTGAACTTAAAACTTAATAATTTTAATTTCAAATGTGAATAAACAGTGGTCAAATGGTAAAAAAGTAACAGTCACTGTTTAACTACTTTTTTATAGGAAAAAACCGATCCTACTTTAAATGCGATGGCGCTAGGACTGATGTAGTTTTGATTATATTTTTAAAGTTTTCAGACAAACACAAAACAAAAAAAAAAACATTCAAGTTTATAATTTTTACTTATATTTCAGCTTGTTGCAAAAATTAACGAAAAGACATATCTTTTTTTGAAATTTAAAAATTCGAACTATAAGAAAAGAAAAAAGTTCGAACTTAAACGTTGAAATTTTTGCCTAAGGTTCGAACGTTCGAACTTGAACATGTTCGAACATGTTCCAGGTAAAAAAGTTCTATAGAATTTCTATAAACTCTTGAAACAAATGGTCTATAGAAATTTTATCAAGTATTATAGAATGTCCTATAGAAATTCTATAGAAAATTTATTCATTTAAGGCAAAAGCGTATGAAAAATAGTTATTTTGAAAGTTAAATTACTATATCTTAAAAATTAGGGCTGCGGAGTCGGAGTCGGAGTTGCGAAGTTGCGACAATTTTAGCGGAGTCGCTAAAAAATATCGCGACTCCGACTCCGATAGTTAAATTTCTTGGTATTGAAAATGCATGTACAAACATTTGATTAACCTTATGTTCATACTAAACCTCAAAGAATGTTTTATAAATTTGTCAAATAAAAATTTCAACTTATCGCGCAATATTTTTTTAAGTATTCAAAGAATTTTTCAAAAATTTGGTTTGGAGTCGTAGTAGGAGTCGGAGTCGGAGTCGGAGTTGCACTCAGAAAAATTCAACAACTGGAGTCGGAGTCGGAGTTGCACTCAAAAAATTTCAACAACTGGAGTCGGAGTTGGAGTCGTTACTTTTTTTTTACGACTCCACACCCCTGTTAAGGATAGTATACCTTTAAGACACTTACGCAAATGGGTTGTTTAAAATTTGAAATATAATCAGGTGGGGTAAAGTGGTTCTATGTGTGTAAAATATTATGATATGTAATTTTATTATCGAAGTTGTTGTTAGTAACATTATAGACCTATTAGTTTTATCAGACCTAACTATTTTCGTGTTAATAATTCTTTAGAACTAAACACTTATGTTTGAAGTTTATATCTTTGAAATTTATATTAGGAAACGTGTTTATTTATTTGTATGAAACAATATATTCACCTAGGTCAAATAAAATATTATATAAGTATAATTTTTTTTGTGATATGTTATGAATAATGCTAGTTTATTTCTTTAAAATTGAACAGATTTTTCATAAATATTGCTTTAGAAAAAACGCCAAGATGTTACAATAAAAAAATAAAACCCAAGCTGATAGTTTGGAAAAAGCAATTATGTTAGTATGTGAAGAAAAAAAGACAATTTATCATGCTGCTAAAAAATGTTCTGTTCCTAAAGAAACATCGAGGAGAAGAATAAAACAAAAAGAATTAAATGCAAACAAACGTGAAGGTCGAAAAAGTGTGCTGAGTGATAATGGTGAAATTATGATTGTAGCTGCAGCTCAGTATTGTCAAAGATATGGTCTTCCATTAGATTCTTTTGACATTTGTAATTTAGTTACTCAATTTTGCACTGCCATGAGGATAAAAACTCCTTTTAAAAATGGAATTCCTGGGAAAGATTGAATAATTTCTTTTAGGAAGCGTCATGTTGATAAACTTTACGTAAACCTGAAATACTTACATTTTCAAGAGCTAAAAGTTTAACACGTAAAGTTATAGATAATTTTTTTACTATTTTATCTGATGTAATCCATAATAATAACATTGTACCAAGTAGTATATACAACCTTGATGAGACTGGGCTCTCCACAAACCACTTAACGAAGACAGTATTTGTACATCCAAAAAGCAAAGATGCTTATGAACTTGCTGCTTCTTCTGGTAAAGCTATCTTTTCTGTGCTGTTCTGTGTGTCTGCAGATGGAAGATATTTTCCACCATTTGTTGTTTTTAAGGGAGATGGCTATCTGTATTCTAAATGGATAGAAAAAGGACCACAAGGATGTGCTTTTGGTGCAACAGCAAGTGGATGGATGCAAGACTTTCTATTTGAAAACTGGTATTTTACTTGAATTTTATAATTTTCATTTTTTTCTTTCAACTTTTTTTTTTCTTTTTTTTGTAGTTGCCTTTATTGTTCTTGAAGATGGTACAAATTATTCAATAGCAGTAAATACATTCTATGCTTAGGTTTGTTGAGCACTTTATACCATTTGCTGACTAAGATCAAAAACTAATACTCTTGCTTTATTATGGTCATGGCAGTCATTAAACATATGGTACCATAAAAGCGGCCATGGACAACCATATCCACATTGTTTGTCTTCCACCAAATGCTCAAACGCATTACAACCATAAGATGTGGCTATCTTCGGATCATTAAAGAATGAGCGGTGAAAAATTTTAAAGCCGTTTTCAAGAGAAACACAACACAAAAATATTGGTAAGACAGCTTTTACAGGGTTATTGAAACAACTGTGTCAGAGACTCTCTCCAGCAAATGCTATAGCAGGATTTCACGGTACAGGTATCTCACCATTAAGTAAAGAAAAGATGGAAAAAGGAATAACAGGTATTGACTTTCTAAATCAATTACTTGAACGTTATAGCCCTAAATCTCCAAGATAAAAAACACCAAGATCGGCTATACAAGAAGCTTTAAGGTAAATCATATGTCCTAATGTATCTGCAGAAACAGCAGCAATAATAGAACAACAAAAACAAAAAAGGGAGAGAGTACAAGCAAAATGTGGAGAACACCTTACAAATGGGTTACTTGAGGAACAAAAAGTTAGAGAGGAAAAAAACTTATTTTTTAAAGAAGGGGAAAAATCTTAGAAATTATCCCTCCATCTCTGTTCTCTCCACATTTTCGAAAATTCTACAAAAATAATGTTCAACAAAATATACAAATATTTTCATGATAATAATCTACTTTATATCAATCAACTTGGTTTCAAGAAAGGTAACTCAACTAAACATGAAACTATGTAATTTGTATGTGAAATCTCAAAATCATTAGAAAAATCCTAACATACACAAGGAATTTTTATTGACCTATCAAATGCTTTTGATAGGTCGATCACCATATTTTGATTTATAAACTCAAATACTACAGAAGTAAAAAGGAAAAATTTTAAAATTGTTTAAAAGTTTTAAACCATTTTGAAATTTTTATTTTTTTCGGTTATTTTAAATCTAAATAACCGAAAACAACTTGTACCATTTAAAAATGATTATCAACCCGCTTTTCTTAATATAACCTGTGGAGGCTCACAAGGTTCAATTGTTGGACCTCTCCTTTTTTTAATTTATATAAAATACTTAGACAAAGCTTCAAAACTAACGAGTATAATGTATCCAGATAATACTAACTTATTCATTTCTAACTATGATATCGCTAAAATTTTTAAAACAGTTAACGAAGAACTCAGATATATATCTTATTAGTTCAATTGCAGTAAGTTAAACTTGAAGACTAATAAAACAAATGGGTTTTATTTCTTTGACTACAAAAAAGTTTCTCCCATCAAAATTACATCAAATCTTTATCGAACAAAAGGAAATAAAAAAAAAAATTTTGTTACAAAATATTTAGGTATTTATTTTGATGAAAACATCACTTGGAATCACCATATTGATTATGTAAGCACAAAAATTTTTAAAAACATATGGGATCCTATATAAATTACGAATTTATCTCAATAAAAAAAGCTTAATCTAACTTTATTACTCATTTACACATAGTTATTTAAATTATGCATATATTGGTTAGGAAATACAGAAAAAATAAGTTGAAACGTCTTATTTTTATATATATATATATATATAAAAATATTATTTTGCCTCCGCCTCCTATTATACACATTGCCTCCGCCTCCTATTATACAACCTCCGCCACCTATTATGAATAAGCCCAATGCTAAAAGTATAACACAAATATTATATTTTTTTCTTAATGGTTCTGAATCTGAATATATCTATCTAGTTATTAATCTTTTTTATGTATTACTAAGATTTGCCTTTTATTTTAACTATTTGGGTGTCCTGTTATTTGTAATGTTGTTAAATTGGTTACATATAATTATATGATTGACAACATTCTATTGTATTAAATAATCCTTTAATCAACTTGATATGAAAATTGAAAATTGATTGAAAGCATGCTGAAATTGTTTAAATTCAGAAATTGAAAGAGTACAAAATTAGTTAAAAGATTAAATTAAGTAACAGGTATGGTTGAGGGATTATTTATAGTTCTAATTATAATTATTTCTTTTGAATAGAGTTGTTATCAGATTCAAAGATTGAAGAAGATAATTTTTCTTCACATTTTATTGATGAACAGAATAAAACAAAACAAAGTTCACATTGTCAAAGAGTTTCAAGTTTTAATATGAGTATTTTTGGTTTTTACACCACTGAATGTTAATGTGGAGGTCTTTTTTATTAATTTGTTTTTGTATTAAAATAATTGCATTATTTTAATACAAAAAAAGATAGGTATAAAAGAATAGAAATGGATTATTTATAATATTGTGATCCAATAAATCATGTGTGTAGCATTTTACCTTTAGTAGTTAAACAAAATTCTTTAATATCGTAACCTTTTACAGGATAAAGTTTTAGCTGATTTAAAAAGTAGTTTTTCTAAAATATTATGGCAACTTCTGCGATGGCGTAATAAAAAAACTTACATGTATTTTTAGAATTTTAGTTTGAGTTACTCGAGCATAATTTGAATTTTAAAGTTCTTATTTCATTGTTTTGCTATTTGGCTTTATGAGCTAAATATGTTAATCAATCTTTTTATTCTTGTTTGTAGAGATGCAAAATGTTATTCTCACCGAGCTTGCAGAAATAAAAGTTTTTTTAAAAGAAGTTATAGAAATTAAGTATCAGGCTACTGGGGTGAAGTTGCTAGAATCAGTGGACGAAGTGGTTACACTGGATAATAAACTAAAAGATAAAACCGAGTATACTCATTTGGTATAATCTAATTATCTTAATTTTTAATAAATTTGTTTAAATTTGGTTTACTAGTTTAGAATCTAAATGAAAAGTATTTGTAAATGAACTAAAATAACTAGCTAGTGTTAGACTCAATATGTTGTAAAGAAATTTAAGTTACACTAGTTTTTATTACATTTATTTCAGCTTGATAGTTTGAAAAAGATTGGTGGTGGAAAGCCAAGAGAACATGTTTTTTTGATCATGAAAAGGTAAATGATTATGTTTTTAATAATTATTAGATATATGATTAAAAGGGACCAAAAGCAATTCATTTTGACCGTTATTTGTTATGGATTTACTTTTAACATAACAATTTGATAAACTTGGGAGCTTCACTGTAGGTGTTTAAGTTTGTTTGTGTGCTAAAGTAAGTGTAATGCTAAACCTCGTTTAGCATTTTATTTTCAAATTTAATGTTTTTACTTTTCATAATTTTAAGCATTCATATATTAAAATATATTTTAATTTATTACCTATATTAAAATAAAAATCTTTATAAATATATTTAAGTTTATTGTTAAAATATTTATCAGGTTATTTTCGAATCAGTTACAGTCCAAATTTAATCAAAAAGAAAATGGGGAAAAGATAAGCTTAGAAAATCTAGTAAATATATGTAGTGTTTTACGAGGTATAGTTTTAATAGTATTTACAAAACTGATATCTGTATTAAAAAGATATTCTTCGACTTTTTTGTGTCATGCTAGAATTTTTGTATTCATAATACAAGTTCCTTTAGTTTTTTCGTAAAAAAATTGTTGTTTATTATTGTATCTGGTTGAGATACAAATCTTCTTATATATATATATATATATATATATATATATATATATATATATATATATATATATATATATATATATATATATATATATATATATATATATATATATATATATATATATATATATATATATATATATATATTCATATATATATATATATATATATATATATATATATATATATATACACACATATACATATACATATATATATATATATATATATATATATATATATATATATATATATATATATATATATATATATATATATATATATATATATATATATATATACATGTATATATGTGTATATACAGTATTGCACAAAACATTTGCAACCAACATCGAACAATGCTAAAAAGTGTTCCTAATTTTATGTCTTAAAAATGAAACGAACTATACTACCACAGCAAACAGTTCAGGAGTCTGGAGTCATAGCATGCCATGATATGAGCAATCAGCTGACAGGTGACAGCACACAGGCAGAATTTTGTTGACAAGTGCCATTTTGCAGCATACAAAACAAGTGCAACTTTTTTGGTTTGTTTCATTTTCTCAAGTCTGTTCTGTGTCAACGTCACGGAAGTTTTTTAATATACTAATAAAATAGGTTTTTCAGCAAGACAACGATCCCAAACACACTGCAAAAGTAGTCAAGCAGTGGTTTCAAGACAACCATCTAATGGTGATGGATTGGCCGCCTCAATCTCCGGATCTCAACCTTATCAAGAATCTGTGGGAGATCGTTAACCTCTGAGTTAATCATTTATGTGTTCGTAATAAGGATCAACTGTTTGAACAAATCCAAAAGGCCTAGGCATCGATTCCACAAAGTTTCATTGATCACCTGATCGAATCTATGCCTTAAAGATGCAAGGCTGTGATCGACAACAAAGGATTTACCACAAAATATTGATAGCAAAATACAGTTGGTCAACATTTTGTAGAGTTGCACTTGTTTTGCCCAGAAGGAAATCAAATTTTTTTAATTCTTTTGATTAATTTATTAGTTTTCGTGTACAAATAATGAACTTTGTGATGAATAAAATTTGAAGAACGTTGTCACAGTTACATAGTTGTTTCTCTAAATTGAAAAAATGCAGCACTTTTATACAAAGAAACTAAATTAGCATCATTTGGTTGCACTGGTTTTGTCCGATACTGTATGTGTATACAGGCGCGGATCCAGCATTTTTTGATGTTTGAGATAACTAACTTCCAGACATGGTACAAACCCCAAAAATTTATATGTTCATACTTATGTCAAATAAAGATGATTTGCAAAAAATTGCGATGATTGGAGTCTGGGAACAAAAAAGCCCCAAAATTTTGGCCACACAAACCCCAAACAAGAGAGCAACACGTTGATAAAATATTTTTTGTACAATTCTCAAGTAAATTTATATTCATCGATAAATTCTAAATTTCAAACAATAATCTCTTAGTGTTCAAAAATTATAATTGCACAAAGCTTTAACCCCCCTCAATTTGAGGGGGTTGCAAATTTTGTAAGGTCATGTTTTTTGAACACTAAGAGATTATTGTATGAAATTTAGAATTTATCGATGAATATAAATTTACTTAAGAATTGTACAAGAAATATTTTATCAACTTGTTGCTCTCTTGTTTGGGGTTTGTGTGGCCAAAATTTTTGGGTTTTTTTGTTCCCAGACTCCAATCGTCGCAATTTTTTGCAAATCATCTTTATTTGACATAAGTATAAACATATAAATTTTTGGAGTTTGTTCCATGTCTGGAAGTTAGTTATCTCAAACATCAAAAAATGCTGGATCCGCGTCTGATATATATATATATATATATATATATATATATATATATATATATATATATATATATATATATATATATATATATATATATATATATATATATATATATATATATATATATATATATATATATATATATATATATATATATATATATATATATATATATATATATATATATATATATATATATATATATACATATATATATATACATATATATATATACATATATATATATATATATATATATATATATATATATATATATATATATATATATATATATATATATATATATATATATATATATATATATATATATATATAATATTTCATAAAAATAGATTCAGAATTCTACATGTTTTTTAAAGTCATTTAAATGTCATTAATGTATATATTTTAGATATCGGCGACGTGGAAGAAAATGTTGACGGCAATGCAGAAATATAGTTTCTTACGTATATTTTTGTGAAATAAAAATTAAGTGATGTTAGTTAAAATGTTTCTTTACTTATTTAATTTAATCCTTTTTTATGACTAATTTAACCGCTGTAACACCTTTGTATCAAACAAGTCCCAGCAAACAAAAAGATATCTAAAATGCATCTAATATGCATCTAAAAACTGGTCTAAAAGACGTCTAAATTCACGTCGTTAACGGGACATATATAGATGTTTATCTTATAGATGTCTTTTAGATGCATTTAATTTGACACAAATAAATGCCTTAGATGCATAAAAGATGTGAAATATACATTTAAAGATGTATATTAGATGCATAAAAGAGCTATTATGAGCTATAATTATCTATTATCTATCTTTTTTAAACGCGCCTTAGACATCTATTTAAGAGACGTATTTTATACATCTAATATGCATCTGTAAGATGTATATTTCACATCTTTTATGCATCTAAGGCAATTATTTGTGTCGAATAAAATGCATCTAAAAGACGTCTATAAGATAGACGTCTATTTATGTCCCGTTCTAGACCTCAATTTAGACATCTTTTAGACCAGTTTTTAGATGCGTATTAGATGCATTTTAGATATCTTTTTGTTTGCTGGGATAATAATTGTTCTTGGATACCATAGGATTGTAATTTTAATAATAGTTTCTTATGTGCAACTGAGTCAAAGCCTTTGGCAAAGTCTAAAAAAGCTCTATCTACTGATAAATTTTCCTCAAGTGCCTGAGTTATTATGTCAAATGTTTCAAGTATATTTGTGCAACAACTTTTAGATGATACAAAGCCATGTTGAGAGTCAGAGAGTATACTATTTTTAGTCAGATGATTCATTAGTGTGTCTTTTATTATGCTTTCGATCACTTTGCTCACTATTGATGTGAGTGATACCGGCCTATAATTTTTTACTTTTAATTTATCTTTTTTTTTAAACAGAGGGGTAATATTTGCACATAACCATAAACATGGAACAATGCCACTCGAAAATGAGCGATCAAAAATAATTGATAGTGGTTTTGAAATAATTTTGCAACATTCTTTTAAAACTCTAGAGTGTATTGTGTCTACTCCAGTTGATTTATAAACATTCAGAGTTGCAAGCTTCTTACTAACTGTTTCAATATCGAATGTAGGATTTGGGCATAAAACATCGTACTGTTTTGGAAACTCTGGGAGGTTTTATCTTCGATAGTAAAAACTGAGCGAAAAAATTGTTTAGTTCGTTAGCAATCTCAGAAAGGTTGGTCGTAACTATTCCATTGTCACTCTCAATAGCTCGAATATAATCTTTAGTTTGAGTTTTATTATTCATATATTGGTAAACTATTTTGGGATTCTTCTCAGCATTCTTCGCTATTGTGTGCTCATATTTAACAATTTCATTTTTAATAGCCTTTTTCGTTGTGTTTTTTATACTTTTATATTTTGCCTCAAGTTCTTGATCTCTAAATTTTGCATTTCTACATTTTATCCATAAAACTTTTTTTGCTTTAATCATTTCCGATAGATTTTTATTAAACCAAGGTGCTCTTTTCTTTTTATTTGATTTAGTTAACGGTATATTTACATTACAAATGATTTTATAATGTTCTAACCATTTTTTGTAACACTCATTAGCATTCAAATTTTCGAATATTTTTGACCAGTCAGTACTATCAAAGTATTTATTAATTTCATGATAGTTTCCTTTATTATAGATGTATTTCTTTTTGTTAAACTCTGCTAATATTTCTTCAGATGAGCTGTAGTTGTATTTATATGTTAATACGTGATGACCATGTTTAATCGATCCTAACGGTGGATGATGTTCTAGTTTATATATTCGCAAATTATTTGCGGTTATTACTAAATCTAAGACATTAGTTTCAGTTATATCATCCACTTGAAAAGTTGGCTTGTTTATATTTTAAAACAAATAACAATTGTCTAAGCAGTCTATAAACATACTAGCAATTTCATTTGGTTCTTGCAGATGGGCAAAAAATTCCTCACTTTAATCTATTTTTGCTAAGTTAAAATCCCCATTTAAAAGAATGCCACTATATGTTTTATTGAATATCATTTCATATGCTACTTTGATTGCTGCAATTTTTATATAATTTTGAATGTCACTTATTCCGGGACGATAAATGCAGCCACATAGTATTGATTCATTTCCAACTTCTATGTTACACCATATAAGTTCTATTTGTTGGCTTTGCAGCACACTATTTGAAACTTCTAAAGATTTAATTGAGTCTTTGACATATATGCAAACACCACCACCTTTGCCATAAGTTCTTTCTCGTTCAAACAGTGAATATCCTTGAATACTCTTGGGAGAACAATCATTCCACCATATTTCACAAATAAACATAACATCTGGATTATTTATTTCTACTTCATCTATTAGTTCGTTGTATTTATTGTTTAAAGAAGTTGCATTTGTGTACCAAAATTTTATACTATTTCTTGGTTTTTTGGGGTTGATATTTAGCATTTTTTTACTATTAATATTAAAAACTGAATTTACTTGATTTAAATCAATGTTTGGTAAAAAATTTCTGCTCAAATGAACTTCTTTACTATTAATATTTGAATCAGCAAGCATTGTTTTAATGTTCAAAGAATCATATGGTTGGCAAAACCATTATCATTGGAGTTCATATGTTGATTTAAATTATTATTATCCTTTTGGTTTATTTTTTGGCTAATTTGTTCTGATTTTTTTGACTTCATTATTCCTGAATCCGAATTGAAAGGGATTATTTAACTGGCCTTTCAAATTTAGCTCTTCATTTAGTTTATTTCTTTTTAAGCTCAAGCTCTTTGTAAATTTTCTTTCTAATTCATTCTGATCTGGCTGAATAGATACTTTTGTAAAACTTTCAGAATCTTTTAGTTGCTTCGCAGCTTTTAATATTGCAAATTTATCTGAACTATCAGGTAATTCGACCAACAAAGGTGTACTTGTTTCCATTTTTGTGTTGTTTTCATTTGTGTTTTTGAAGCGATGAATTCTTCTTATTTTGTCAGGGTTAATTTTTATTTCAGAAAAATTATTTTTAAGAATATTTTCATCAAATGTTTTCCTATTTCCAGCATCCGAATTGGTTGAATTTGGTATTCCAAAAACAATGATATTTTTATTTCTTTTACTTACATCTTTACTTAAATATATAATACCTTGTGTTACTTTTATTTATTCTGTAGATTCATCGCACTTCTTATTATTAAATAATTTACTCTAATCTAAAATGCTATTTGTTTGTTTTTCTTCTAATATTTTAACTCGTGCTGTTAATAAAACATTTTCAATCATCAGTTTATCAATTTTCGACAAGTTTTCAATATTTTTACGCTCTAATTCTGACACTCTAGTAATTAAGTCTTCAAGCTGTTTTCTAGAAACATAATCAACTTTTGGTGCCATATCAATATATTAAGTTTATAAAGTAAATATCAATATATTAAATTTAAAAAGTTTTTTCTTTTATTAATATTATAAAAACACGCTTGCCATCTTTAATTGCGCGCTTTTTATTCATAATCAAAAAATCTTGATTCTTGACATTCCTTATTTTTCGTTTTTAGTTAAAAAAACGTCATTTTATGTTCACTATAATCTAAAATAATTATTTTTATATGAAATGATGGTTATTTTTAAAGTTTTTTAATAAAATTTTGTTTCTTTTGAGACCCAACAAGATATACTTTTGAAAAACGTTTTTCTTAATAATATTAAGGACCCATTAAATGTTCAAGGGTCTAGTGGGATTCGAAAAAATATTTTTTATTCAAAACATTTTAAAACCTAGAGTTATTTTATCATATAAAATACATTAAGGAAATATTATATAGAACACATTTAGGAGATATATTTTAACACCCTAACGGGTAAGTATCGTTACGACTTATGAATAATTCGTATAAAAAAAAACACATCGTCAAAACTATATTTTCGTTACACAAATACAACGGTAATTACCCGTTATGTTCAATGTGTTATTTGGCAAATACTTTTATGTTTTTTTTATACGAACTATACATAAAACAAAACAGTAATTTTGATTTAATGTATAATAAAGTAAATTGTTATAATGTGAGCTGAAAGTTCTTATATCGTTTTATTTATTATATAAGTACTAAGTTTATTAACTCTTTCAGCGCCACGGTAAATTCTTGAACAGAATTCAGAACAGAAAAACATGAAAAATTATAAATAAGTCTTTTAAATAAGCCACAATTGCTTATCATATATTACATTTATATAAACATGTAATATATCGTTAAAAAGATAAACATTTTCCTATATAGATAAATAACCATATTTTCGAAATATTTTTTTATTAAAAGATACTAAGTAATCTTAAATTGAAATATTCAGCAACAGTAAACTTTTTTTTTTTTTTTTCTATTTTTAAACTATAAAACCTTAAATGCATACATAAACAAATTTAAACATCATAAAAAGATAAATATATAAACTTTCCATTAATATATAATAACACAAGATTTTGACAATAAAATAACAAGTTTTTATCCATTTTGACGAACTTGCGAAGCGAAATTTTAAAATCTTTGAAAATTAAATCAATAAATTTCGAAGGCAAAGTTTCTTTAAAGGTAAAACTAATCAAAATAAGTAATCTATAAAAAAAATACAAGAATTAGTGAAAGTGTTTACCTTGGTCCGAGGCCTTTTTAAACAGGCCGCGACAGCTCATTTTCCGTAAAATTAGCGAAGGCCAACTTTTTTACGGTTAAAATTATTTGTTTATACATTTGTTTTATTTTCAGAAGTTAGTTGGTCAACTTGACTACTTAGTTCCTTATTCCTATATAAAAATAAAAAATCATCTGCATCTGCTGACTTTTTTTTTTTATACCATTAATGGTAAAAAAGATAGGGAAATGATTAGATATGTCTGTTTTTAAGATACCTTTATTTATGTTAAAAATATCAGTTTTAGAATGTTATCAATTAGAGCTGATTTTGGAGTTACTTTGCTCGGGCGATTTATTCAAAAAATGGCTCCCATTTCAAAAATAGAATCATTAAAATTTTTAACTTTAATGTCCGTAGAGTAGTGGAAGCAATTCTGATATTTATATGAAGAATTCTTAGTTGATCAAAATTATTGTTTTTTGTATTTTTAAAAGAAAACTTTTCTAATTTGATAATAATATGAAATCCGCTACAATAAAATTCTTTTTTTTTCAAAGAAGCTGTTTTTGAAAAGGTTTTCCTCAAAATACATGCTCATGTTCTCAGCCACACCGTTCGAAAGCCTATAACAATCAATCCTAAAACATTTTACTGAGCAACAGCTCAGTAAAATGTTTTTAGATTGATTGTTAAGAATTTCAATAGTGAGAAATACTTAAATCATTCCTAACATAATGTGCAATACTTTTCTTTACATAAATAGGAACTCCTCCACAGCGTTTATTGATAAGTCTCTTGAGAAATTAACTCAAAGAAAGGAAGATTAAAAGTTAAAGTAGTATTTAAATCATTTTCAGTTATCCAGTTAAACAAACTATATTTAAAAAATTGTTGATATTTATATGAAGAATTCTTAGTTGATCAAAATTATTGTTTTTTTTATTTTTATAAGAAAACTCTTCTAATTTGTTAGGATAATAAACAATCCATAATAACGTCATTGAAATAATTAATATCTGGAAGTTTTCATCAGATAAGAAGTGTCTCATTTCTGAAAAATTAAAAGTAAACAATTTAAAGTTGTTTGTCTCAGACATTTTGATTAAGTTATAAACTAGGAAAACTTTAAATATGTTTAAAAAAATAATTATTTTTTACGATCTCTACAAAAAATAGAATCAAACTTGAGAATAGCGTATTTACCTTCTTTTCTCAATTTAACGACTTCATCCCAGAGTTTTTTACGCTTTTCTATCGTTTCCTTTGCAAAGTCTTCGTTTACGAAAACACCTGTTCCGCCTAGTTTTTTTGAGTTTTGTAGAATTAACTTTTTGTCGTTGAAATTTAAAAGTTTGATGATAATCGTTCGCTCATTACCTTGTTTTAATGGACCTAACCTGTGTGCTCATTCGATTATAATGTCTTTGCTGGTTTTAGATTATTGGAAAAAACATCCTTAACTATTTTTCACACTCATCCCATGTTTTGCCTTGAATTACTTTGACACCATCACACAGTGTGCCCAGGACATGAAAAAATTCTTTTTTCTGACCTTTCATTTTTTCACTTTAATTAGTATTTTTATAATGTGTAGGGCATATGTTGGTTAGTGCAAAAAAAGTTTTGAATTTCATCAAACCATTTTGTTTTTATAGCTGTTTGAAGTTGAAGAAAATATTGACGCAAAATATTTGTCTTAAAATTGTATCAATTCTGTTTTTTAACAACAACTTTGAAACGCTATACATTAAAAACTATTCTATGAATTTAAAAAAATTTTTCTTTCCTGTTCTGTAAATAATATTTAATTTGTGAATCACTTAATAAAAAATAAAAAGTGAAGTTTAAACTTTTTTTTTTTTGTGCAGTTTTGTTTATACCTAAAAAAAGTCTAAAATATATGAAAATATATTCTTTTAATTAAAAAGAAAGTAACAGGAAAAAAAAGGCCGCAGGAAGCCGCAAATAAACTCAAATGTTTTATTAAATATAGACTTTTTTTTGTTAATGTGTAAAAATTTCACAGTCCGGTTATCCCCGGAAATTGAGTAATTTAAATTTGAAATTTAATTGTTCGTACGAGTTGATATTCGAGGTTGCGTAATTATGAAAATCAACTTTCACGGACGATTCATGATAACATGCGACAAAATCAAGGCCTACTTAAACAGGCCGCGACAGCTCATTTTCCGTAAAATTAGCGAAGGCCGAGTTTTTTACGGTTAAAATTATTTTTTATCTTTGCTTTTGTAAACAAACTTCAGAAACAAATAAAGAGCTTTATTAGGACAAAACATTTTGATTGAATTTCGAAAGCAAATATTGTAGGAATTTTTTTTACGTTTAGAAATAAGTTATTTACAATAAAAATTTAAGGAGTTTAGCTAAAAATGACTAAATCTCGTTTTTATAACTATATGTTTATTTTAGCTGTTTAACACTTGTAACACAAATAATAAATTTTTTGATAAACTTTATTTTATTAAAATTATTTTGACTTTTTTGACTCAAAGTATTTTATTTTGAAGTTGAAAGTTTTGCTTGTTTTATTAAACATTCCTTCCCAAAATCTTCAGAGTGTTTTTTACAATAATTGTTTAAAATAATGTTTGCCAAAATGCAGCAAACTTTTTTAACACTTTGAACAAGCAATTGAAATTTACTATTGTAGTTAATATAAATGTCAATTAATCCTTTCTTGCACAGCAATGGTGAAACTTTATTCACAAGTGTCACTTCAAATATAAAAAAAAAAATAAAAAACAAAGTAGACTAAATTGTCAGAAGGTTCTCTTAGTCTTCCCCTGTTCAAAGAACTGATCAAAGTTTCATATTTTTGAAACATATCAAAGGTGTCTGTTTCTTCTAAAATTGAATGTAATTCTGGAAGTTTGTAAGCAATAAAACTTGCAATATATAAAAGCCCTTGTTTGCATTCATTTGGCAACTGATCCTCACAATTTTCAAATATTGACATATTAAACTCCACATCAAGTTCACACTTATCACAGTGGTGGTGAGCAGGAGTAAAATATTGTAAAATCTGTATGCTTGTCTAGCGACTTTCTAGTTTTGTTGATTCTAAATTTTTGAATAACATTTTGCACATTTATCAGATATATGCCACCTGACCCTTGCCGATATTTCGCAAACTGTTTTTCTAGTGCATCTGATTGCATATGTCCTAACAATACATAAGATACACCGCAAATCAACAAATACTTGGCGCAGCTTGCTAATCTTTTAGAAGTTTTTTGCAAAGCACTTGCAGTATCCATTGTTAACTTTTTCTCTCTTAATTTTGAATTTACGCATTTCAAATTTTCAACAAAATTCGAAATATAGTTCTCTAAGAAATCTATATGCCAATCATTGACTGAAGTAATAGGTTTTCTTCGAATATCATTTAATCTAATATCTAGACCTTTTGCTTTACTTTTAACAATAAGCCACCACTTAACAACTGCTTCAAGAAAAAGTGCAGTATCTTCAGTTTCAGGAAATTTTGCACGTAATGCTGCAACTGTTTCATCACAAAAAACTTTAAGAACTAATCCAACATTTTGTCGTTCAATTGATTTTGGTGACACAGCTTTTTGTGTTAATATATCTTGCTCGCTTAGAATCTGTTTCATTATTAATAACATAACTAACAGCATTCTCCAGTTGAGAATAATATTTGATAACTCCTTTGTTTAAAAAAGACAGTTTAATTTGTAAAAGTTGACTACATCCAGTAAAATAAATATCTCCAGAATCTTCTAAAATTACACATATTGAAAACTTAGGTACTGGTCCACAATGTTCATATGATATTAAAGATATATTTTTTTCTTTTTCAATAAAATAAAATTTTTCTTCACAGTTATTTATTATTGACTTCAAATTTTTTGACTTCAAATTTTTTCACGTCTATTTTTTTGAAGTTTTCGAACTCATCAGGTAAATTATTTCTTTCAGAGCATATTAACCGAGTGACATCTCGTTTTCTACACACTATTGGAGTACAAGACACTGTTATACCTTTAAAGACTGATGGAGGATGCACTGGAACAAAACTACCACCTTTGACTTTTTTTTATTCTGCATCTTCAGGCCGGTGTTGAGCGCAAATTCGCTTATAATCTGTAAACACAAAGTTTGCATTTGGAAGTTTTTTAATCCATAACTCGCGATCCTCGGATTTAAAGGGGAATCTATACATTGTGACATAAACATTATCTTTTACTTTCGATTTGTAATTTGAGGAGCAACCATAAACGAAGCATTTATTAGGCATTTTACGAGTTTAACTATTATAGTTTAAATCAAACAACCAAAATCCTATTTGAAACTATACTTCTCCGTAAAAAAGTCAGCCTTCGCTAATTTTACGGAAAATGAGCGGTCGCGGCCTGTTTAAGAAGGCCTTGCCTTGGTCGCATCTAAAAATGGTTTTAATGATTGTTTTTCTAAAAGCCGTTACCACCGGCTTGCCGGTTATTAAGCGAAAGCCGAGCCGGTGACAGCGGCTCGCGGCGTTAAATGAGTTGAACCATTTTCATTTGTTCAACTATAAGTTAGACTTAAAACATTGAATTATGTGTGTCTGTGTAAATATATACATATATATATATATATATATATATATATATATATATATATATATATATATATATATATATATATATATATATATATATATATATATATATATATATATATATATATATATATATATATATATATATATATATATATATATATATATATATATATATATATATACATATGCATAGATAAAAAAGAGAAATTAATTAAATTCAACAAATAATTTACGAGGCTCTATAACTTTTAAAAGATTCGTCATTTATTCTATCAACAGAATTAAAAAACTTACACATATAAATATAAAATAAATTACATTTAACTAATTGTTAAATAACTTGTTTCCTGTTTTCTTATGTTACTCAAACAGATTGTGATATTGCGTTTTACTCTTATTTTATCTGGATGGTTGATACCAAAAATTTCAGTTTGTATTTTCTCAACATAATACTAAATATCTAAAGCATCGTTATATTTTCCCATAGCTTTCAAACAGTTTGCGATATTATGTTTTGTCTTTATTGTATCTGGATGGTTAATGCCTAAAATTTCAATTTGCATTTTCTCAACAGAATAATAAATCTCTAAACCTTGGTTATATTTTCCCATATCGTACAAACAGAATGCGATATTATGTTTTGTTTTTATTGTATCTAGATGGTTGATACCTAAAGTTTCAGTTTGTATTTTCTCAACAAAATAATAAATTTCAAAAGCTTCGTTATATTTTCCCATAGCTTTCAAACAGATTGCGATATTATGTTTTGTCCTAATTGCATCTGGATGGTTAATACCTAAGATTTCAGTTTGGATTTTCTCAACAGAATAATATATTTCTAAAGCTTCTTTATATTTTCCCATTACATACAAACAGACTGCGATATTATGTTTTGTTCTTATTGTTTCTGGATGGTTGATACCTAAAATTTCAGTTCGAATATTCTCAACAGGAAAAAAAATTTCTAAAGCTTCGTTATATTTTTCCATAGCGTAAAAACAGATTGCGATATTATGTTTTGTTGTTATTGAATCTGGATGATTGAAACCTATAATTTCTGATTGTATTTTTTCAACAGAATAATAAATTTCTAAAGCTTCGTTATATTTTCCCATAACGTTTAAACAGATTGCAATATTATGTTTGGTTCTTATTGTATCTGGATGGTTAATACCTGAAATTTCAGTTTGTATTTTCTCAACAGAGTAATAAATTTCTAAAGCTTCGTTATATTTTCCCATAGCTTTCAAACAGACTGCAATATTATGTTTTGTTCTTATTGTATCTGGATGGTTAATACCTAGAATATCAGATTGTATTTTCTCAACATAATTATAAATTTTTAAAGATTTCTCATATTTTCCCATAGCTTTCAAACAGAGTGCGATATAATGTTTTGTTTTTATTGTATCTGGATGGTTGATACCTAAAATTTCAGCTTGTATTTTCTCAACACAATAATGAAGTTCTGAAGCTTCGTTATATTTTCCCATATTCTTCATACAGATTGCGATATTATGTTTTGTTGTTATTGTATCTGGATGGTTGATACCTAAAATTTCAGTTTGTATTTTTTCAACAGAATAATAAATTTCTAAAGCTTCGTGATATTTTCCCATAACGTTCAAACAGATTGCGATATTATGTTTTGTTCTCATTGTATCTGGATGGTTGATACCTAAAAGTTCAGATCGTGTTTTTTCAACAGAATAATAAATTTCTAAAGCCTCGTTATATTTTCCTATAGCTTTCAAACAGATTGCGATATAATGTTTTGTTCTCATTGTATCTGGATGGTTGATACTTAAAATTTCAGTTTGTATTTTCTCAACAGAATAATAAATTTCTAACGCTTCGTTATATTTTCCTAGATCACCCAAACAGTTCGCAATATTATGTTTTGTTATTATTGTATCTCTATGGTTAATACCTAAAATTTCAGTTCGTATTTTCTCAACAGAATTATAAATTTCTAACGCTTCGTTATATTTTCCAATATTCCTCAAACAGGTTGCGATAGTATGTTTTGTTCTTATTGTATCTTGATGGTTGATACCTAAAATTTCTGTTTGTATTTTCTTAACAGCATTATAAATTTCTAATGCTTCGTTATATTTTCCCATATCGCCCAAACAGTTTGCAATATTAAGTTTTGTATCAAGTGTGTGTTTATTATTTTCACCATAAGTTTCTGTATTAAAACTTTGAATGGCTTTTAATATTTTGATTGCTTCATCGAATAAACCTTTACATACTAATAACTCTTTAATAGAAGTTGTCATATGATGGAAGGTTTTTGACATTGTTTTTCCGTTCATACGAAACACATAAAGAAAATGAAAAACGAAATAATTTCCAAATTCTACGTGATCCTTTACTTGGTTTAACTCAAACTTAAAATAGTTTTCTACAAGATCAAGATATGTATTTGTACTTGAATTTTTTATTTGAAAATATCTGCACGTTAACTGTGTCAGGTCGTGCATTGAATATTTGTTATCATCGAAACAATTTAGTAACGAATAACTCATTAGTAATGCAACAGTTTCATCTATTAAATGTTCCTCTTTTATTTCCATTTGATTTAAAATTTTGATTATAAATTCTTTAGATATATTTTGACCATCGCAATGAGATAAACAGTTAAGTATTTCTAATGGAATAAGTTTAGTTTTTTTTAATTTGAATAAAATTAAATTGATTGCTTTTATTGCAGACTTTGACTCGTCTTCAGTAGGAAAGTTATCAGTGTCTAATATTTCTAAGGGTTTCTTTCTATATCGATCTATATATTTTTCTATTGAAGTTTTATGTATATTTATATATTTTATTGCCTGCGTTATAGCAAAAGGATGATAACCAAGTTCTTTAACTAAATTTTTTATGTTTTCATCCGCGTCTTCTTTAATATTATTTTTAACATAAGCAAATGCATCTTCAGAAGAAAAAACATCAACAAACATTTTATTTACATTGTTTGACCAAGTTCTCCATTGCGAGGTAATTAAGGTATATGAGTTCGCTTTTCTTGAAATGTACATTTTGAAACCTTTAACACTTTCATCGTCGACATTGTCAAAAATATACAAAGTTTTTTCATTTACGTAATAGTTATGAATTTTTTCAACAATTACTTCTATATTAAAATATTCACCTATCGAATCATGAACAACAAATCCTAATATTTGACAGCGATTTCTAATAGAAGTTTGTAATTTTCCAAATGCTGCGTCTATCCAGACAATGTTTTTATAGAAGTCAGAATAAATTTCACAGTAGTTTTTAGCAATTTTTGTTTTTCCAACACCTGACATTCCATATAGTACTAAAGCAGAAATTTGTGTGTCTTGTGAAAAATGACAATGAATTTCGTGAAGAAGTTTATCGCGTTGAACACCTAGAATTGTATGTAATAGTTACTATAATGAATAGTCATTTTAATATCTCATTTAATGGTAATATTATTTACCTATTTAATAATTGAAGTTTTTTAAATGCAACGCGTTTTTTTTTAAAATCATTAAATGAAAATTTTTAAAAAAATAATGAAACTACATTAGTTAAAAAAAAAAAGTTAAAGGCAAAGCTTAATGTATAAATACGATTACAAATTTATAAATTCACAAAATATAAATCTATAAACCAAATTTAATAAGAAGTTTGAAAACATGACACAAGCCTAGGAAAGGCGTGCCATTTTTTTTCTCGTACGACCACGAATACGTTTTTCAAGTTAGAGAACGTGATCACGGCCGTTTGAGCAAGTTATATTATATGCGTTACTGAAAAAATTGTTTTAAATTTAATAACTGCATAAGAAAATAAAGTAAACTATTATAGAAAACAATAATAACAGTTTGAATAATTTGTGTGTTGTTTTTTAATTTTTGTTTTTTCTTAGTGGTTATTATTATCGGCTACAAAATTCATTACGTCAAAAATTCATTAGGCAAAAAAAAAAAAAAAGGTTTTAGGCGTTAAAAAGGATGACTTTGCCATATTTTATGTGTTTTTTCTTTTAAAGAGGAAAGAGAAAATATGTATCGTCATCTGTTTGTAAAAATGTGTGTACTTTGTTTATAAGGAACAAATTATTAAAAGTTTGTTAGCGAAAGTTACAAAAAACAAAACAAAAACAATAAACTTACGACTACAAAAGTATTAACACTTTAGTCACTAGCTGCATTATAAAAGTAATAAAACTATAATAGTGTTATTACATTTAAAAAGCACTTATTACTTTTAAAGTTCATTCTTTGTTCAAACAACATTATTAATTCCAAACATTTATTAAAGTAGAAAAGCATGTAGAAAAAATAAAGCGGATATTCAAATATTATTAAAAATTTCAGGAACTTTCTCATATCACGTAAACAACGTTATAAAAGAGTACTTTATAAAAAGTATAGCATTATGAAAAACGTAAAAACGCGCGTTAATTTTAAAATCAACTAATGAATAACTTTTATTGGTTAATATTAAGATTAACGCGCGTTTTTACGGTCCATTAGTAACGTTTTTCATAATGCTAAACTTTTAATACGATTCATTTTCATAAAGTTGTTTGTCACGATTATATAAGTTACTTTAGTTTTAATATTATTTGAACATCCACTTTATTCTTCTAAATATTTTTCTACTTTTCTACTAATGTTGCTTGAACAAAAAGTTAATTTTAAAAGTTATAAGTGGGTTATAAAAGTAATAACACTATTATAGTGTTGTTACTTTTGTAATGGCATTACAAAAGTAATAGAAAAAGTAAAAAGTCACTAACTGCATTAGTAATGCAGTTAGTGACTAGAGTGTTATTACTTTTGTAATCGTAAATTTATTGTTTTATTTTTTCGCTAACAAATTTAAGTTGATTCTCCCTTTATTAACAAAGAACACAGTTTTGTATAAACTAAAATTTTGAATATTAGATATTTTTCCAGATTTTGCGTTTTGTATTCGCTTAATTCAACCCTTGTTGTAACATTAAAATTATACAAATAAATTTTACAAACATACTGCAATTTGTATTTTTGCTATCCTCTTTAAAAAAAATTAAGAAAATCATTCATTTTATTGTAGATTTCAAACTTTTTTTTTTTTGCTTCGCCTTATCTAATTTTGTTGCTGAATGTAATTCTAAAAAAACAAAAATAAAATATTTAAATTATTAATTTGTTTATATTTTTTTCTATTTCAATCTCTTTTTATTTTGTTAATTTTGTTTTTTTGTTTTTGAAATTTTTTTAGCATTATTTAAAAACTTGCAAACGGCCGTGTTCACGTTTTCTAAAATATTATAATCGCGTGTGGTCATACGAGACGAAAAACTGCACGTCTTTCCTGAGAAGGCTTGCTATAAAGCAGAAGTTAATTATTGTTACTCTAGAGAATACATCTTTCAAAGTACTTGAAATCTTAAAAACAATAATATAAAAATAATAATAAAATTTTTTTAAAGCGATTATATTTTTGCTTAAAATAAAATATTTTCTACTAAAAGGTATTTTAAAATTTTGATTTTTTCATAATTATTTTTTTTTTTATAAACATTTTTTGTAAACTATACTTTATTTTGATGCAACCATGCTAATAAAAACGGTAGCAGGAAAAAATCCCCCAGAGAAAAAATCACCCCGGGAAATATCTTCCTGAAAATAGAAATTTTTTTTTACATAAAAATTATTAATAAAATAGTTATATTTATTTATCTTAAATAGCTTTATAAAATACTTCATTTTTCATCAAAATGTAAGGTTATGCGCTATTTCTTGGTTGTCGGTAAAAAATAATAAAAAAAAGCTCTCCAATTCCTAATATTCTATTTTAAAGCTTTATTTAAAATAAATTTTTTATTTTTTTAACTGTAAAACATGCGCAGAGTATTGCTACATCGGCTATCTTATAGCCTGACTCGCTACATCGCTGCTACATCGACTGACAAATAGCCTAACTCGTAACGGAGTGCTACTACATCGACTAAGGGTTTGGATTGGGCAGGCAGTCTATCAAATAATTAAAATATATATATATATATATATATATATATATATATATATATATATATATATATATATATATATATATATATATATATATATATATATATATATATATATATATATATATATATATATATATATATATATATATATATATATATATATATATATATATATATATATATATATATATATATATATATATATATATATATATATATATATATATATATATATATATATATATATATATATATATATTTCATTTTGTTTTCATCTAGTTTTACTTAATTTCGTTTCATTTTTTTAAAATATTTTTTAAAAATCCTTAAAATATACCGCTAAATTAACTACGATGGTTCGCAAAAAAGTTCACATTTTCCCGGGGGATTTTTTCCTAGAATTAATAAAAACTTGTCAAAAAAAATTGTTCGATTTCATTTTAACTGAGTTGAAAAGAATCAACTAAGTTAAAAAACAATTTTTTTGTTTAACTGCAAATGAAATTTCAGTTTCCTGATTCCAGGCATTTTATAAATGCTAAAAAATACTTTTATTTATATTCTCTTATATCTTATGTATATCTTTTATAAAAAAGACTATAAAAAATGTTATTTATTGGTTATAGTTTCTCGGCTACATTTAAAACAAAATGTTGAGTTTCAAGGAGAAAGAATCTGGCTCTCAAGGCAGAAAAAACAGAGCAAATAAGTTACAGTAAAAAAACAAAAAAATAAACGTGCACTTGAAGATTGTGCAATATAAAATAAAAATAAATGGGAATAAGGCAACAATTTTTATATATGTTACTATACCTCTCAGACATTTCAAGATGTTGAAACAGTTTATCCATCCTTGTGCGATTTTTTTTTATATGGCTCCTCCAGTATATTATCCTCATACAAATCAAGACAATATAAAAAACTATAACATTATTTTATGTAGGATGCCATTGCAAATGAGTGAAATGAGTTCTTGTTAAGTTCAGAAGAATCATTGTCTCTTCTTAATTGCACAATGTCGGCAAAAAAAGTTTTAAAATAAAAACAAGATTTTGGCAACTTTTGTGTTATGAGGATTTTTTTAGGAATTGTTGTTAAGTTGCGAAAAAAAATGACTCTTTTATTATTTTGCCGGAAACATGTATAATAAGATGCTACCTGAATCAAAACGGAAGCGGAAAATAGCGTTAAAAATTTTGGCAACTTGGTGTGGGATGAATTCAAGTCTTGAAAAGTCATTAAGAGATGAGGCAGCCTGGTGGTGTGAACTTTTGCAGTGAAGATTAGTTGTAACTCATTTATTAGCATCACGCAACCTTAGCTTTAGAACACAGTGCGCACGGGACGTAAGGAAGACGTCTTTTAAACGTTAAGCACGTCTTTTAAACTTCTTTTTTAGGTTCAGTACTAAAAGGTGCGTTTATGAGTGTTAACTATTTTATTTGTATATACATTAGTAAGAGCTGCGTTTATGATTGTTAACTATTTTATTTGTATTTACATTTTTGTTTATATATTACGACTTTTAAAAAATAGTGATTTATATGTGTAATCCTTGTTGCATGCTCATCAAAAAAGATTTGTGATTATGATAACGACACCTTTATGGCCAATCTAGAGTTACTTGAAAAGCACAGCAAGACCAATCAGTTACACCTAGAACAAACTTTCCGCTTCCAATAAGATATTGAAAAAATACGGCCCATTATACTGGTATTTGCTCTTAAGATAAGTTAATCAAAGAGTGCGGAGTAATTGACCACGGTCCCATAATTAAGGAGGCTAATGCGGCCATTAAGAGCGATCTTTTTGTAAGCTTGGTTTAGTGAGCACAGCGTTAAGATAGACCAAAGGTCTTTTTGTCATAGGTCCAATCGGTTTAATAATTTCCTAGTTATATGTTGTTGTTTTTTATTTTTGTTTTTTATTAGTTTTTTTCAAAAAAAGAGCAGTCTTCTTGACTATAGAGGCTTATTCGGCCTGATTTCTCAAAGTTCCCAAGAATTTGTAAAATCAGTAAAAAAAAAATAATTATTTAAGCGTTTTTATTGGCATTCTTGTAACGCTTGTATTGGTAAACCTAATTGCAATAATGGAATATGACGAGACGCAGGTGAAACCTCTGAAAAGAAGACCAAACTTAATCTAATCAAGTTTTTGTGTTAAAACACTTCCAAGCATTTTTTATAAGTATAACCACCGGTGTTACAAGCCTTCTCTATGCACAAAAAAGTTATCGACAATCATTATGTGAGAAATTTAAATAACCTCCCGAATAGAATGTTTTATTTGGAAGATTTAGAATGCAGGAACAAGAAATTGAAAATTTTTTTTAGTTAAATTGTTTCAATAAAGACCACAAACATAATCTATTTTTAAAAGGTTTCTGAGATCCAAACCTTATCCCACTAGTAGGTGTTTTTTTCTGAGAAGTTTGACAAAAAAAAGGTCAAAACTTCCAAAATTTAATGATAAAAAAAGATCAAAGCTTTCAGAGGCTTTAAAACCTTCTTCTTTTAAAAACTTAATGTTAAAAACTGTAGAAAAAAAAAATTATTTATATAAAACTAATTTTAAAACTAAAAATAATTATTTATATAAATATTAATTAAACGATCATACTTATTTTGTATACATTCAAATTTTTTTTTTTTTTTTTATTTGCATTCACTCCCAACAAGGCTGCAAGCAACCACTATTAAGTTGGGAGTTACTAGGAAAAAAAAAAGAACAGAGTTATAGAGCAAAGAAACGGTTGACAGAAGACTTGAAAATTTGAAGGTTGTATGATTCAGGAAAACATGAAGATGGGAGAGAGTTCCAAAGGATTGAAGTGCGGGGAAAAAAACTAGATGAATAAAAGTTTTTAGAGCATGCAGGGACAGATACAGTAAACGAATGAGACATAGCTGAATGACGAGTAAAACGAGAATGAATTTTAGTTGATGGAACTAGAGATGATAACTCCTTTGAGCAATGACCATGATAGTATCTGTAGAAAAGAGAAAGAGATGCAACTTTACGACGATGGGAAAGAGGTTCAAGCTTAACAGATAGTCCAGGTCCAACAACATTTACAATGCGTTTTTGGACCTTGTCAAGAAGAGAAAGTGAATCGTTAGAAGAACCAGCCCAAATATGACAACAGTATTCCATACAGGAACGAATAAGAGATTTGTAGAGGTAGAGAATGAAATCAGAAGTAAGGAAATGGCGAGCACGATAAAGAGAAGCAACCTTAGCAGAAGCTAATTTAGCAATCGATTGTATATATGGTTTCCATGAAAGGTCAGTAGTAAGCGATAATCCAAGAAGACGTAAAGAGGACGACTCAGTAAGAGGATTGCCATTCATTAATATAGGAATGTTGACCATATTACGGTAGTTGTTTGCAGTAAGCACTTGGGTTTTTTTAGAGTTGAAATTCACAAGCCACTGTGAACCCGAATCTATTACTGAAAAGAGATCAGATTCAAGATCAGCTGCTTGTTCTAGGCGATCGAAAAGAGAAGACTTTTTGTCAAGACAGGAGTATAAAGTTGAGTCATTAGCAAAAAGAGATACTTCAGATGAAAGGTTGTCAGGAAGATCGTTTATGTAGATAAGAAACAAAATAGGGCCCAAGATGGAACCTTGGGGAACTCCAGAAGTTACTGGAAATAAAGAAGAGTGTTGGCCTTCAAGGATGACTTTAAAAAACCGGTTAGAAAGAAATGATTTTTGATAATCTCAAAAACTTTCCCAGAAATACCATATGAAGCAAGCTTATGGAGAAGACCAGCATGCCAAACTATGTCGAAAGCTTTAGATATGTCGAGAGCAATAGCCCTAGCCTCACCGCCTCCATCTAATGCACGATAAAATCTTTCAGTTACAGCAGTTAGCAAGTCCGCCGTAGAGCGAGAGGATCGAAAACCGTATTGATTGTCTGACAGCAGTTTATTTGACTCAAGATGAGATGTGAGGAATTTGTTGATCAAAGACTCAAAGACCTTGCTAAAAACAGAAAGAAGACTGATCGGACGATAATTGGAGGGGTCAGAATTTTCTCCAGAGTTTTTGAATATTGGAACCACATATGCCATTTTCCAACAAGCAGGAAAACAAGACTCAGTCAAACACTTGTTAAATAGTTTAGAGAGAATTGAAGAAAGTTTTGGTGAACAATTCTGCAAGACTGTGACAGGAATGTTGTCTGGACCACAAGCTGTAGACAAGTTTAATTGAGATATGACTTTAGCAACAGAAGCTGGAGTGATTTAAATGTCTAACAATGCGTCAACCTGTTTGACTGGAATGGAAGGAAGAGAATGTCCATAAGATTCAAGAGTGGAATTAGAAGAAAAGTTCTTTGCAAACAGTTCTGTCTTATCCCTGGGAGAGGTAACAAAATCAGTCCCATGAATGAGAGATGGAATGCTAGATCTACCCTTGTTAACAATGCTGTTGAAGATTTTCCAAAAGTCTTTAGAGACTAACTTCTGCGATAAGATGCGAGATTTAGTGAACTGAGAATAATGGAGTTTAGCATCAGAAAGCACATTTTTACATTTCTTGCAATAATAAATAGCCGTTTGTTCTCAAGAGAGTTGTTCTTTTGAAAAAGATGAAAATAATGATTACGATTGGATATAGCAGCCGCACAAGAAGGAGAAAACCATAGAGTAGAATGAGGCTTGACTTGAAACCGACGCGAAGGAATAAAAGCTTCCATTCCAGCCTGAATCCAGGAGGTTACGTAGGAGGCGCATTTGTCAGCTGAGAGAGAAAAAACATCAGCCCAAGGACCATCACGAAGAAAATCACAAAAGGAATCCCAGTCAGCTTTAGGGCAGTAGTAGGTGGTGCGATGATAAGGTGAGCCCAAAAAAGAATTAGGAGAAGAAAGATTTATAGAGATCATTGCATGGTCAGAACCACCTAAGGGAGAAAAGGGAGAAACTGAACATAAGCTAGGGTCAGAGACAAGACATAAGTCAAGGAGGAAGGTAAATGATTAGGGTTGTCAGGAAAACGAGTCACAAAGTTAACTATCTGAGTAAGAGATTGAGAAACGCAGAAGTTAAAGGCTTTAGTGCCAGCAGGATCAGTGGTGTTAGAGCCAAGCCATTCAGTGTAATGGGCATTAAAATCACCAACAACAACAATATTGGCAGAGGGGTAAAGGGAGAGGGCATGGTCATTTTGATCAGAGATAACATCTAAAACAGTGCAATCATGGGAAGAAGGAGAACGATAAAGAACAAAGAGAAAAATGATAGAGTAAAGAGGTGCTAGGCGAAAGCACATAAAAGAATGGTCAAAGGATTCGAACCTGTTTTCACGACAAATAGGGGAATTAATGCGTATGTATACCCCTAAACCTAGCATGTGACTATTGGAGTCTTTACGAATCAAAGGATAGTACCCATCAACACTGACATCTGAAGAAGGAATTGCAGAACTTAAATTTGTTTCACTGAGTGCAAGCAAGTCTGGTGAATTTTGCAGGAGGTAAGACTCAACTGATGGAAAGTTGCTTCGTAGACCGCAAATATTTGTAAAAGATATATTAAAATATTTAGGTGGTGGGGATGGTTTTTTAGGTTTTAAATTTTTGGTTACATTGGTCATGATTTAGGTTTAATGAGAACTTGACTCATTCATAGATAGAGCACAGCCTTCTAATCAATGAGCTATGCAGTTGTCTCAGTCCTGTTAATTAACCCTAAGCCGTGACATAGGGCTCCTTATGTGGCCTTGACAATGCACACCAAAAGCATTAACAGGGACACCATCCATGTGCAACATGGCACTGTTAATACTCTGATATTTTGCAGCTGTTGATGGAATCAGCCTCTCTGAGAGCTACCACAGAGTTCGGGAAACCTTACTACCAGCCGGCCTCAGAACCATTAAACTGAGTTTTAGAGCTGTACCCTCATATGGAGATAACAGGAAGAGTTGCATAGCCATTATCAAGGAGGCATAAGCAAAATTCTATGAGTATAGTCAAGGAGATCCAGCATTTATCATCCTTGGCAGGAAACAATGTAACACAGGTAACATCTACGCCAGCCTAATAGATGAAGAAGGGGTTCGAGGCTGGTTAGCAGAATTTTTCTGCTTACCCCTAAAGTCTTTGCCTAGGAGGCCTTCTACAAGACAGTAGCTGAATGCAGTTAACATCTGCCAAGATGAGTGTTTTTATCGAGACACCATCATCAGAGTGTTTTTATCGAGACAGCCTTTACTCAACCAAGAGCCCCAAGGCAGGGGAATTTTTAGTCGGAGTTTATTTCTCCTAGCCTTTGCATTAGAAGAGCACACTCTGCAAGGCAGCAGGGCTTGTGGCAGGTGGTACTGGGTTACGTGATACCAGTAGCAAGATTGATCTCGATTATCCTGACCTGACCTGGAGTAGTTAAAAGGAGTTACTTCCTGCAACAGTACTTTGAAAAAACCAGGCATGACATTTTGGAAGTGCATTAGGAAAAACACTGCATCTAACAAAATACAGGAGTCTAAGGTGAGTGTACGTTTTGTAGTTGGAGTAAGTAGTTAGTTACTGAGCTCACGCTGCATTAGAGTATAAACAGAACACAAACAAACATAAATATAAATCAACTTACGGGTGAGTCAACACCGCGCCAGAGGTTCAGACAGAACACAAACATACATTAAAAACATAAAGTAACTTACGGGTGAGCGAACACCGCGCCAGAGGTTCAGACAGAACACAAACATACATATAACGTAGATTACAGGTGAGCTAATACAGTAAATAAGGCACCTCCAACTATATGGGGGAAAAAAAAAAAAAATTACTATAGGCATGACTGATATAAGATAGTACTGATGACAGGAAGAACACTCCTTCCAGCCTTTGCTTAGATAGTAAATCCTGCAAGCCAGGAGAACATGGAACAGGTTGCACTGGGTTACATGTTACCAGTAGCAGGATGATCATGAAGACCATACTCCTGACCTGACTTAAATAATGACTTAAATAAATAGCTGACCTGACTTAAATAATGACTTAAATAAATAGCTGTCTTGTCTTATTTTGTATACATTCAAATAAATAGCTATCTGCTGTAAAGTCTTTTTCATTTAGAAGTTTGATTCACAAAACTGTAAAAAAAAAAAGTATTTATATAGCTTATTTATTATTTATTTTGCTTCAAAAAAGAATAGCTTTTAAAAGTTAGTTTTTTTACATTGTTATAAAAATTAATATTTAATGTTAATTAGTTAAAAGATCATACTTATTTTGTTTACATACAAATAGATAGCTGTCAATAAATTTTTTTTATGATATGCTGCATATAAATAACGTCGACTACGACAACTAAAAGCTATTATGAAATTTTTTATATGATTGCTATTGTTACTTTTTTAAGGCTTTTAAAATCTTTTAATTTATCTCAGGTTAGTTTTTGCGATATACACTTATATGTTATATAATAAATGTAATTATTGAATCGTTGAATAAAAAAATATTTGGCGTGTAAATGAAATGTTACCTTTAAAAAAGTCAAATTCATGACAACGTTCTTGATTTGATTCCATTTAGTTTCGAAAAGATGCCCTGCTAAAAAATAATACAAATTAATAGTAAAATTTAAATGCATAAATTATAATTATGGTTTTTACGGTTACTACTACTACTACTACTACTACTACTACTACTACTACTACTACTACTACTACTACTACTACTACTACTACTACTACTACTACTACTACTACTACTACTACTACTACTACTACTACTACTACTACTATTAATACTACTATTACTACTACTACTACTTGACAATAGAAACAAAAAATGTACCAACTTTTTATTTAGTCAAAGATTTTTTTTTATTAAGGCTATAAAATCTGATATAATTTTATATAACGCGATGTATTTTTTTTTGAAAATTTTTCTGAGATGTCCAACCATTATGTAGTGATAAGTTTTTTTTTGTATGTATCTAAAAGAATTTAGATCTTAATTAAAACAATTACATTACTTTGTGCTGCTATAAACTGTGGAAATAAGAGTAAAAAAAAACGGAAAAGGTATTTCATTTGTTCGTCTTCCTAAAGGCGGAAAATGGCAAGTTTATCAATATGTTTTATATAAAACCTTTTTTTATTTCATTAAAAGTATATGAAATTAATATTCTAGAATTTTCAAACATATTCTTTTACTGCTTAAATTTTGTAATGTAAATTTGATGTAAGTTATGAAAATACAATGTATTGTTCTACAAATAATGGAAGAGCATTTATTACAATTAGCAATTCTTACTATTTTTACTTTCCAAATTCTGTTCCCTTTTTAGTTTCGAAAAAAAACATCAATTGAATGCCATCCAGTCAGAGATGATTCTACAAACAAAATGAGGGAGGGTGGGGGGGAGGATAGGGGTATATCTTTAAAAAGTACCAACTGGCAGATTTGTTAGCGAGGCCAATAGTATCAAGACCAAGGCTATGGCCACGCTTTACGAGGCCAAAGCTAAGGCCACGCTTTACGAGGCCAAGACTTTTAACTTTTGACTTTGGTCTTGCCAAAGTCAAAAGTTAAAAGTCCAAGAACAAGGCCAACGCTAAGAAAGACAAAATTAGGGGCTTCAAGGCCAATGCCTACATTAGCATTTTCAAGACCAAAGACTTCAACTTTTGCCTTACGTTAAGGTCATTTATTAACACAACTGGAAGTAGCAAGTGCTGTCACAATAAAACCACATTTTTTAAAAATAGACCGAGGTTAAAAAAAAAACAAAAAAAAAACTGCAATTGGTCTATAAAACATATTTAATAATTATCCAGAAAATACTAGTCATAATTATTTTTATAGTATACAAGTTTTTAGTTTTAATTTTTAATTTTTTTATTTTTTCAATTTAGTTTTTTTAAAGTCAATTACAAATGAGTAAACGAATAAATTTTTAATGTCATAACAATATTCTGCTGATGCAATCACTTGATCATAATCTCAGTCTTGTTTTGGATGAGATGTCATTAAAGCTAAATAATATGATAAAAATTTTGACATTTTTTGACAATTTATACTATGAAAAATATAGAACCTTTAAATAAGGCCTTAGTAATTATGGTAATCGACTTTGCAAGCAAATGGAAACACCTAATATCTTATTTTTATAATAATTCAACAGTATCATCGGCTGAATTGGCTGCTTTACTAAGTGAAACCATTTACAAGGTTCAAAAAACCGGTTTACACATTAAATGGGTAGTTTGTTATCAAGGATCTACTAAAATAACTGCCTTTAGTTTGTTTAGGCTTTTTGAAAATTTAACATATATTCCAATAATAAAAACAATCATGTTATTTTGGACCTTCTACATTTCGTAAATGTGTTAGAAGCAATTTATGAAGATATAACATTAACATTTATTGCAAAATTGTTTCTTGGCAACACATCCAGTCTTTGTACAAAGAAGACAAAAAAAACTCTGTTCGTCAAGCGCCAAAACTAACAGACAGACACTTAGATACTAGTCATCAAGTTTATCAGGTTATTATCAGGTTGCATTTGCATTTTATTGCCATTCTAATACATATTTAGTTCTTTTGAGTTTATTACCAACATCATAAATTGCTGAAAGCATTGGATACTTCTTTCGATATATTGAAGTCATTATACCAGATAAAGCAGCTTTTTGCGCTCTAACTTTAAAAGGAGCCAATATTTCTCAGTTGGAAGTGAAAGTATGGAATTAAGAAATGGAAACTTTGTAATGTTAGAATTTTTAACATAACTTCTACAGTAGAAGCAGTGGCGGAACTACTGGACGCAGGACCCTGCGTTGCGGGGGGGGGGCCTACCAGCTATAGGGGGCCCTCATATAAAAAAAGTTATACTCTCAATAATATTTATACTATAAAACTCTTTTCCGCAAACAAAACATTCTTTTGCGGGGGGGCCCAAATTTTGAAGTTCTGCCACTGAGTAGAAGTCAAGCATGTATGTCATAATAAGGTTTAAGTTTCACATTTAATAGTGTTTTAACCTTAGGTAGAGAGAAATTTTCTTAATGCTATCAGTTTCCTTATAGAACTTCATTGTTAATTTTTTTCCGTTATTTCAAGCGAAGGTGGTTGGAAATACCTTTTTAATCTCAGACAATTTTGAGATATATACAGAAACGCATTTTTACTTTTATCTGTGAAAAAAAACAAATCCAATAACAGCTTTATAAAAGACTCAAATTTCAATTTTAACAATTTATATTAAGTTTTGCAATTAATGCAGTAAACGAATGGTCTATATGAAACAAACTGTATTTGAATGTTCAAAAAAAAAGTTTACCTTTTTTCTCAAACCAAATCAAGAGAAATACCTCTTATTTTTCACAAACTCTAAATTATTAAAACTGAGATAAAAAAGCAAACTCCATTGAAAAAATCTCAATAAACGTTGACATGATCTATAGAGAAATTATAATTTTTTACAAATTATAATTTATTGTTTTTACAAAAACAACAAAAAACTTTAATATAAACTGAGAGAGATGCAAGACATTAAAAGGTATATTATACCATTTAATGTCCTCTGATATTGAGTTTTTAGACAAGCGTACAACACTTTTTTTGTTGTTATTAAACAGCTTGTTGTTTTTATATAGTTATTATACAAACAGCATTCAATGTATTTTACTGACGTATTATGTCTGTAAAATACGTTGAATGCTATTTCTATGATTGTTCAGAATCATGGTGAAGCGTTACTTCATTATGAAAAGCTTTTGAACATTTGATAAATGTTTCGTGATTTATGATTTTAGAAATTCCTGTATTTAAAAATTAGATTATTTTAGAATTTATCCTCGCAATCGGAAATACGTCATCATCTTTGCCACGAACAGCTACCATTTTAGTTGAAGGAAAATAAACTTTCGTTCTGAAACACAAACACTGGCTTATTAAGATTTATATAATCTAATTAAAATGGGCTCTTCTCTCAAAAAAAAATTAAAAACTCAAAATAATTATTTCAAAAAACCCTAAAATCCATTAATATTTAACAAATAAAGATATTTTTACACTGTACATTTTTTAAATATTTTTTTAAATAAAGTTTAAATTTTTTTAAATTATTATGTTTTCTTGAACTATATTGTTTGTTTGCTTGGTTTATTCATGGTCAAAAAATTTACAAATTGTTGACAATAAGCGGCACACCAGGCCTCTCTGTTATGAAAATACAGTATTTCCATTTCAGTAAAAAAGAAGCAGAGAAAATTCGTATTTGAAATTGTTCAAGTTTTTTGTGTCTACCACATTTTGGGTTTAAGAATTCCATAATTTTTTAACACGGTTGGTGAAGAAGTTGTTTCTTTTAGCGCAGTTTCAACACGGTTGGTAAAGAAGTTGTTTCTTTTAGCGCAGTTTTAACACGGGTACGCTTTGTCATTCTCTTCAAACAATTGTTCATTTTGCAATAGATCGCTTCGATACATGTTTGTTTTTGGATACAAAATCTTTTATATCTGGCAAACTGCCGACCAAAGTAATCATTGCAATTAAAATCATTAAAAGCTTTCCACCTTATCAATGATATCTGGTTCAATTCTAACAATGTTAGTTTTTTCTGAAAGTTTTAATATTCTTTTTTTAAATTTAAGTTTTCTTGCTTAGTTATGGTTGACTTAGATTTATTAAATATTTCAGCTGATTTCTTAAATACCATGAAACCAATGTTAAAAAAAAGACAAAAATTTGCCCAAGTTAGAAAATAATAATTTAATAATTTTAGAAGAAAAAAAAAAGAAAACTCTTAAGACTAGTAAAAGTGTATTTTGATGGTTTGTGATTTTTATTTTATACTTCTAGTTTTAATAGTTTTGGTTAAAATTTTGAATTAATTTTAAATACAAAATTTTATTCATAAGAATAACTACGATTTTTGTAATTTTGCTATTTTTATTATTTGATGTACACAGGATTTACGTAATCTCAAAAAAGGTAACAACAAATTTCTTTCAATGTTCCAAGCTTCTAAAACAACTTCTACATGCTTTTTTTCTCCGGGAGCTGGAGACAAATTATTACTTACATCACAAGACAGCTAAGTTTTAAATAAAATACTTTAGGTATTTTATTCAAAACATGTTGTAAAATTGATTTTTATTATTAATTCCTCATTAGTATAATTATCTAAATAAAAGTTTTACTTTTAAAGTCATTTTCGTGCAAACTACAAATAAGTTTGTTTGCTGGTCCTCCAACATTTGCTAAAGCCCGTTCTCCATTCAGAACTTTTTGCGCTTTAAAGAAGCGGAAAAGTTCTTTGAGCATGCGCAAACAGTTTTATTTAAGCCCGCTCTCCAATCAGAACATTTTGAGCATTTGGGCTTAATAACACTGCTTTTTGTAGTTCTGCATCTTTAATGCCGTTGGCCAGTAAATAATTTTTAAACCGCTCAATTTATTTAATGACATCATTTCTTTCTAAATCAAAAGCATCATTTTTACTTCGTCGCCAATTGTTATAAATAACTTAAAAAAAAAATACTATCATCAGTTATGACAACCATATATTAAATGTCCATCAAAATAACAACAAGTACATTTTTATAACTATAATCAATTCTGTAAAGTTTTTGTTTTCTTGGACTTTGTTTCGTATTTAAAGTATTATAGATATTGTTTATACATAAGTAATTTTGATATTTTGTTTTAAAATACTTAAAAATTTATACTCTATATTAAATTAAATTCTCTGCACTTTTCTTATTTAAAGTATTTTATATACTAATAACCAACAAGTCTGAAGAACTTAGATTTCTTATTCAAATATTTTAGGTATTATGTCAATCAGTTTTTTTAGGATGAAGAATTTCATAATTTTTCAACACGGTTGGTGACAAAGTTGTTTCTTTTAGCGCGCTTTCGGACAAGTTGTATTTCTAGTTGTTTAGTGTTTTAACAGAAACTTTGAAGATTCCGTGTTTGGTTGAAGTTGAGGGACCTGAAAGTTAACTTCATCAATTTTAATCATGATTTTATATTGCTCGATAAGGTCTCTTCTTTCTCGTTGTTCAGTTAGTGTTGTCAGGTTAAGGCTTGATAGTTTTTGAGTATACGGAAGGTATTATACGGTATTATACAATATGTTTTGTGGCTCGGTGTTGAACTTGTTCGAAGTTAGTTATGTCTTGAGCTAAAAACGGTGACCATATTGCTTTTAAAATTAAAAGTATTAGATTGGATAAAATATTTTTAATTAAAAATTTTTGTTGCAAAAGCAAAAAATAATTTGCAATTGCAAAAGAGATTATTCAATACTATCTTTTTCTACGGAAATCAAAGTGTCAAGAAATGTGAAGTTCTTTGTAGGTTGTGCTAACAAAAGTTTTTCTTTTATACCTAATTGTCCAGTTGATCAATCTGACTGCTGCATACTGTTTAAACTAATGGTTCTTTGGATAGTTAGTGGATTTAAAGTGCTTACAATACAAAAGCTAAAGTAATATTTTCAATAAATTCTAAATTAATATAAACCACGTTAATTCTATTAATACGCTGTTAAATAATATTTTTACAACAATAAAATTGAAAAATTGTTGAAGGAGTGTATAAAATTAAAAGACACAGAACAAATCCTGCCAAAATAAAAAAAGATATTTGTTTAAAGAGAAAATTAATAAGATATTTTGGATTGGAGAACATCCTCATGTTATGTTTAAAAAAAAATATTAAATGATAAAATGAGAAAAGTGAAAGACAAAGAGAAAGATATTGCTTTTTTCAAAGACCAGCTTAGTGAAAGAAAATGATGTCTTGGAGGTAGAGATAAAAAATATGAGTATTTTGTAGTAAAAAGTAAAAGATGCACATCAAAGTTAAATAGAAATCCAACAGCGGAATTATATAAGAATGATTTAGATTATCAAAGTTCTACTAGTTATACTAGCAACAAACTAGGCGAGGAAACAAATGTTGACTTTGATTTTAATGCACATCCTAATGTTCAAAATTCTGTTCTTTTTCCAAAAAATGTTTTTTATTCAACCGCTCAATCAGCAGTAGGAGAAGGTATAACACCCCACCAACATACAGCATTGATTACGATTGTTTTTTTCATGGCTGGTAGTTTTGTAGCAAACTTTAATTGTTTTAAATCCACATCTTATAGAGCTGCAGAGAACGTAATATCTTTTAGGGCTAAAGAAATAAAAGAATACACAAAAAATACTGTAATATTATAAGATTCACTTATGACTATGCACTTTTAGATGTTTTTAGATTTAACCTTACTCTTTACTCCAAAAAATTCCGTCAGTTTTAAAATTGACGGAAGTTTTTGGATTAAAGGATAGGGTTAAATGTCTCTGTTTTGACATAACTTCAGCAAATACAGGCAAATGGCAAGATACTTGCATGAGATTAATTCAAAAAGTTCAATGTCCGTTCTATTTGATTGCATGTAGACATCATGTAATTGAGTGACACATAGCCTATTTCTGGAAGATTTACCTAAGTAGCGTACCGAAGTAATAGAGAGTACCCAAGAACGTACCCAAGTACCCTAAGAACCTAAGATTTACTTACAAGTAAGTAAATCTTAGGTTTTCTGGTCAAGAAAACAAACTATTTGAAGTTCTAAAACAAAACTGCAATAGTATAGATGCTGAAACTGAGGAACTAAAAAGTATAATATAACCACCTGGAGCATGGATGTATAATCAAAAACTAGCTGACAAACATAAAGAAGTAACAACTAATATGGATTTGTTCAAATACAGAGTGGTTTCTAAAAGCAGAGTTAAGTTCTTTGGCACCGACACATGTATCAGTCTTTTAGCATTTTTTCATTATTGATTACAATAATTAAAAATGTTAATCAATGTTGTTTATTAGGATATGAAAGCTTACTGAAAAATGAAAAGGTTTGAAGTATGGAACCTACTTGGCTCCCAAGCTGTTGCAAGCTCTATTCTCAGACATACTCGCAAACGAGCCTCCTAGTTTGACTCTATTAATAACAGAAAAGTTGTGGCTAGTTTTTGACATGCTTAGCCATGGAAAGGCAGAAACTCAATGGATGAAGATTTTTGGAAACTCAACGATTTTTATCAAGAATTTAGAACAACAGTTAAGGAACTTGATGTTCTTAATAGCTGTTAAGTTAGTTTAAGACCTAATAAAGAGAACATAGTCTGAGGAAAAAAGGAAGGAAACCTTTCTCTTTAAAAATAGTTACAAGAAAACAGAAACAGGAAGAATAAAATAGATTACGAAAAAGTCCCTAGTACAAACACGAATAAAGTCTAGTTTCATGTATGTACATTTTTTTGTTAATACCACTTCTTCAAGAAACAATAAAAAATTCATACATTTATTGGGATTGCTGTAATTTAATTTAAATGAAACTTTACTATTGACTTGAAATTTTCATAGTTTAATAATTTTTGTTAATATCTTCTTTCCCTGTACAGACCCTCTCTCCTTATATTTCCGAGAATAGTTCCTGAAGCTGAATATAAGTTAGAAATCAATATTGTACTGTATCAAAAGTAAATAAAAATAATAATGCACTTTTATGAGTTTCAAGAAAATTTTAGGAATATTTTGAATTTTTTTAAGCTTTTCTAAATATTTATGGATTTTAGGGTTTTTTGAAACAGTTTTCTTAATTTTTAATTTTTTTTGGAGAGTAGAGCCTATTTTATTTAGATTAAGTCTTAACAAACACAAGTATAAAAAATTTAAATAAAAAATTCTAATGTCAAAACTTCCTACACACAGTTTTAAAAATAGTACAAAACACCGTAAAAGTTGACCCTTTTACTTCCCTAAAGGAACCTTTAGGACTTTCAAAATTAAAAAAAAAATTTTTTTGGTAATATATTATGGTTCGTAAAGATAATAAACTAAGGTTCTTTTTAATGGAGACTCTTTTTTTTATTAAATAACAATAAACATCATGGTATTGAACTGATGGCCATTCAGTTGGGTCATCTTTCCTAGTATTTGCATGCAACTTTTACGGAAGGTTGATTCAAAGGATTGCAAGTTTGTTTATGTACCTTTCAGCGGCGTTAAAATCTAGACTCTAGTCAAATTATTTATAAACTGACGTTTCTTTTGTTAAACTCTTTAATTCACTTCTGCGTACTTTTGCGATTTCTCCTGCTTTATTAACTCAACTAATCATCCACTCCCCTCCCATCCTCATTCAAGACAGTAACAACTTGTGCTATTGAAATTTTGCATAACCTCGTGACCTTTCGACTGCGCGGATATAGTGTTTTTTAAATTGTAGTGGAATTTTAGAAATTTTTGTGTCACTGAAATAATTAAATGCTATGGACACGCATGTGTTTTTAAGTAACTAAATTATCTCTGAATTAGAAGAAAGACTACAAGCTTTACTCTCTTTCAAAAAATAAGACACGCATTAATCATCCTTTAAAAATGCTCAAACCGTTTATCATTAAAAATAAAATTAAATGAAACATTTCTATATTTTCTAGATCCCAGTGGGCACCCGACGTCAATCCGACGTCGGATTTACGTACGATTTTCATCAGCGATGTAAAAAGACCTATTCCGACGTTGTTCCGATGTCAGTAAAATGACGTCGGGCGATGTCTTTATCTCAACATCCCCTGACGTCGTTTCGATGTATTTTGACGTTGTTCCGACATCTTATAAAAGACGTCCAAAAAACGTCGCAGTACTGACATCGATCTAACGTCGATAAAAAGACGTCGGGCAACGTCATAATATTAACGTACTCCGATGTCTTTTGACGTCTTCCGACGTCAATCCAACGTCCTTAAAACGACGTCGGAACAACGTCGTACGACATCGCTGATGAAAATTTAATCCAAACCCAACAATATGTGTGCAATTGCGCTCTTCAATAATTATGTGAACTAAGCGTGTTCTTTTATTAATGGAAAAAAGTTTGAATAATGGTTGATAAAACATCATGAGGTTTTGTATGATGCCCTAGCATAGTTTTTTAACTATTAACATTTTCGAGTATACATTTTTTATACTATATAACTATTCGTTTTAATATTTATATAATATTTAAACAAAATTATTTCTTATCAAAGTAATAATTCCCAAATAGCTACAAGTATACATTACTAAATAAACACACAGACTAATATGTCCCTGTGGTGAAGTGGTAAGCGCGTAGGATTTAGTATCTAATAGACCGAGGTTCGATTCCTGTCAAAGGCAACGTTTTTTTAGTTTTCAAAAAACACGTTGGATTTACATCGGAATGCCGACGTCGCGCAATTTCAGTTTATCCGACGTCAAATAACATTTCCATTTCCAACGTAAACCCAACGTCGATCCGACGTCGAGATCCGACGTCGCTCGACGTTCGTTCGACGTCAAAATGCCCACTGGGATGTTTTGTTTACAAATATAACAAATAAAACTGAAGATTATGTAGAATATTTCAAGAAATTTTATTTGATTTTATTTTAAATTTGCTTATCGCTTAACGTGTTGATTAAACGAGATATTTTTTAATCTTTAAAGTATTTATTCATATGAATCTTTATTGGTATTTTTATTCGAGTGGAAACTCATTCCGCTTTACCAAGTTAATTTTGTAAGCGGAATGAGTGGAAACTCATTGTGCTTACCAATATGGTTTTTTATTCATATGAACAACAAAAGACAAACAGGCTAACAAACTAAAAACAATATATGCATTAAATTTAAAAACGAAATTCAATTATTCTAAAAAATGAAACTCAAAGTATTTAAAATCAAAAATATACCTATATTGAACCGAAAGAGATAAGATATGTTTTCTTCTTCACGAGTAAAAAAGTAGAAAAAAATATATTCGTAAAACTTTTTTTCAACACTCAAACTTATTTAAAACGTACGTCTTTAACTTTGTATAAAAAGAAAGATATCAAGTATCTGCAAGGACGTATTAAAAGATGGACGTTTAACTAATTGTTTAAAAGCCAAGATATTAGCGCTGTCAATTGTTATAAATAACGTTAGGAAAACAATAGAAAACCTTGTTTTTATACAAATTTTTTTGTTTAATTACCTCATTTATTCAATTATATAAAAAAAAGTTTTTATGTAAAGTATTGCGATTAATATATTTTACTATTAAAAAAAAAAAATTCTGTATATGCAATTTCTCTTGTATAACCAGGCTAGGACTGGACCGATTGGATATTGCGAGATTCCCGGTGGGCCGGTTGCCATAAAAAAAATTATCATATTTTTAGTTAGGCTACATTTTATTTTCAGTTGATTATTATAATAAACGAAAAATTAAAATGTAACTAATAATATAGTAACTAATAATATAGTTCTGAATGTAAATAAAAAATTAAAATGTAACTAATAATATAGTAACTAATAATATAGTTCTAAAATGTAACTAATAATATAGTTCTAAAATGTAACTAATAATATAGTTCTGACCTACATAAGACTATAGCCTATTATGGGCTAAAAAAAAAGTTATTACATTTAATGCCAATATATAAACTTTAAAAAAGTTATTATATTTCGTGCTAATTGTAAAAATTTTAGGGGGCCATCTTGATCGGATCAAAAGTAGTAGTATATTAATGTTATTTTTTTTTTTTTTTTTTTTTTAGGTGCCCTAAGAAGTCGTTACGTTCATGCTTTGTGGTCATGAGGTCTTATCATAGAGCACCGCAGAAGAACATTTAATAGGAAGTTCACGCCTCCTTCCCAGCCAATGTTGCAGAAATTGCCCAGAAGTGGGTTTTGGACTACGAGTCTCACACTTCTATGGCAAATAGGCTGTCACTGCGCCACAGCTGCTCGTAAATAAAATTCGTTAATAAATGTTAAGCTATTTATTTTATAATTATGTAGCTTTTAAATTTTTTGCTGTTTAAGTATTGTTTACTGACAGAAAAGTCACAGGTTGGTATTGTTAATAGACTTTTGTTAATATAATACATGATACTATTTAATTTGTTGTTCTATGTACAACAAGCACAAATAATTAAGTTTCTTAAATATTCACGGTTTAACCCGGATTTATTTGTCTAATAGTTTTGCATATGCTTAGTATTCCAAGTTCGAATACTATTTACCATTATTTGGTAAATAATAAACGTTTAACAATGCCTCATGATTTAGCTTAAATAATCTTTGTTTAGCTTTAAATATTACAAAATGAGTTATTTTTTTCTTACTTTTAAAGTAATGTAATAATTTTTATGTATGCAAACCAATTTGAGTTTAATTTTAAAAATTATTTTAGTTTATTTCCGACATGCATACTCTATCCCACAGATGAATAAAACAAAAAAGAGGTGCTGAGAAAGAAAAAATAAGAAAGAAAATACGTACAGATAAAGTTGCCCAAAAATATAAAAAATTAGCGAATTTTTTTGCAACATTTTTTTGATCAAAATGTTACTAGGTCATATTTTTGTTAAAAAAGACTTTTATAAAGTCACTGATGCAATAGTAACATCTTTAACCGGCATAACGGTGGAAGAGAATATGAATGAGAGGCCATATTGATACCACACAAGATATTAATGTATAGGATTAGTACTAGGGATGGCACTTTTACTTATTTTGATGCAAAAAAGCGTAAATTACTTTACATATTTTATATAAAAATATATAACTTATTTGCATTTAAAAGTAATTCGTTTTTTTTTTACATAAATTATATAACGTGTAAAACTTAATTACTTAAGTTAAGTTTTTTAAATGAGTAATTGTTACTTGAAAAAGTAATTTACTTTTACAAGTAAAAGTTATTTGCATTTTTACTTTGACTTGTAAAAGTAACTTATTTTTAATGGTAAGTTGTGTAAAGTAAATTACTTTCAAAAGTAATTTTGGTTATAATTATGTAAAAAATGTACTTCGAAATGTAATTTACTTTTTAAATGTAAAAAAAGTTATTTATTAAGTAAACTTACGTATTTAAAAACATAACACATACTTTACCAAGTAAAATAAAACTACATCACAACAACAAAATACTTTTACCTGTAAAAGTAACTAATTAGCATTAACAGCTTACATATAAGTAATTTGAAATAATTGTTATTTACTTTCACAAATGAAAGTAATTTTTTCTTTAAAATTTTATACTTTACTTTGTAAGTAAGTAAAATGTAAGTTTCATTATTTACTTTCTTAAAGAACAGTCATTTAATATTGATTTAACGTAAATTTTGAGATAGGTAGCGTATTCAAATCCATTGCCTGTTTGAGGGCACTTCTGGGTACTCCTTCAGGTATGTGGGCAAGTATGTGGTGGGGCATCAAAAAAAAATTTTTTTCACGTATATCAGAAAGACTAGTTCTATTATAATTAGAGGAAATATTTAGTCAACATGCAGGAATAACGGTAATGTAGAGACGCGAACACTGCCGCATTAGGGCTAATAGAAGCGGGTAAATAATCATTGATTTTTTATTTCTTTTTTTTTTTTGTTGAGTAGAAATAGGCTAGTGGCCATAATGAAACTTTGTCGGGGAGGAAGGGGGAACTGGGCATAATTTTTCAGCAATGGATAATTCATGCGTGTGTAAACCTTGACTAAGTCACTGTTCGTTAGAGCGCGCTTTTTCTCCAGTTTTTTTCTTTGTATTTGCCTTTTCAAAATACTTTTTAAAGTATTTTATTATAGTAATATGACGCAATACATTATTTTTGGTATCTGCAAAAACATTGACTGCTAAAACAGTTTTTAAAATATTATAAATCATTTAAACTATAAGACATGATTTATATGATTAACGGAGTGTTTATCAGATACAATCTTTTGTTGCGTTTTTATTAAATAATAATAAACCAATTGAAAAAAGAGAGTAAGAAAAGCTGTTTAATCATCCCCAGCCAACATTAATATAGGGGTACCGTTAGGGTTTTATCTGGTTTTTATCAGGGCCGAAGAATCTGGGGATTTAATGGGTTTCCCAAAAGGTTCCCAAAAGGTTTAAACTGAAAATTAAAAAAGTCATAACAAAACTTACTCGATGGTCGCCGTTTATAATATGTATTGTGCGTGAAATACGATTAAAAATTTAACTTTTATCCATTATTTATTACCATTATTTTTTTTATAAATAAACTTACAAAGTTTAACATATTTGTTGAACATATGTTCCAGAAACTATTAAACATGTAGTAAGTATTCCATTGAGACACTGTTTGCAGTTTTAAAATGATCAAAATATAAAGTTTTGTTTCTGCTAGTGATTGTAATAAATGGTTTGAGTTAAATCAAAATATTGGTTTATTCCGAAACATTAAAAAAGAGCAAACAGGCAAATATAATGTAACATATAGGTTATATTTAGGGAATTAAAAGCTTTTAAATGGTTTTTACAGGTCCACTCTTTTCCATTGATTTTTCTATATTTTTTGCAAGTAAAATGACTGATATTAACGAAGTTTACCCAACGTCAGATATAAATAAAGATCCCAGCCAACATTGACATATAAGTACCGTACGGGGCCCATACGGGTCGTCAACTGGGTCCTGTTTGGAAAGACTAACGGTATCCCGCCGGATCATGACCGCGGTTTCCATATGGAACCCATATGGGTTAGACCGCCGGGTATCCCGTATGGGTCCCAGTCAAATTCCGTACTTTAAAACCGTAAGGGACCCATTTGGGTTTGCAAATGAGACCCATATGGAAAAACCATCGGGAAACCGCCGAATCATGGCTTCGTCATGGTTTTCGTCAGGGGCCCATTGGGGTATACCGTGAGGGTCCTACGTGGTTTATCTATTACAAATCTTGCAAAACTACGTTTAAATGTTTTAAATTCACAGAAAAAGCAATTTTATATATAAACTGATTGGTTTATTTCAAAAAAATAGTAATTAAAATTACACTGTCAAAAATAATCAAACTTTTAAACGATTCTTGAATCATGTATCGAATGCTATCACGGTTATCTCGGAAATCGGAGGCTTTTCCATTGTTGTTAAAACGACTTCTTTAAAAACCTGATTACACAGTGTCTCGTTTCAATATGACCTGTAAAAAAATTCAAATTTAACTGTTAGTTTAAAATTTTACAGGTAACACATATATCATTTTTAATATGTTATAAAACTCTTACGATTTCTCACAACACTCATCAGATAAAAAATGTAATTTTCACCATCGAAGGTAGAAAAACATAACTTTTAATTTTATAATCGACGTTTATTTCAATGTATTGTATACTTCGTTTATTTCATATATTGTATATATCTTATATAAAGTGCCGTGGCTACTAGATACTAACACCCCTCCCATTCAAAAACAAAAAAACCCTCAAAATTCTTAAAAACTTTTCCAATAGATAAAAAAATCTAAATAAAAATACTAAATTAAAAAAAAATCCTTACTTTTTTATAAGGGCCCCTAAACTTGCAAATGAGCCCCCCTAGACAAAGCTCTGCTTTTATAATATATATGAATATATATATATATATATATATATATATATATATATATATATATATATATATATATATATATATATATATATAGAGAGAGAGAGAGAGAGAGAGAGAGAGAGAGAGAGAGACACATGTATAAAACAACTAAAACATTGCAAATTCCGCAAACATAACCTATTTAACATAAGATTTGTCTGCTTTTTAAAGCATTATTACCTGAACCATATTTTTGTGTAATTTTAAAACAATTATCACTTTAATTAGCTAAAACAAAACACTCTAAACCTTGATAATTTTTAAACTGTAAACAGCGTCTCAATGCAATGATCACTATCATCAAAATAAGGAATACTAAACTTTTATTTATCATTATGTAAGTGTTTATTTGAGCAACCCTTTGGTCTTTAAACAAGCTTTTTTAATTGACCTGAAAAAGTTTAGTATTTGAAAGAGGGACATCTATCAAGTACTTAAAATTTAACTGTATAATTTCCTATATGTGCTAATAAATGATCATTGAACACTAGTTGATCGTTACGATAAAGTTCACATAAAAAAGTGCACAAAATAAGTAGCTGAAAAGCAAAGTTAACATATTTTTTCAACAAAATAAAACGTTATGAAACTAGAACTACAACTAAAAAATCTAAAAAGTTTGACTAGATTTTTTACTAAACCATTTCCTTTAAACAACTGGTCAGGTGTATACTATAAATAGTCTAGGTTCAGTTGCTTTCCATTTTTTAATATCTAATTAAGACCTTAATTTTCTAGAAAAACTTCTTGGAATGTAATGACGTATCTGAAACAATCCGCTAGATAAAGTAATGACTTAAAGTAAATATAAAAAATTGTAAAACAATTTACAACATTTGGGCAATTTAACCATAAGTTGACAAATCTTCGCATTACTCCTAAGCATACTAGATGCATTAAGTCTAAAAGTAACTTTGTCACCATATCAAAATTTAATTCAATTTAACACACCAATAAGATGTTCAGAATACTTTTGATGACAAAAAATATGAATCAGTGCTTAGAATTACTGAAATATATAGGAGAATTATCTTGCCACACCACTCTCCTTTCTAAACACAACATTTACATCAGTTTTAACCATTGTGTCCTTTAATACACTTTAAAAATGCTCTAGTTGGTACATCACATATGATAACAGCAAGATTGCTTTTAAACTCAATATTTTCATAGATAAAACCATCTTTTGCAAGAACTTTAAAATCTACCAAAAAATTATGTAGACAATTAAGATGACCAACTATTCTCATTTACTGAGTTTTATACTCTTTTTTCACAAACCATATTCTTTTCGAATCCTGTACTCTGAAAAAAGTCAGTTGATTAATTTTTTACTCATTTGTATTTCTAAAACCATTTTATTAGATTAGTTCATTTCAATTTTGTTAATTAAATATTTAGAATTATTTGACAGTGATTTGAATTTCACACGGGCATATTGCTTGCCGCATGCGGCACATCATAGGACAGGGCAAACACCAGACACAAGTTTGATAGTGATTTAAATTTTGCATGCACATATGGCTGCCATTTTCATCACAATTAAGAGGCCGTATTATGTACCTAGAGAGATAGATAGATACTACAGACCTCTTTTTCTAACAACGTCAAAATTACATTTGTGAAAAGAGATGGATCCAACATTCGTGTATGTAATCCCCAGGCTGATCTTTGATGTGCAATATGTACAGCATGCTTGACAGTCTCGACGCATGCGTAGTATGTACAGCAAAGTTTTTTTTATCCATTTATTTAATTAAATAAGAAGATAAAAAAACCTTACTGTACATACTACGCATGCACTTATGGTTAATTAAGCATAAAATCAAAAATTAAAAACTTAATTATAATTTACAAATTTATGTTCAGTGTCACTCATTAAAAACTAGTGAATGGAGCGACACCTTAATAAAATAAAAAATAAAAAAATAAATAATAAAACAAAAAAATAATAAAGAAAGTAAACTACATAAATACAATTATTAAAAAAACAATTATAAGGAACAATAATATTTAAAATGTTGGAATTAGCACCAAAAAAAAAAGAAGTAATGCAAAAAAAAAAAAAGAGAGAATGAACAGATGAGATAAGATGAGTGAAAAAATATGTAAGAGAAAAGAAAAATTTAATCACATAAGTTCAGAAGGATAGAGTAACAGAAAAAATTTTTTGATAAAAAATATAAAAAAACAAATTAAAGGCAAACTTAAATAAAAAAATGTATACATACGCTACTATATACAATATAAAAGGCTATATTAAAGCCTATAAACTGACCGCTTTGGAAGATTCCAATCCCAGAATAAAAAATAAATTTTTAAAAGAAGTTTAAAATTTTTATAAAATTTGCTATGAATATATCGAAGAATGGATAATGAACTTTAGAGCATTGAATTGTTTTAAATGGAACCTTATAAATAGTAAAATTTAATGGAAAAAAGTTTCTTCAGCAGTCGAATTTGTAATAAAGGAAGTAAAAGATATTGTTATTAATGACAATTTTCTCTTTGAAAAAATTCGAAGAGTAAATTTATATTTAAATGAAGAAAAATTGAAAAAATGGAACAATGAGAAAATAGAACTAGACAAAAGATGGGTAGAAATCTTTCGGCATTTTAGAGTAGAACACATCCCACATGAAAATTTAAAAGTTTTAACAGAAATTTCTTTGTTGTCGAGGAACTAATACTGCTGTTGAAAGGGTATTTTCTGTAAAAACATTATATTCCGTCTTAATTTAATATGTTCGGATGCGGCTACATTATTAGACGAACATCCTCATTTATCTAAAAAAAAACACTCTGAAGAAAAATATGTTTTAAAAAGAAAATAAAGTTTTTATCGGTTTTTCTTCTTTTTTTTTTTCACCCATGAAATACTTGCAAAGTGTACTCTTTTTAAACAAAAGATAGTTGATCCCTCTTAAGATAATTAAAAATGAAATTAGATTTTTGGGCACCACTCTTTAAACAAATTTCTAAAAACCCAATTTGGTATTTAGAAATTCCTAGGCCTAGGCTCTGACGCAGGGTTGGCAAAAAAACCCAACCCAAAAAAACCCAACCCAAAAAAACACAACCCAAAAAAACCAAAAAAAACCCACCTTAAAAAAACCCAATAAAACCCAAAAAATATATATATATATATTTGGGTTTTTTTAAAAAATGTCCTATTTTACAACTGATAACTCTGATTGTAACACTTATAAATGCTTTATTATCAGCAAGTGCAACATTTATACTGTAATTACTCTTGTAAATACTGTATTTATATACATAATGGTATTTAGTATACATCCAAAACCGATCCATTTTTGTAGCAAGTTGGTTATTTATTATTTTTTTAAAACATATAGCAAGTTATTATAAATGTTATTGAAATATGTATTTAAACATTAAATTAGTTAAATACTTATAAAGGAAATAAAAATCATTCTATTAACTAAACTTCAAAGTACAAGTCATTACTAGTTATTTAGTATTTTTACTCTCCTATGGAATGTCTATTTCCAAACAAGCGTTTTATATATGTCATTTTATATTGGTAGTTGATTTTTTATTTTTTAAAGCTTATGTTGTAAATTGCAAATTTCAGTACAAAGCCACAAGCAAAACACTATATATAAAAATAATTAAACTTTATTTACAGTTTAGAAATGGAATGTTGTCAGGTAAAAAAAAAATGCTACAGTTTACTAGATTTGTCCTTATTAAGTGCATACAATTTTAAAACTTAAAAAAAAATTAAGTTATGTGCAAGCAAGTTTGCTACATCAGTATCAAGTTGCGAAAAAGTGAAAAAACACACACAATAGAGCTATATAATGTGTTATTTCGATTCAGTTGCAAAACTGAGCCGGTACAACATCTTCAAGAAAAAAAAAGAACCTGGTGGCGAAGACACTGTAATGGTTCTTAACAAATTCATTTTAGATATTCTAAGAACAACCGAAGATTAGGCAAAAATCCATTTTTTGCCTAAGTCCAGTTGATCAGGCCGATAAATTTTCCAGAAAGCTGGACAGTAAAATGTTCTGATAAAAAAAATGTAGTGAAATGTAGTAAAAAAATTATTGTACTCATACAATTATAAAAAATTGGTATTTTGATTGGTTTTTAAAAAAACCCAAAAAACCCATAAAAACCAATAAAACCCAATAACACCCAAAAAAACCCATTTGGGTTGGTTTATTCTAAAAAACTCTGGGTTTTTTCCAACCCTGCTCTGACGGCAACATTTATGAATAACAACAACTTTTGGCAAATTTTATTTAAAATTTTCCACATGAATGTTTAAACTTTGCCACTAATTTAGATTTTCATTGAACAAATTCCTATATAAAAATATATTTTATATAAAATATTTATGGAGTATTATTCTCTTTTACTATCAGCTATCAAGCTGATTAAACTGACTTGATAAGCTTCAACATTAATCTGAAGCTAATGAGTTTAGAGCTGAAACTGAAATATCAGCTGCAACCCCTACTTTATAGACAACATAGTTAATGTGATGTATATACATTATAATAACAAATGTGTTTTTTTAATACTCGAATACTTATTTCTTTATTTTATGATACATTTTTAAAAATTTTTTTAAACACGTTTTTTTATAATATTTAATAGTCAGAAAATATTGACTTTTGTCAAACAATCTTTAGATAAAAATAATATTTTCGTACATTACTCTAATCGAGGTAATAAACAAGAGTAATATTTACTCTAATCATTATATTTGTTCCCGAAGTTTATGCAATTCTATTATAAATAAGTCTCTCACTAATTCTAATATTCAAAAGTTATGACCATTATTATTATAATTATATTTACTAACCTGTTATTACTAATATTTATTAAAAATACATTCTGGTTGTTGAAGTTACTTTTACTCATATCAGAATGCAATTATTGTCAACAGTCAGAGTGCACCATGCAGAAATATTCTTGAACATGCTGCAAAATACAAGATATAAATAAGATACATATCATATAAGATCTTTAACCTGAGACTTAACATTTTATAGTGTTTAACTTACTATAACTCAATTATAATAAATATATGGTGATAATCTATATAACAACTATTATCTTTTTTTAGTTATTGTTATTTATGTTAAAGTTACCAAGTTAAGTTAAAGTTTTACAACTAAAGTTTGAATGCAAAAGTTCATATCAATAAAAATATTATCATTATTATAAACATAAGTATTATATTACAAGTATTTACAAGTATAGGTATTGTAAGTATAAGTTATTATTATGTATATTAATAATATACATTAATATTAACTAATACATATTATTGTATATATTATTATACTTATTATTGTAATATTAACAATAATTTCATGATGTTATTATGAAAATAATGTTAATAATACAAGTGTACAATTTTATATCAAAGTCAAAAAATACCAATGATTAAAAAATGAGGTTGATGCATAACAATAAAGCCATTTTTGTGCATTTAAACATCTAATTATATCTTTATTTATATCTGACGGTGAGTAAACTTTGTTAAAAACAGTCATTTTGCTTGCGTAAAATATAGAAAAATCAAGAGAAAAGAGTGGATCTGTAAAAACCATTTAAAAGCTTTTAATTCCCTAAATATAGCCAATCCATCACATTCCATTCGCTTGTTTACTCTTTTTAAATGTTTCTGACTAAACGAATATTTTAAATAAACTCAAACCAGTTATTACAATCACTAGAAGTAGGTATGTGGATTGAAAATTTTAAATTGATCAAAGGTTAGATTGTTATATACCATTAGAAAGTGCTTCAATACAGTATTTCAAAGGTGAAAAAATTATTAAAATCGGACTATTGTACAAAAAGTTATGACGTTTTTAGTCACAAATTTTTGATATATGGATTTGTTGAAGAAACTGTGGTCAAAATTTAATTTTTCTTTACTTAAATTGTTATAACTTTGTCAATTCTTGTCTAAATACCTATAACTTAGTATCAAAAGATAGGTGTAACTGTGGGCTACAAATTTATAACATTGTCCACCTATTAGGCGTTTCCTGGGGGCTAGAGGGGGTGCCGAACCACCACCTTTACCCTAAAAATAAGCATATTTCTTTCAATAAAAAGTGTTTTTTTTCAACTAACGGTTATTTTTTTTATACAAAAAATTGCTATAATTTTATTACAGACCATCAATGATTGATGTTTATTAAAGTTGGTGGTGGATATGGTGGTGATGGTTTAACACACCCTAATTTCAAAAATATTTAATTCTCTAATTATAAATAAATAAATATTTCTATATTTAATAAAATAAGTGAAACTAGTATACAGTATAAAAAACATAAAATTTTTTTGCTACAAGAAATTCATTTATTGGTGGTGTGCTTATTGACTTGTGGGAGGGGCGTGTGCCCCCCCCCCCCAACCTAAAAAAATAAATAAGTAAAATAAATAAATCTTTATAATAACAATTATAATTATTTTAAAATAAGTTAACAATTTAAAACCTGAATTAGGCTTTTTGCACCAAGTATAACCTACAAGCTAAAGATAAAGACCACAACTGAGCCTACTTTTGAAAAAAAAGTCTTTCCGCTGCTATTCGTAAATTTTGGTTAAGTTGAGAAGTTTGTTAAATAGGGTGGTAATGGTTACCCACAACCTACAATAAAAAGATGTTGAATTCTTAAAAATAATTGTATCTTTAACAAACAAAATAAATTAGTATATTTCATTTTTTGATATTTAATTAAATATATTTTATTACATTACCAAATATATCAGTGTTGTATCCTATAAAAAAATGTAACAATCAATTTTATATTGTTCTGTATTAAAACATTTTAGATATCCTAAGTTTAAATAGTTGTCTTAGCTTTTAGTAAATAATTAAAATAGTCAATTTCATAAATGGAACACTATAATAATCATTTGTAACAATAGACACCACGTGAAGGTAAGCCAGAGCTGCCTATCAAAATATTTTGCAAGTCACAACACTTGTGCAAAGGTCATTCCAAGTCAAATACTTTTATTCTTCTCTAAAAACATTTATAAAAAAAAGTAAAACAAAAACATATGGTTTAATACCAGGCATACCTGACTTGATATGACTACTTCTTCAAGTTATATTACTTACAATACCTTTATACAAGTTTCATCATATGCCGTATCTGTTTTGTAAGTTTTATCACTTGCAGTATCTATTTTTAAAGCTTCATTACAAGTAATATCATAAGTTGTTACATATTACACTTCAAAAAAAAATCAACTCTCCTAGTCCAACATCAGCGGAAGCTGATATTTTTTCATGTTGTAGTCAACAGCTTCAGTATCAGTATTACCTTTATTCCAGTAAGCAATTGTGCAAACTTTGTTATGTTTTGTTTTATCAAGTTTTTCTTCTCTACCATCATACATGACATACTTCGAATACTTACTATTGTACCATTCATGGCAAAGTTTTTGCCCAACAATTCTATCTGACATTACATCATCTTAGTCATGACGTTGTTTGGTAGACAATGTATTTAAACACTTTATTTCATTGTAAAAGAGTTCAAGCAACTGTTATTTTAACTTTCTTTTGTCTTTTTCATCCATTTTTTGGCATTTGCATACATGTTTTTTTGAAATATCTGCTCATATATCATTATGCTTCATTTGATTTATCATCTCTTTTTATGGGTTTCTGAATAGATCACATAACTATATTTTTATGGGTTTCTGAATAGACCACATAACTATATTTTTATGGGTTTCTGAATCGACCACATAACTATATTTTCTCTAGATAATTGATCTAAACTTTCTAGGTAATTTAATTTGTATGAAACATAACAAACTGTTGCATTAGGTGATCTTTCTTCAGCCTCACTAAACATTCCCATTAACTCTTCACTATTTATATCGTGCTGCCTTGCACATGCTACTTCCTCCTTGAGAGTCTGGTTAATAGAAAGTGAGAAATATCTCTTACATTGATGAGTTATGACGTCTCCTACTGCAATAAGACAAGCAAAAGTCATATTGATAAAGTGTTCATCAATCAAACAAAACATTTTTTATTGGATTTAAAATATTTGGTTCAAGGTCATTTTAAAAAGTGAACCTGGATTTGATTTAGAATCTGCAATTTTTAGTAAAATATTTTTTAATACCAGGATTCCACTATAATGGTCAAAATTTGCCTCCTCAACAGTCACACAAAATTTTGTCATCCAGGCTGGAAACTGGATGACAAAGTTTTATGTGACTTTGAGGAGGTGGTTTTCCAAATAATGCAAGCACACATTTTTGCTTTAGAGCTGTTTTGTTACAAAATACAGCTCTAAGAACTTTTTGTATAGTTCTGCATATTACTGTTCCAATGGTTAAAACACTCTTGCCAAAAAATGCTCAAACTCATTAAATGTTTTATAAAAATAAAACAAGTATAAAAATAAATATGAAGACGATTTCCTCGATACCTTGGAATGATACCTTGTGATAGTTTTTGATCATCTAAAAACTAACAAATCTTTTTGAATCACCTTTGCCATGTTAAAACCTCAACTTGCTCATAGCCAAAACTAATTTAAATGCGATACAATCATACCCAGCCATGAGGTAGCAATTATATCAAGAGTGTGTAAATGGCAGTTTAGCTCATTCAAACTTTCCCCTTAAATGTCACACAGTTTGCTTATGGTAAGATGGTTAATTGCAACTTTGGCTGACATTACGTTTGATATATTTGAGATGATTGATTGATCACTATCATTAAAAGATGCTAAATGAAAATCTAAATAAAAGTTACATGATCAACTGCTTTACATATATGCAAGCAAATATTTGTAACTAGCTATAAGCATTTTATTTGCCTTAATATTATGTACAACTTTAACTTATTTTAGCTTTTAAAGTTCTGAAATTTTCATTGCTTTTTTTTTAAGCTTTAAGATTGCATATTATCTCACTGTAATAATATGTCTGCAAATTTTGTTTAAGATCTCTAAGTTCAGCTCTTAAAACTTTAACAATTTGTTTCTTTTATGTAATTTTTGTCTCAGTACTTTCAACTTGTATGCCATGCTTTTTAATTTTGCCGTCACTATTACTAATTTATTTCAATACTTGCTGGATGTAACAGCAAGCTGAGAAGTTAAATAGGACAATCTGGTATTCAACCCTTTTTTTTCTAGGGCTTATTTCTCCTCTTGATTCATGCCTATTCATTGTTAACAGAATGTTTGGAAAATAAAGGCTTGTGATTTAGTGGTGATAAATTACTTATGTGCTCAAGTGGTGAATTATCTAAACTACTTAAAACAGTAGTAAGAGAACTACTTGGAGGGACATGATGATAGAAAGATGGGCAAAATTTGTGCAATGCATATACAGCGTTCATTACGAAATTCCTTAAAACGACAACTATCCCTTGTAAAGTTGCAAAACCAATTTTTGCATCTTTTCAAAACCCTAAAGAAATGAGGTTTACAAATGTTTAAACTAAATAATAGTTATAACAAATGACTTGACACTGTTAATGAATAAAAAAGATACATATCTATTTTTACAACAACTGCAAGTTTTGGCAGATAAAAAGAAGTGTGTATTTAAATACTCTTTAACTGTACTAAGAACAAAAATTAAAGTTGCTTATTGTGCCTATTGCTGGGGCACAAAAAGCAACTTTATTTACAAAAAAAAATGTAAAGAAAGTCTCAAAATAACTACCAAATAATGATACAACATTAAATTATAAAAAAAATTATACTTTTATTATTAAAAACATTTTTAATAATACTGTATTATTGCGTAATTAAAAAATACTATTTATACACACAGACAAAAATGCTAATGTATACTGATATCATAAAACATGTGATAATATAAAGAGTTTTTAAAATACCATCATACCTATAGCTAGAATTATAGTAATCAACGCTTATGTTTTCAATTTCAATGAAACCAATAAAATTTTAGAAACTATAAACAAGTCACACTAAAATAAATAGTAATTTTCACTTTTAAAATAAAATAAACTAGTAAAAATATACAAACTAATATTAATTAATATAAAAAATCTAATAAACTACTGAAAAAATAAGAAAAAGAAAAAAACATCTTATTGGCAGTCTATATCTAATTGTATTAATATATATATATATATATATATATATATATATATATATATATATATATATATATATATATATATATATATATATATATATATATATATATATATATATATATATATATATATATATACATATTATTATTATTATTATTATTATTGCTATTATTATTATTATTATTATTATTATTATTATTATTATTATTATTATTATATATATATATATATATATATATATGTATATTATTATATTTGAAATATATATATATATATATTTTTTGCAGTAATTTATTAGATTTTTTATATTAATTAATATTAGTTTGTATATTTTTACTAATTTATTTTATTTAAAAAAAAAACTTATATATATATATATATATATATATATATACATGTATATATATATATATATATACATGTATATATATATATATATATATATATATATATATATATATATATATATATATATATACATATATATATATATATATATATATATATATATATATATATATACATGTATATATATATATATATATATATATATATATATTATATATATATATATATATATATATATATATATATATATATATATATATATATATATATATATATATATATATATATATATATATATATATATATATATATATATATATATATATATATATATATATATATATATATATATATTATACATATAACATAAATAATTACTAAACTAACCAAATAAAATTCAACTTGTTTGTACCCCTCTTACCACCCACTTACGGAAATCAGAAAAACAGAAATGAGGTACCAAAACTGCTCACTTTTATAGACTATCTGCTCAATAATATTTTTCAATGAAATTTGGTAGGTAGATAAAAAATATATGTAAAAAACTATCTGGGTAGGTTTGCAAACTATCTGAGCATTTCTTTGACAATAATTTAATGTGAGAACAACAACCAAGTTTTTAATACAAATAAAAGCAATACAAAAATTACCAACCACACATAAATGTTATATATTAATCAAGTTTAACTATTCTTTTTTTCAAAAATAATCTAAGTTTAGTAATGTTTCTAAACAGAAACGCCACAAAAAAACGTTCGCCTGACGTTACCTAAAAAAAAGTTCAAAAAACCTGGCACAAAATTTTAGTACAAAATTCGGTTCCGTAAAACACTGATTTCCGCGTACCTACTAGAAGAAACAAAACTTTATATTTTGATCATTTTAAAAATGCAAAGTGTCTCAATGGAATATTTACTACATGTTTAATAGTTGCTGGAAATTGTGTTTAACAAATATGTTAAACTTTGTAAATTTAATTAAAAATATATAATATATATTTTTAAACTTATTTAAAAAATTTATATATAAATATATATATATATATATATATATATATATATATATATATATATATATATATATATATATAAATATGTATATATATAAATATATATATATATATATATATATATATATATATATATATATATATATATATATATATATATATATATATATATATATATATATAATTTTTTTTATAATAGTAATAAATAATTGCAATTTTAAAACAACGTCTTTTAATGGAGTTTCACCGTGAAAAAATACATCAAAAAAAAAAAATTTCTCTTTAATTACAATGTATACAAAAAATATAATGCATAAAAGTTAAATTTTAAATTTTATTACACGCACAATACGAATTATAAATGGCAACCATCGAGTAAGTTTTGTTATGATTTTTTTAATTATCAGTTTAAACCTTTTAGGAACCTTATGGGTTACCCGTCAAATCCACAGATTCTTCGGCCCAACGCAAACGAACAAATATGCTTGATTTTATTACCATATGGGACCCATCTGGAAACCAAAACACTTACCCGTCAAAATACCGTTCCCGTAAGCCCAGACAAAAACCATATGGTACCCGTCTGTCAATGATGGCTTGGTAACCTTTAATTTTATAATCGACGTTTATTTCAACGTTTTAAAATGTACTTGTAATAGATAAACACATGCTTATGATTCATATAATAAATTAATAATGTTCCTATAGTTACTGATAAATAAATTATTCAAATTTATTAAATAAATATAATTTTATATTTATTTTGTATATAATTTGATATATATTGTATACCTTATGTAGAGTGCCGTGGCTATTAGATACAAGCCCCCCTCCTATTCAAAAAAAATAACCTGTCATAAGGGCTCTAAAATTCTAAAAAACTTTTCTAATAAACAAAAAAAATCGAAATAAAAACCCTGAAAAAATACTTACATTTGTAAAATGGCCCCTAAATACGCAAATGACCCCCCTAGACAAAGACACACACACACACACACACAGATAAAAAGTTGCAACACACACACAACTAAAAAGTTGCAAATTCCTTAAACATAACCTATTCATCATAAGATTTGTCTGCTTTTTAAAACCATTTTACCTTAGGGGTCGTCCATAAATTACGTCACGCTATAAGGAGAGGGGGGGTTAGTAATTTTGTGACGAATCATACAAAACTTGCTTTTTATGTGTCAAAAAATGCGTGAAGTAATTTATGGACGATCCATTAACCATTTATTTTTTGTAATTTCAAAACAATTATCACTTTCCTTAGCTGAAACAAAACACTCTAAACCTTGATATTTTTTAAACTGTAAACAGTGTCTCAATGCAATAATTACTACCATCAAAATAAGGAATACTAAACTTCTGTTTATCTTCTTATACGTGTTTCTTTGAGCAACCTTTTGGTCTTTAAACAAGCTTTTTTAATTGAACTGAAAAAGTTTCGTATTTGAACGAGGGACATCCATCAAGTACTTAAAGTTTAACTGTATTATTTCCTATATGTGCTAATAAATGAACATTTTGCAAAGAATTTTGAAATCTACCAAAAAATTATGTAGATAATTAAAGTGACCAACTCATTTACTCATTGACCAACTCATATACTCATTTACTGAGTTTTGTACTCAAAACTCAGTAAATGAGTTTTGTACTACTTTTAAACCGTACTCTTTTCAAATTCTCTGAAAGTACTCATTTGTATAACTTTGTATCATTTGTATTTCTAAAACATTTTTTTAAATTATTTTATTTCAATTTTATTACTTATATATTTAAAATTATTTTGACATTGATTTGAATTTCACGCGCACATATTGCTTGCCGTTTCCGGCACGTCAGAGGACAAGGCAAACTCCAGATACAAGTTTGACATTGATTTGAATTTCGCGCGCTCATATGGCTGCCTTTTTCAGCACAATTTGGAGTTCATATTATGTACCTGGAGAGAAAGATAGATACTACCCAGTGGGCACACGACGTTATTTCGACGTTGATTTACAGTTGATTTTTAGTCGCGACGTCGTATAACCAAAAATCAACGTTGTATCAACTTTGAAAAATTTGTTTAAAACTATCAAATAAAATCGACGTCGATTCCACGTTAATTCAACGTCTATATTACGAGTTCGACCGTTCGTAATTGCAATTTGAGAACTAAAATACGCATGCGTAACTTAAAATTTTTCTTATTAGCATAACAAATAACAAGTAAAGATTTAAAAAATTCCTTATTAGCCCAATAAAAACAAGTAAAGTCACACATGCTAATAAATTAGGCCATCTGTTGCCATTTTATAAGGTTTTGAATTTGACAATTTAACAATAATGCATGGCTTAACTTGTGATGCAGTTAGTTAGGTAAATATTAAATGAATATTTCTATATGAATATATTATTTCATATATATATATATATATATATATTATATATATATATATATATATATATATATATATATATATATATATATATATACGTATATATATATATATATATATATATATATATATATATATATATATATATATATATATATATATATATATATATATATATATATATATATATATAAAGAGAGAGAGAGAGAGAGAGAGAGAGAGAGAGAGAGAGAGAGAGTTGCCTTAATTGGTTAAGAAATAATTATTTATTAACCTAAGATGGCTTTTTACTAACTAATGGAAAGTTTTATTGTGTTGAATTTGTGTATGAAAATGGATGATGTTTTACAAAATAATGATTTTTTCCAATCCATGTGATTTAAAGAGTTTGAATATTTTTTTATATTAAAAAAATTTTTATTAAATTTTTAAAGATTTTTCTTGTAAAGTTGTATAAAAAAAGAATTTATGCTTGCTTTTTTAGTCCATGATATTGGTTAGTAGAAGGATCAACATAAAAATTTAGTAAATTTTAGCAACTGTATAATGTATCATAACGTACAGTTTAAAGTTGTATTTTTCTGTTAGCTATTTTACATGAACAAATTTTTAATATATGAGTATTTTTCTATTATATTTTCTACTATACTTTTCCAGTTTAAAAAGTATAAATAGGCAAGCATAATGTTCATTCGAGCTGTTTGGATAGAAAATACAGAGAAATAAAGAGAGATAACTCGATTGAAAATTTTTTGTGCTGGCCATCATCATTAAATGTAATTAAATGTTTCAATGAAATGCATAAACCGCATCTAACTAATACAGATTTACGCTGCTCAAAATTAAATGTCATGGAGATAATGAAATTTTTTTTTTATATAAACCTTAAGTCATTACTTTTTTTCCTTGTTTTTTTAACATGCTTTCATTCTGCATATGTTGTTTTCAGTGTTTAGATAAATTCTTTATTATATATTCTTTATTATTTAAGGTATTTAAAACACTTTTAAATTGAATGAATATTCTTAGATCATGAGTTATGTGGTAAATTTGAATTTGCCACTACTAATGATACTCAGATAGAATGAGATTCAGGAAACAGTAGCTATTTTAAAAGATACTTAATTCAAGTATTATTAGTTTTATTTTGATATAAATTTTTATAGGAGCCACTACCATGCTTATGCAAGAGAAAACATAATAACCAACAGAATAGTAAGCAAGTACCTACTCCAGTAACGCAAAAAAAGAAACAGAAAACAATTTTTATGCATACTCAACATACTGTAGCTCAAGGTATTAATTGTGTGTCTGCAAGTTGATTTAGGAAGAAAAGATTCTGAACATTTTTTTCTATGCTTCACTGATTTACACATTTTGTTGGTTGCTAAATTAATACATTTTATTTAATTTATGAATAATGTTTTATTTTATAAATGTTTTGTTCTTGTGTTTCAACGCTTTTAAAAATTAATTAATGTTTGGTTCTTTTGTCTTTCTGATATATCTTTATTGTTAGAAAGAGATGTTAGTAAAAACTTTTTCCAGTAATTAAAGTAGTATTATGACAAATAGTTCTGAAATTCTATGGATGAACTTGCAGCAGTAATTTAATGATTATGATAACAGTTTAAATGATTCTTGGGTGAGGTCAGAAGTGATGGGTTGTTTCAAACCATGACCTTTTGCAGGTTTTTTATTGTTTTTTGAAAAAGTATTTATTAATAACTTAGCCTAAGTTAATCTACTTGTAACTTTTTATAAATGTGCTACAAAAATAATATGGTGTAATTATTTTCTTAAACCTTTAGGTTAACAAACTTTCTAAAATTGGAAATAAAACCATAAAAACAAACACAAAAAAATGTGATGCAAAGGTTTGTTAAAAGTAGTTTTAAATAAAAAAAATTTTGAATCTTTTTATTATAGTTTGTTTTAAACTTGTGTTAAAAATATGTGTAGCATATATTTTTCAAAGTTTGACGAATTCTAATCAGACATAAAATAAATATTTTTTTTTTATATTAGATTATAATTTTTTTTCTAACTGTTTTCTCTTACTTTTGTTTTTCCTTGAGCTAAAGAACAATCTTAAAGCACAAAAGTTGATTTGTAACGCATACTTAACCTTTTTTTTTACTCTATATATATGTACATAAATAAACATACATATATATGTATATATATATATATATATATATATATATATATATATATATATATATATATATATATTATATATATATATATATATATATATATATATATATATATATATATATATACATACAATAATAGTGCAATTTAAAGTTTTTTAATAAATAAATAAATAAAGTTAAACATTTTGAATATTTATTGATTATTATGAAAAATTATATAAAATATGTATAAAGTATAAATATTTTCAAAAAACACTTTTATTTGCAATAACTGCTTCATTGCATTGTGGCATGCTTGCAATTTATTTTTTATAGTTTCTGTCAACTCTGGGTTATTATGCCAGATCTTGATAATCTCTTCCATAAGATCTTGCTTATTAGTAAGATTTTTTTTTTCCAATCTCTTGCTTTACTATTTCCCAAATGTTTTCTATGGGGTTGAGATCATCCCAGTGGGCACAATGATGTTGAAATAACGTTGAAACAACGTCGCAAACCGACCATATACCACGTTGAAACAACGTTGAAATTTGGTTGAATTGGAAATAAAATCCGACGTCGAAAACTACGACGTTGAAACAACGTCGATGATTACGTCGTTTCAACGTTGATCTAACTTCTTATCGACTATATATCAACCATATTTCAACTTTGAATAGGTGATAAATTCGATTGATACGTAGTTGATAAGACGTTAGAACAACGTTGAAACAACGTAAATTCAACTTTGATTTTTGTTTTTTATTTTGGTTAAATCCAATTAACTAAAAAATTATCTCAACTTTAATTGCAATAAAATAATACAATAAAAAAGCAATAATTTGCGCAGAGGATATTATATTTTACGTAAATTATTCAGATACAACTAAATTGCTTTAACGGACTTTATATACAATGCAAATAAAGTGAAATGTTTGAAAAAAAAAAGTTTTATGTATCAGTAATATATTTATCAATTTATCAATAATAACTATTATCAATAGTTCCAGAACAACTAGGAAAAAGTATGAATGTTATACATCGGGTGAATTGCCTTTTACGCGCCGATCACCACCATTTGATCTGTCGAGTGCGTATTTTAATAAAGTCGTTATTCCTTTTCTTATTTCGGTAACTGTAGCAGTCACTTTAATTGATAAAACGCTCTCTATGAAAAAAGGTATTGCCTGAGTAATTTGCATCAAATACATCAAAAAGTTAAAAATAAAATAGCATTAAAAAAACGAACTGTGATTTTTAAAAAATATATAATTTTAAACTTAACTTACAAATAAATACCTAATGTTTGTTCCTTTAAACTTCTCTTTACCTTTACCGCCAGCCATATTAAATTTTGATTATAAACCGTTGGTCAACAACCTGCATTATACATTGTTATTATTATTACAGTTACATTAAAAATTTGTAAAACTAAGTAAAAATAATATCAAACTTTTTATATTTACCAGTGTCATTTTCTTTAATATGACTGTAGAATAAACAACCAAGTTCACACAAATTATAATTCTAAAATAGAATTTAATGAGGAAAAAATTCCTTTAATTTTTATGTACTTTTGAAAAAAAATTTATAAAAATAATAATATTTTTATGAAAGTTCTGAAGACTCCTTCAAAAATTGCTATAAAAGTTTTTTTTTCAAATATCATAAAGACTTTATAAAGAAATTTTTACACAAAGTAGAGAAATTAATCAATAAAAAGTTCTGAAAAAAGCTAATAAAAAAACTTTATTTTTAAACAAAAAGTTCAACATACTTTACAAGTTATGAGACACTTAGTCAGGTTAAAAGATTGATTAAGGTTGCATGCTGTCATACACAAAATATAAGAAAAACGAAACACCTGTTAAACTAAAAATTATTTTTTATTATTAGAAACAATCCTTAGAAGAAATAATGTATATTTAAATTCTGAAGAATGGTAAAATCGTCATCGTCTCATATAAATTTATTACAAATGTCTCCTGATTTCTTATAATACTTAATTTTGTAAACTATACCAACAACTTCTATAACTTCTGCTAAATAAAGCGTCTAGGCTTTATCTAGGCTCTATCTAGCTTTATCTATTTTATTTCGGCCAACTTGATGAATAAAAAACTCAGAAAAATTTTACTTAAAGTAAGTAAATTTACTCCAAAATAAATTTCATCAGAACTTTCATCATTTAAAAACTAAAAGATAATCTGTTTTGTTATTTTAGGTGTATCAGTTAAAATATGCAATTTTCTTTTATAACTGTTATGTGTTTTTTTGTATTAGTTGTTATTCTTAACCTAGCTTTGGAATGAGGTCAAATTATTTAGGTAAAACAATAAATAATATTGATGGTAAACTCACAGGAGCCCTTTCTCATAAATTAAATGATGTCGATGGTGAAATGGCAGGAGCAGTTTTAACACCAATTCTATCATTAGAAATAGAAACTTCAGTATTCACTATTGGCCTATCAGTAATATTTGCAGCTAAAATATTTAAAGCAATAAAAATTTTTTCACCCATGTTCCCCAGGGCTGTCCTGAGGGGGGAAAAGGGGCGTCTAGCCCCTGGTGATTTGTCATTCTTTGTTAGTTATTCTGGATAGACAATCTATTGATCAACTTTCTGGAGAAATATATTGGTTTCCTACTTATAATAAAAGTAAGTTTTAAATGTCTTTTCTAAAATACAAATTATTCTCAATGAAAAATTGCACAAACCGCAAAGGTTTCTTACCAAACCGTAATGCAAGTAAGAAAAAGAATTGATGCAGGGAAAGAGTTTGGTCCAAGGAGACCATCTTCTAAACGCAAGAAAACACCAAGAGCGGACAGTATAATCATAAATATCAGCCTGTAAAACAGAAAAAAAGCCACTAAGCTTACCCATGAAGCTGTAATTGTTGTGTTAGACCGGACCATTTGTAAAAGGCTAAAAGAAGAGGGACTGATGTCCAGCCAAAAAAGTCAAAAAGTGACAAAAAAATTCAAAAATATTAAAAATAATGTCAAAAATCTTATATTTATGCAAGATGGTGCAACATGCCACACAATAAAAACTGTTATGGCTTAGTTGATGTATTGCTATGGCCAGACAATTCTCATGATATTAACCCCATAAAAAACATTTGGGAAATAGTAAAGCAAAAGATTGGAAAAAAAAATCTTACTAATAAGCAATATCTTATTATCTTATGGAAGAGATTATCAAGATCTGGCATAATAACCCAGAGTAGACAAAAACTATAAAAAATAAATTGCAAGCATGCCACAATGCAATGAAGCAGTTATTGCAAATAAAAGTGTTTTTGCAAAATATTTATACTTTATATATATTTTATATAATTTATCATAATAATCAATAAATATTCAAAATGTTCAACTTTATTTATTTATTTTTATCAAGTACAACTTTATAAATAAAAGAAAAAACTTTAAATTGCATTATTATATATATATATATATATATATATATATATATATATATATATATATATATATATATATATATATATATATATATATACATATATATATATGTATATATATATATATATATATATATATATATATATATATATATATATGTATATATATATGTATATATATGTATATATATATATATATATATATATATATATATATATATATATATATATATATATATATATATATATACATATATATATATATATATATATATATATATATATATATATATATATATATATATATATATATATATATATATATATATATATATATATATATATATGCATATGTATGTATATATATATATATATATATATATATATATATATATATATATATATATATATATATCAGGCCTTGTTAAGAAGCGTTACGCAGCTTGCATTTTGCCTGCGAAAAGGCGATTTGCCTACGCGTTCAGCAGTTATGCGTTACGCAAAAACTTTATCTTTAAGAATATTTAAATTATCTTTTTATATCGTTTATGTGACGTTCATTCAGAAGTATTAAAGTCGTAAGTAAAAGCATTTAACCGCAATTGTAAACTAATAGATTTTTTGTTAAAGAAACAATTTGTTTAATAATTTTTTTTTTTGTTTTTAAAAATTACTCAAAGAAAATAAATTAAACTTTTCATCATATTTAATTTTAAATATTAGATTTCATAAGTTTATAAACAATCAAATTTAAAAAAAGAATAATTTTCAATTTATTTTATTAAATTTAACTATTTTTTTAATAATTATAGTTTTTAGTAAATAAATTTATTAAATTTAATTAAAATTCTTTCATTTAATTTTAAAACAGAGCATTTTAAAATTTTTTTAATTTTAAAATGCTCCGTTTTTTTTATAAAATTACCAAAGTAAAAAAAGATTTGATAAATTTAATTCAAGTTACTTTAAAATGTTCGTATATAACTTTATTTTAATTTTAGTTAAGTTTCAGGTAAGTTCCAAATACTGGTCTGAAAGATGCGCTTACAAAAGTGCATTATTTTCCAGTTTTTATTTTTCCATTATTTTACTGTATCATTCATTATTTACAGAAGCGCATTATTAATTTTATAACTACATGTTAATAAATGACGTCAATACTTTTAAACTCGAGTTATAAATGTTATGTTTGGGTTTTCCCTTTGCCGTTTGCCAAAGAATTTTTTTTAAAACAAACCAAGGACGTATTAACAATACGTCCTTGAACAAACTAAAATACAAACCTATTAAAAATAACGTGATCAGTAAATAAACTCTTTAAAAACCCAACTTATCTTTATTTTATTTTAAAAACAAAACTAGTACTTGAGCTATAAATATAAGATACATAAATTTCAAAATTATAATGATATTTGTTAAAAACAAATTCTGCTTATAACATCTGAAAACCGAAAACACTATTTTTTTTTCGGATTGAGAAAAAAAATATTAGGTTTCACTGTACATAAAAATAAAATAGTTTAATCGAAATAAAAAAAAAAACAAAGCCGAAAAAGCAGTAAATTTCGTTTCTTTACAAACATTTATTTTATCAAAACAAACGTTTTTTTTTAAAAGGGAAAACCCAATCTATGCGTTTAGTTATAAGTACATTTAAATCCCTTTAAGAAAATCAACCATAAACAAGTGTTAAATTTAAATTATTTAAAAAAAAAAAAAAAAAAAAAAAAACAACCATAAAACGAATGTTTAAAAGCAAAAAAATTAAGTTTAAATAAGTATAAGATTTTAATACAAGAAGACTTTTTTTTAACCAACATTGAAATTTTTTTTTTTATAACAACATTCTACAATTTAAATTTAAAAGTTTCAAAGACTAACAATAGTTTTTAATGTCATTTTAAATTTAATTACAATGAAGTAAAAACGCAACTGACGTAAATTAACTTTTAACAATGTAAATATCTTAATTGAGTAAAGTTACATTTATTCACGTTCAGCTTTTCCGTTACGCAGCGAAATCTCGTAACAAGGCCTGATATATATATATATATATATATATATATATATATATATATATATATATATATATATGCATATGTATGTATATATACATACATATATATGTATGTTTATTTATGTACATAAATATGCATGTATATATAGAGTAAAAAAACAGGTTAAGTATGCGTTACAAATCAACCTTTGTACTTTAAGGTTATTCTTTAGCTCAAGGAAATACAAAAGTAAGAGAAAACAGTTACAAAAAAAATTATAATCAGACATAAAAAAAAAAAAAATTTGATGTCTGATTAGAATTCGTCAAACTTTTAAAAATATAAACTACACAGATTTTTAACACAAGTTTAAAACAAACTATAATAAAAAGATTTAAAAGATTTTTTACTTAAAACTACTTTTAACAAACCTTTGCATCACATTTATTTGTATTTGTCTTAATGCTTTTACCTCTAATTTTAGAAAGTTTGTTAACCTAAAGGTTTAAGAAAATAATTACACCACATTAATTTTAAAGTACATTTATAAAAAGTTACAAGTAGATTAACTTAGGCTAAGTTATTATTAAATACTTAATCAAAAAACAATAAAAAAAAACTGCAAAAAGTCATGGTTTGAAACAACCCATCACTTCTGACCTCAACCAAGAATCATTTAAACTGTTATCATAATCATTAAATTACTGCTGCAAGTTCATCCATAGAATTTTAGAACTATTTGTCATGATATTACTTTAATTACTGGAAAAAGTTTTTACTAACATCTCTTTCTAACAATAAAGATATATCAGAAAGACAAAAGAACCAAACATTAATTAATTTTTAAAAGCGTTGAAACACAAGAACAAAACATTTATAAAATAAAACATTATTCATAAATTAAATAAAATGTATTAATTTAGCAACCAAACAAATGTGTAAATCACTGAAGCATAGAAAAAAATGTTCAGAATCTTTTCTTCCTAAATCAACTTGCAGACAGACTAATATCAAAATATAACAAATAATACTTGAATAAAGTATCTTTTGAAATAGTTACCGTTTTCTGAACCTGATTCTATCTGAGTATCACTAGTAGAGGCAAATTCAAATTTATTACATAACTCATGATCTAAGAATATTCATTCAATTTAAAAATGTTTTAAAAACATTTTATAATAAAGAATATATAATAAAGAATATATCTAAACACTGAAAACAACATATGCAGAATGAAAGCATGTTAAAAAAAAACAAGGAAAAAAAGTAATGACTTAAGGTTTATATTTAAAAAAATTACATTATCTCTATGACATTTAATTTTGAGCAGCGTAAATCTGTATTAGTTAGATGCGGTTTATGCATTTCATTGAAACAATTTATTACATTTAATGATGGCCAGCACAAAAAATTATCAATCGAGTTTTCTCTCTTTATTTCTCTGTATTTTCTATCCAAACAGCTCGAATGAACATTTTGCATGCCCTACAATTCTTTTTCAACTTGAAAAGTATAGTAGAAAATATAATAGAAAAAATACTTATATATTAAAAATTTGTTCATGTAAAATAGCTAACAGAAAAATACAACTTTAAACTGCACGTTATGATACATTATACAGTTGCTAAAATTTGCTAAATTTTTATGTTGATCCTTCTACCAACCAATATCATGGACTAAAGGAGCATGCACAAATTCTTTTTTATACAACTTTACAAGAAAAATCTTTAAAAATTTAATAAAAATTTTTTAATATAGAAAATATTCAAACTCTTTAAATCACATGGATTGGTAAAAAAGCTTGATAAATCATTATTTTGTAAAACATCATCCATTATATATATATATATTATGTATGTATATATACATATATAGTGTATGTATATATTATATATGTATATTATATATATGTATTATATATATATATATATATATATATATATATATATATACATATATATATATATATACATATATATAATATGCTTATATAATATATACATACACTATATATGTATATATACATACATAATATAATTATATATACTATATATATATATATATATATATATATATATATATATATATATATATATATATATATATATATATATATATATGTATATATAAATGCATATATAATATATACATACACTATATATGTATATATACATACATAATATAATTATATATACTATATATATATATATATATATATATATATATATATATATATATATATATATATATATATATATATATATATATATATATATATATATATATATATATTTATATATATATATATATATATATATATATATATATATATATATATACATTATATAAATAAGAAAAACATATATAATATATATTTTATACTTATATAATATATCAAGTAGTATATCACTCTACTTGTAATCCACACTCATGAAATAATACGGTCATAAAGAAATATCCATTTAATATTTACCTAACTAACTGCATCACAAGTTAAGCCATGTATTATTGTTAAATTGTCAACTTCAGAACCTTATAAAAAGGCAACAGATGACCTAATTTATTAGCATGCGTGACTTTACTTGTTTTTATTGGGCTAATAAGTAACTTGTTGAGTCTTTACTTGTTATTTGTTATGTTGATAAAAAAATTTTAAGTCACGCATGCGTCATATTGCAATTACGAACGATCGAACTCGTAATATAGACGTTGAACTAACGTGGAATCAACGTCGATTTTATTTGATAGTTTTAAACAAATTTTTCAACGTTGATACAACGCACAGTGGGCGGAATTTCAAAAAACCTGGCCAAAAGTCAAAAAATGATTATAATTGATTGAAAATTTCTGTATAGCATTTTTTTGAAACCCCGACTTTGAATTTTACATAAGTGTACCAAAATTCAATAATGGCAGATCCAAAATGGCGGTATTTTAAAAACATTAATCATTAGAAATGCCTTTGGGCCTTCGTGTTTAACCAATTAGTTCTAATTTAACATTTAAGTTCAATAGACTAATGTATTATTTACATTACATATATAAACATATATAATACCGATATATAATGTATTATGACCGTATTATTATGCCGCAATGTTAAGAAGAATAAATTGAAAAATTCATTATTTATTCTACTTATTTATTTGTTCAAGGAAAACAAGGAAAACTTTTATTTGCATCATTTATCATAATTGTCTCATTTATATTACTTTAAAATAAATCACCACTGTCATCTGAATCATTTATTATTGAAATATTGTTGAAAAACTCAATCACAGACGAATGAGTTTCAGAGTTTTTGTTAATCTCCGGAGGTAATAACATTTGTAAAGCTTGAGAAGACAAAGATCTGCTAACTTTTGCATGAGATTTTAAAAGTGAAGATATTGCAGGATCTGACGAAACCAGAAGTCTGCAAAAAACGTCATGCATTGTATTTTTTCTGGAATTTTTCCTAGAGAAATCTTCGCGATATTTTTTCAAGTCTTTGTTTCTCGATTCCTTGAGCATCCTCAGATAGTTGTCCTATGGGTAGTATTGCTGTTTTTGTTATTAAGGCTCCATGAATAAGTACTTTGTGTACTGTTGTAGGCATTTTGTACCAAGGATACTTTTCAACAAAAAGTAGTGCAGTTTTGGTAGAATAGTTATCAAGTTTGTCTGCGTCTATAGAAAAGCCACTAGATAATACCTGTAAAATTACATGAAACCGATTTATTAGTTCTAAATCCACTCCTAGAATATCAGCAGACACTTGTGAGTTTTTAAAAAATCTTCGAGCTGTATTTCCGTCATTTGTATTACCGCATCCTGGTTTCGGTCGATCAACTATTAACCCTAGCTGCAGCTTAAAAGCATTCTGGATTAACAACTTGTGTTGTAATATTATACTTTTTTCCATGTCAGAACGTGCTTGCCATTTTTTTATTCCAAGTTTATACCCAAGATGCAAAAAACATTCAAAAAAGCGAATCCATGCGTGCAACGTTGATAAACCGTATTCCAATTTTGATTCGTCAACTTTTATTTCTTTAACGAGATTGATATTACTGAATTGACTCGAAGTAGCAGAACACAAATAACACCGCATTGTTGATTTCGGCAATGTTATTGCATTGCAAACTTTTCCGTCAATCATTGTCATAACCAATTTAGAATGTATTTTAATTTCTATTTTATGTTGAACAATGATGAGAGGAACCAGTGATTTAATTTTATCTTCAATATAGTCTTTTTCATTAATGCTTGTATGGACATTTTCGTGAAGAAATTGCAGTCTGATAGGTCGGCAAAATCGAGTAGATGAGGGTGTCCTATTTTTCCATAGAATAACATCTTGACCTAAAACTGAATTTGTACACAAAAGTTCTAATGGTACAAGTGAAGTCAGAAAAACATTTGCATCTGAGTTTTTTCCATCGGCAAATCTCTGTTTATATTCGCTATGACCGGAACTGCCATCAAAGCCCCACTTAAGAATTAAAATAAAATTTGATAAAATATTTACATTCAAGGAGTCAATTACATCTTGTTGAGTTTTTATAATTCGTAAACAAGTGTGATTTAATAAAGATTGCAGTTTTACTTCGGCGCTTATTTCAGTTACCGTTATATCTTCAGGGTAACACATTTTCTTGGCTTCTTTAAGTTTTTCGTAAGATGGTAAAAAAGAAGAGCTATTCGCAATTGCAGCACTTCTTATAATGCAATATTGGTGTTTAGAAAGCTTTGCTTCCATTAGTATGGAAAGAGCTGTTTCAGCACATAGTTCAGATGTTTGTGAAATTTTGGACAATTTAAGGCTATCTATATAATTTGTGACTCGGTGTTGAATGGTGGAAGGTAAATCTTTAACTGTAACTCCGGCATTGCATGCTCCTGAAGCCCGAAGACTCATCTGAGAAGCAAATGCTAACTCGGATGAACTAAATGTCGAACGCATTTCCTCCGTTTTTCGCCGTTTCGTTCGCTCACTTGCTTCATCAAAATTCAAAGGTGGTCGGCCCATTGCATTATGGCTTTTTTTCTCTTTGTTTCGTGCTTGAACAATCTGAAATTATTTAAATGTTTAGTAAATATAAAAAAGTTTAAAACTTTAATAGAGATAAGCATTAAATAACTTACACAAATATTTGTTGAGGCTTTTAACCAAGTGTCATGTGTCTTCAAAAATATTTTTTTTGTTCGGTTACTACTTTTCTATTTTATTTTTAGTTTTGTCAATACATTTTTTAGTTTCTTTTTATCATCTGTTGAAAATTGGAAACAAATTTTTCTTCTTAGACACAACTGTGATTGCAAAATATCAAGCTGGTCATCTAGATCTGAAGATAACTTGTTTTTTAAAATTTCAAAAATTTCAATTCGAGGAATTTGCAAATGATCTTTTTGTAAACCTTAGATAATAATTGAAAATATAATAATTGAAAAAGTCATAAAAACATTATAACTTTACTAAACTAATTAAAAATAAAATAAAAAGTAATCGATAATATATTATATTATATAAATTCGATACATAAGAGAAAGGTAAAATATACTGTTAATCATATGATTGTATATAGATATAGTTATTATGTTTTTTGAGAAACTGATTTTGTAAAATTCAATAAAACTATACAAAAATCGTCGTAGCTGAGGTAAAAAAGACGTCGTAACCGAGGGGATTTGTCCCCCTCCCCCCCCCATTACACTCTAACTTTGTCAAAATCTCATTCATGTGTGCTACTAATTTTATTGTAGTTTTATTGCACTTAAAAAAATCAGTTTCTCAAGAAACATAATAACTATATCTATATACAATTTGACTGATTTTCTAATGAAAACAAAACACCGCCATTTTGTTTACTAAAAAACATGACTAGCACTACACAATATAAGTTAATGAAGTAATAGGCAAAAATAGGTGCCTTTTCTTTTAACCAATCTTTAGAATACACTTTTATGAACAACATCCAAATTATAACTAGGCGGAATCTCGCGGGTTCACTACTTTTTCAATGCTTGAAAAATAAGTCATAGAAAATAAATAAACTTTATTCTGTACTTTTTTGTTCGCACTTTTCGCATAAAATTTATAAAAATAATATAAAACTTTTTACTAAAATATTATATAAATACCTTGAATAGTATCGTCCATAGTTAGTTTTTTAGTAACGATAAATAACTTTTTTGTAAACGATACTTATTTAACCACATTTTTTTGTTTGTTTTTAAAACGCCAATTAAGTGTTTTTAATAACAGATGTTTAACTGCGTAGATATAGGTAACTTTAAAATTTATACAATTTTTTCTTATACAATAAAATGCAACAGGGCTTTGTTTATGTAGTTTCAAAATAATAAATTCAAAATAGTGATTTTTTTTTTTTGACTTTTGGCCAGCTTTTTTGAAAATTAGCCCACTGTGCAACGTTGAGTTTTGGTTATACGACGTCGCGACTAAAAATCAACTGTAAATCAACGTCGAAATAACGTCGTGTGCCCACTGGGATGCGAGTTGTCTGGCTATAGCAATACATCAACTTAGCCATAACAGTTTTTATTGTGTGGCAAGTTGCACCATCTTGCATAAATATAAGATTTTTGACATTATTTTTAATATTTTTAAATTTTTTTGTCAATTTTTGACTTTTTTGGCTGGACATCAATCCCTCTTCTTTTAGCCTTCTACAAATGGTCCGGTCTGACACAACAATTACAATTTCATGGATAAGCTTAGTGGCTTTTTTTCTGTTTTCCAGGCAGATATTTCTGATTATACTGTCCGCTCTTGGTGTTTTCTTGCGTTTAGAAGGTGGTCTCCTTGGACCAAACTCTTCCCCTGTATCAATTCTTTTTCTTACTTATTACGGTTTGGTAAGAAACCTTTGCGGTTTGTGCAATTTTTCATTGAGAATAATTTGTATTTTGTAAAAGACATGTTTATCAATTTTTAATGTGACTATAATAATAATAACAATGTATAATGCAGGTTGTTGACCAATGGTTTATAATCAAAAACTAATATGGCTGGCGGTAAAGGTAAAGAGAAGTTTAAAGGAACAAACATTAGATATTTACTTGTAAGTTAAGTGTAAAATTATATATTTTTTAAAAATCACAGTTCGTTTTTTTAATGCTATTTTATTTTTAACTTTTTGATGTATTTGATGCAAATTACTCAGGCAATACCTTTTTTATAGAGAGAGTTTGGTCAATTAAAGTGACTGCTACAGTTGCCGAAATTAGAAAAGGAATAATGACTTTATTAAAATACGCACTTGACAGATCAAATGGTGGTGGTCGGCGCGTAAAAGGTGATTCACCCGATGTATAACATTCATACTTTCCTAGTTGTTCTGGATTTATTGGTAATAGTTATTATTGATAAATTGATAAATATATTACTGATAAATAAAACTTTTTTTTTCAAATATTTTGTTTTATTTGCATTGTATATAAAGTCCGTTTAAGTAATTTAGTTGTATCTGATTAATTTACGTGAAATATAATATCCTCTGCGCAATTTATTGCTTTTTTATTGTGTTATTTTATTGCAATTAAAGTTGAGATTTTTTAGTTAATTAGATTTAACCAAAATAAAAAACAAAAATCAACGTTGAATTTACGTTGTTTCAACGTTGTTCTAACGTCTTATCAACTACGTATCAATCGAGTATATCACCTATTCAAAGTTGAAATATGGTCGATAAGACGTTTGATCAACGTTAAAACGACGTAATCATCGACGTTGTTTCAACGTCGTAGTTTTCGACATCGGATTTTATTTCCAATTCAACCAAATTTCAACGTTGTTTCAACGTTGCATATGGTCGGTTTACGACGTTGTTTCAACGTTATTTCAACGTCATTGCGCCTGCTGGGTACAGACCTCTTTTTCTAACAACGTTAAAATTACATTTGTGAATAGAAACGGACATATCTATCTCTCCAATATATTTATGTAATCCCCAGGCTGATCTTTGATGTGCAGTATGTAAGACATGCTTGACTGTCTTTACGCGAGCGTAGTATGTACAGCAAAGTTTTTTTTATCCATTTATTTAATTAAATAAAAGGATAAAAAAAACCTTACTGTACATACTACGCATGCGCTTATGGTTAATTAACCATAAAATCAAAAATTACAAATTTAATTACAATTTACAAAATTATGTTTGGTGTCACTAATATTAAAAAGTAATCAATCGAGCAACACCTTAATAAAATAAACAAATAAAATATAAAAATAAAAAAACAAAAAAATAATAAAGAAAGTAAACTACATTAATATTAGTAATAAAAAAAGAAGTATATAGAACGATAATATTTAAAAAGTTGAATTAGCACAAAAGTATAAAGGAGTAACCCTAAGAAAAATGAAAAAAAAAGAGAGAATGAACGGATGAGATAAGATGAGTGAGAAAATATGTAAGAGAAAACAAAAACTGAATTACATAAGTTCAGAAGGATAGAGTAACAGAAAACAATTTTTGAAAAAAAATATAAAAAAACAAATTAAAGGCAAATTTAAATAAAAAAATATACATACACTAATACATACAATATTAAAGGCTATATTAAAGCCTATAAATTGACCACTTTGGAAGATTCCAACCCCGGAATAAAAAATGAATTTTAAAAGAAGTTAAAAATTTTTATAAAATTTGCTATGAATATATCGAAGAATGGATAATGAACTTTAGAGCATTAATATGTTTCAAATGGACCCTTATAAAGAGTAAAATTGAATGGAAAGAAGTTTCTTCAGCAGTCGATTTTGTAATAAAGGAAGTAAAAGATATTGTTATTAACGACAATTTTTTCTTTAAAGAAATTGGAAGAGTAAATTTTTATTTAAATGAAGAAAAATTGAAGGAATGGAACAATGAGAAAATAGAACATGACAAAAGATGAGTAGAAATATTGCGGCACTTTAAAATAGAACATATCCCACATTAAAATTTGAAAGCTTTAACAGAAACTTTTTTATGTTGTCTACTAATGCTGCAGTTGAAAGGGTATTTTCACTAAGGAATGATAATTGAAGCAGTAAGAAGTTGTAACTTTCTGTAAAAACATTATCTTCCGTCTTAACATTCAAATTTAATATGCAATTTAATATGTTCGGATACAGCTACATTATTAGACAAACATCCTCATTTAGCATAAAAAATCCACTCTGAAGAAAAATATGTTTTTAAAAGAAAATAAAGTTGTTATAGTTTTTTCTCCTTTTTTTTTTTTACCTAGGAAATACTTGCAAAGTGTACTCTTTTTGAACAAAAGATAGTTGGTCCCCTTAAGATAAACAAAAATCAAATTAGATTTTTGGGCACCACTTTTTAGACAAATTTCTAAAAACCCGATTTGGGTCCCCTTATATTGTGAGTCCTAGGCCTAGGCTCTGACGGCAACATTTATAAATAGCAACAACTTTTGGCAACAAATTTTATTTAAAATTTTGGCAACGAATTTTATTTAAATTTTTGGCAACAAATTTTTTTTTTAATTTTTTACATGTATGTTTAAATTTTGTCACTATTTTAGATTTTCATTGAATAAATTAATATATAAAATTATATTTTATATAAAATATTTATGGAGTATTATTCTCTGATATTTCAGCTGAAACTGAAATATCAGCTGCAACCGCTACTTTATAGACAAAACAGTTAATGTGGTGTATATACATTATAATAATAAATGTGTTTTTTTAAACTCAAATACTTATTTTTTTATTTTATGATACATTTTTTTTCAAACATGTTTTTTTATAATATTTAATACTTAGGAAATCTAAAAAAAAAAAAAAAAGTTTTTGCCGAATAATTTTTAGATAAAAATAATATTTTCTTATATTACTCTAATCGAAGTAATAAACAACGGCAACATTTACTCAAATCATTATATTTGTCCCCAAAAATTAATGCAGTTCTATTATACATAAGTCTCTCACTAAATCTAATAATAAAAAGTTATTACCATTATTATTATAATTTTATTTACTAAACTGTTATTACTAATATTTATCAAAAATACATTCTGGATGTTGAAGTCACTATTCATATCAGTATGCAAATATTGTCAACAGTCAGAGTGCACCATGCAGAAATATTCTTGAACATGCTGCAAAATACAAGATATACATAAGATACATATCATATAAGACCTATTACTTGGAACTTAACATTTTATCGTGTTTAACTTACTATAACTCAATTATAATAAATAAGCATATGGTTATAATCTATATAATAACTATTATCTTTTTTTAGTTATTGTTATTTATGTTAAAGTTATCAAGTTAAATTAAAGTTTTATAACTAAAGTGTGAATGCAAACGTTCATATCAGTATTATAAACGTATGTATTATATTACAAGTAAATACAAGTATAGGTATTGTAGGTATTATGTATATTATGAAATTATTGTTAATATTGCAAATGTACAACTTTAAATCAAAATCAAAAAATATCAATGAATAAAAAATGAGGTGTATGCATAACATTTAAGCCATTTTTTGCATTTAAACATTTAATTATATCTTTATTTATATCTGACGGTGGGTTAACTTCGTTAATATCAGTCATTTTGCTTGCATAAAATATAGAAAAATCAATGGAAAAGAGTGGATTTGTAAAAATGATTTAAAAGCTTTTAATTCCCTAGGTTTAACCTATCCATTACATTACATTCGCCTGTTTGCTTTTTTTTAATGTTTCTGACTAAACCAATATTTTGATTAAACTCAAACCATTTATTACAATCACTAGCAGAAACAAAACTTTATATTTTGATCATTTTAAAAATACAAACAATGTCTCAATGGAATATTTTCTACATGTTTAATAGTTTGTGGAACATATGTTTAACAAATAGGTTAAACTTTATAAATTTATTTAAAATATATATATATAAAAATTATTTTATAATGCTAATAAATAAATGAAATTTTAAAACAACGTCTTTTTAATGGAGTTTCACAGTGACAAAATACATCAAAAAAAAATTTCTCTTTAATTTCAATGTAAATAAAATGTATACAAAAGATATAATGCATAAAAGTTAAATTGTTAATATTGTTTCACGCACAACACGAATTATAAATAATAACCATCGAGTAAGTTTTGTTATGATTTTTTTAATTAACAGTTTAAACCTTTTGGGAACCTTATGGGAAATCCTTCAAATCCCCAGATTCGTCGACCCTGATAAAAACCAGATAAAACCCAAACGAGCAAATGTGCTTGATTTTATTACCATATGGGACCCGTCTGGAAACCAAAACACGTACAAAAACCATACGGTACTCGTCTGTCAATGTTGGCTGGAAACATATTTACTAGGGTGAGTTAGTGATTTAATATAATTAAGATATATTATGGTCTGGCGATCGCCGCAAAAGACATGACGAGTGACGACTTACCGAACTGGGTTTAGCTGTGTCCCGTAGGTGCTTGAGAGTGACAATGTCATGTCGATGGTTGATATTGGAGGCAGACCCTTTGTCTCTAATTAAGCATGGAGGCCTTAGAATGGATTAGTCTTGAGAACTATACGAGCATCGTAGATGATTCAACGCCACTCGTAACAGACTTCAGTGGTGATGACACCGTTTCTACGGTAGACCACGCACTGAGTGGTGATTTGAATCTCGATTGCCTCGTAGTACCAGACGAGCCGGTCGGAAGGTCTTTAGAGACCTGGGTGGAGTGGAAGGATGGGGTTCGGGCACAGATCCTGAGTGAAGTTGACGAGTCTCGTCGGATCCTTAAAACCCAAAATGACCTCTTCTATGAGAAGATCAGACGCGCTAACTCAAACCGCCTACAGGGCATCGATGAGGGCAGATTACAAGGCAGATTCGAAATGGTCGACGACGAGCTCGTCTTCGGAGGGAAATTGGACAGGGCTATACAGCTCACCTCGAACAGAGGCTACGCCCTAAAATTGCTAGCCCGAGTCCCAGGCAACACTTTACGTGATATGGGGCTCCTGTTTCGACTGAAACCAGCTTTTTTTTTTTTTCTTTGCCGTTTGATAAAATTTACAATAAGAAAGATCGTACATATATAATATATGGCCGGAGCAAGAAGAAGACGTATATTTTCTTATCGCCAAGCCCCGTTTACATTGTTGCCTTCAGTTTATGTAACAAGTTAAAAATTACAAAATACAACGCAATATATTACAAGTAGTAAATCGTATAATAAGATATATAAATAAACATTTTTTTTTAGTTATATAAATGTATATATATATATATATATATATATATATATATATATATATATATATATATATATATATATATATATATATATATATATATATATATAATATATATATATATATATATATATATATATATATATATATATATATATATATATATATATATATATATATATATTATTTATAGATAAGAAATAAATCAAGACAAAAATAAGAGAGTCGTTATGACTTTTTCAGCTTTCACAGCCGAGATTTTCAACAGGCTATAAGGAACTAGGCACACTCTACGAGGCAGCCATCACTGATATTGGAGCTTCAACTAGCGGGGAGGCTGTTTCGGCATTGCTGGGCCGTGTTATGGAAGCCGCAGCTATACTTATGGACAACTCTACTACCCAGACCCTGTGTACAAAACAAAATTGTTGTACAAACCCGAGGCACCACTACCGTCGATTATTCTCTATCTGAACAACGTAAAAATGACCAAGCAGCCACCCGGGTTTCAAGAAATGGGGCCTTGCGATGCCCTATAACGATCGCCGATATCAAAACTCCAGACATATACGTCAACGCAGGTTTCTCGTTCATAGCTCTCTAAAAAAGTGCGCTCTTATTGTACGTCTTCAAAAATATGTATCGACCTGAAAACTGGGTTGAACCGTCCGACGTCGTTGCTTACACTACTATGCTCAACTTCACGGTCAGTGTTGCAACAGAGAGCTGTGAGATCTCGACTCTGATTATGTACTGCAAAGATCCTTATATGCACGCCTTATACAGGTTTTATGTCTATTAATGTATTCTGTTTTATTGAACTTCAACCCGTGGAAAAACGGACGTCGACCCTGCGGCTCTCAAGCAACTCAAAAACGAATTTCAGATGCCGACTGGTCTATGCTTACAAACCTGGGTTGTTTAATACGACCCCCTCCAGTTCGTACAGGACGGGAAGGCAGGTGACTACTCTATTCTGAACCAGTCAGCCGGTATGATCCCCAAGAGCACTGACGGTCTCTCCGCAGCCGGTTTCAGGGCTCTGTCCAAGTCTGTCAGGGGTTACACAGTGTGTTTTCTGAGCCGCCAGTTGGCAGCACGGGGCACTATTGTTGACAGCAGTGCAGCAGCTCTGGATGCCCAAGCCGAGTTTGTCAATGCTGTCGAGAGTTACGTCATACGGCCAAAAAACTTTGCGGCTGATATTTTTTTTATTCTTCATTACAATCATTATTACAATTTCTATTATAACTTTATGTAAACAAAACGTAAGACATAAAATAAAAAATCTTTTATTTTATTTATTTATTTATTTATTTTTTCTTCTCCAGGTATACCATATAAAATATACATTTATTATCGTGATAAAAAGAAAAAAATATATATAAAATTATTACGTATCAGATTAATAAAAAATACATTTATATAACTTAATTAATATAATTAATATAATGATACATTAATATAGTATTGATGCAAACTTAATATAAATTCTGGTATAATAACTATTATATATATGTTTATTTTTTTCTATACTTTAATACCTAAAAAAAGGAAATCAAAGAAGATTCAGCATTTTTAGGTATAAACCTCCAAAAAAAATCTTTTTTGCATATTCCCTTAATAGTGCCGTTTGGGGTATATCTCCCAGTAAGCACAAAGACGTTTAAAAGACGTTTTAAAGATGTCTTTAAGGAGGTCTAAAAGGCGCACTTGTAGACGTCTAGATCATAAGGCTAAAAGACGTCTAAATAAAGACGTCTTTATAAAAACGCGTTTAAGACGTATGCTAGACGTTTTTTCCAAGATAAATTTAAGTACATGACGTAAAATTTTCGCGTAGTATGTGGTTGTAGTGTTCATTGTATTTATAACATCATATATTGTTATAGTGTCGTATATACAAAATATACATAAAAACCAGCAATCAAAATAATATTGCTGTAATCATCACCAACGGTTGATGCATTAAAGATGAAAATACTAAATAACAATAGCAAATATATAAAAAAACAGTATTTAAAGTATTTATAACTTACCTTTAGTTATTATGAATCTTAACATACGTATTGAAAGCTAATTTTTGACCGGATACTTGACTTATTATATGGCTTGTGGGTGTATAAAAACTAAAAGTACTGATATTTAACTTATATATTATTCTTGCCATTTTCACTTATTATCATGATCAGTCAACTATCTATTAAAAAAGCAAAATAATTATTAATAAAAAAAAGATATATTATTATTATAGCAATTATTTTAGTGATTCCTGTGACAACAATTTAGCAATTGTGTAAAAAAGTAATTTAATTTAAATTAATTTACACTTAAAACTTGAACAAATTATTGAAAACAATAAAAACTATGTTTTTACTTTGAATATACGACATCTACTTTACGCGTAATGACAAAGCCGTCAAAAAGAAGTCATAATGACATATTTATAAACAGGTCTCAGAAAAGACGTCTTTTAGCTTTGATCTAGACGTCTTTTAATGCGTATTTTAGACTATTTATTACGCGTCTTTTAAACGTATTTTTAAACTTTAAAAAGACGCATTTTAAACGTCATTTCAAAAACGCCTTTATAAAAGACGTCTAGAAAATGTCTTAAAAATTGACGTCTTCTAGACTTTTTATCTTTTAAAAAGAAGCCTTTTAAACGTCATTTTAAAAACGCATTCTTAAAAGACGTCTAAAAGATGTCTTTAAAACGTTTATAAAAGTGCGTCTTTACCTAGACTAGTTTTAGACGTCTATAAGTGTCTAAAATGCGTCTTATGCTTACTGGGCTATGTCTATATAAAAAGTTAATTAAGTAAAATTAGAAATAATTTTTTGTAATTAGCTTTGTAACTACTATTCCTACTGTTATATACAGTATATATATATATATATATATATATATATATATATATATATATATATATATATATATATATATATATATATATATATATATATATATATATATATATATATATATAATATAATATATATATATATATTATATATATATATATATATATATATATACATATACATATATATATACATATACAGAAATCAAGAAACGGGCGACATTTATATAAAATACCTATTGCAGATAATATTTTTGTTTCAATGTGTCCAATATGATTTCTCCATGATAAATTTTCATCAATATGAACACCAAGAAACTTTGCATATTTTTCCCGTTTTATTGTTAGTTTTTAATAAGCAATTCTGGAATTTTTAACGGTAGAGACATTGATTGACCTGTTTTATGAAATAAGATGTAGTTGGTTTTTTCACAGTTTAAGGATAGTTTATTTGCTCTAAACCATAAACTAAAGTTTTCCAGTTCAGTATTCATTGTTTCGAACATCGATTTTAAATTACTATGATTATAAAATAAAGTTGTGTCATCAGCATACATTATTGAAGATACTTTAGATGATGCTTTATGCATATCATTGATGTAAATTAAAAACAATAACGGTTCTAAGATTGAGCCTTGAGGAACCCCACACCCAATATCAAGAACACTTGAGTCTTTGTTTATTACAAACTGATACATTATGTTATAAAATATAACTATAAAAATTAGGAATAAAGAATGCGGAAATCGAAGAAATCCTTGAGGTCTTGTAGAAGAGAACCGCTGGAATCAAAACGCTTTAAATGTATACTGTTTTATTGATTTTTTGTAAATGTTTATTCGTTTTTGAATTGCATCTGTTTCGATAAATAATTATATAAACCGTTGCAAAGAATAGTTAAAAATAATTAATATACTTCAGTATATTTATTGATGTGTTTGATGACGTCAGAGTGTTTTGGTGATATGAACAGATTAAAAAAAAAAATAATTGAGTTAAACATTTCTTGCATTAAAATTGTAGAAAATAAAATCAGGGTGGGGTGGACATTCTTGTTGATAACTAGCTCTTGATATACATAGGCTGCAAGCACACACACACATACTAAGAGCACATATACACCCATATATATACCAGTATACATACATAAATACATACATACACAAATACACATACACATTTATACATAACTTATTATTCTTACTTTTTTTTCTTTTTTTTTCTTTTTTTTTTTTTAATTTTTACAAAACCGTGATAAAATTTTTTTGTTTTTTTGTTTTTTCAAATACTAAGTAAAAAACAAAATAAACCTAAAAATTTATACATACTAGCAATATAAAATATAAAGCAATATACAATACGAACTCAAATAATAAATATTTATACAACTATTCATAGCTATAAATTTCAGTACAATCTCAATGTAACTATATACTTAAGTAAACTTAGTTTTAATAATAGGTAGACAAACCCATAACACTAGTAATATAGAAAAATGTTTTCCATAGAAAGAATTAGATTTTTAAGCTTAGTTTTGAAATTAGAAAAAGAGGAAGGTAGATCAAAATTTTGCAAAATAACTTTATTCCAAAGATTAGGTGCACGATAATCAATACAAAGCTGATTAAACTTGGTTCGACATAAAACTTGATTTAGCAAATTATTATTTCTCAGTGCATACTTATTGTCTGGTTTCAAAGTAAAAATATTTTTAAAAACGTCAGGAGATAAGTTATTTTTCCACATATATACAAAACATAGAGTATTATATAAATTTACTTCATAAATATTAAGCATTATCATTTCGTTAAATAAAGATTTTGAATGAGTAAAACGATCGGAAAAATTAATAATACGAATTGCGTGTTTCTGACGAGAAAAAAGACGTTTCAACTTATTCTTTCAAGCACTTCCAGAAGCAATATTTGCATAAATTATATAATTATGGATAAACGAATGATAGATATGGGTCAAGGTTTTTTTATTTAGATAATCTCTAGATTTATATAAAATTTCAATATTTTTAGAAATCTTGGTACATACGTGATCAATATGCTGTTTCCATGTAATGTGCTCATCAAGATAGACTCCTAAAAACTTTATGACAGAGTCACTCTTAATCTCAATTTGGTTAATAAATATTTTAGGCACATTTATGGGTAGGTAACATTTTTTTTGAAGCGGGTGGAAAGTAACCCATTTTATTTTATTAGTATTAATTAGAGTTAATTTGTTACACTTGAACCAGCTAGATATTTTCGTCATTCATATTATAAAACAGTTTGTAGATGCCAGTACTAGAAAGGAATAGGTTAGTATCATCAGCGAACATAATGCTAAGTAGATTTAAAACTTTATTTAAGTAATTAATATAAATATAAGAATAAGAGGGGTCCCAACAACCTTAGGTCAATAAAGATACCTGTGTATATTGGGAATTTTCAAAGGATTTTGAAATTTCGCGTACAAATTGAATGATTGCATGTTCCGTGGAGTTGTGCTTTTTAAAGCCAAATTGATTGCTATATAATAGGTTATTGCATTGAAAATAATCATAGACTCTATTATACATAATTCTTTCTAATATTTTTGAAAATATTGGTTAGATAGAAATGGTTCGGTAGTTGCTAATATAGCCCTATTGCCTTCTTTAAAAATTGGGGTAATTTTTGCAGTTTTTAAGTTTTTCATTTGTTCAGGAAAAATTCCTTGATTAATTGACGAGCTAAAAACTTTAAAGAGAATATCTTTTAATTATTCAAAGCAGTTTAGAATTATATTACCATTAATGTCATCTGCTCCAGTAGCTTTATTTTTTTTTTAGGGTTTTAAATGCTATTTTGTTATTGTTTCGCAATGGAAGCTATTAACCCAGCGGGCACGGCAACGTCCATATGACGTCGAAAGGACGTCTTTTTAGGACGTCCAGAACTGGTTCTAAATGGCAACGCCAGATGACGTCTTTTAAGACGTAATTAGGACGTCTTTTTAGGACAAAATAAAGACGTGTTTTGAGACGTCTAAAAGACGTGAATTTAGGGCGTTCAGAACTAGTGCTAAATGGAAACGCCGAATGACGTCTTTAAATAACCTAATTTAGACGTTCTTATTTTGACGTCTAAAATACGTGTTCTAACATGGCTTTACTTAAACGTAAGGTTCAAATTTATGTTTTCACGGAACTTCTTGAGAATAAGAAAAAAATAATAAATCATTTAAATTTTTTAATAATATAATTGTGCTGAGTTTTACAACTTTGTAAACTTCTTCTTCCACTTGTTAATTTCCAAGAATCGAATTATCGAACAGTTGACGTCATTCACCTTCTTTTCGATCAGATGCACTCTTTAAAATATTGCTACCAGCATTTTAAAGTTTTTTTTTGCTGTAGGAATCAGGGAAGCAGTCTTAACCTTAAAAAAATATTAAGATAAGTATGTAAAAATAAAGGGGAAAGAAATAAATAACACACACACATATATATAATTATTATTTTATAAACATAACATCAAACATCAAAAAATACGAATTTCTTAACACTAAATTTATTTTTTTAAAGAAATTTTTGACTGGATTGTTGTGACCAGCGTATATATTTATGAATATCAAGTATGCAATATAATTGCGGTATTAAAAATGCTCATTTTATAGTCAAATTATACTTAAAGCATGCCCTTCTCAAATGCACTGCATGATGAGCCACCAACATTTAATAACTTCTATTTCTAAATTCAAAAGATAACACTAGTGTAATTGATATGGGACGATTTAGTATAAGTAATATTGGGCATAGGACCAATTCATTAGTGTTTTATTCAATTCAAAAATTTTCTGTAAATTATGTTTATTTGTAAAGTGAGCATTATGTATATAATTACAGATCAAAACTTTTTATGTAATTTACCTTTATAAAAAAAAACTAAACATTTAACCATAATAAAAAACATACTACTTTTTGCAACATTAGTATCGAGAAATGATTGATCACATTCAAGAAACTTGGCGATAGAATCATACTAGTAAAGATCAAAACTACTCTCAACTTTAAACGCTTTTTATATTTCATTATTCTTAAGATAAGTAAGTAAATGAACTAAAGACTATATATTAGTTAATTAAAAAATAATATGCTATTATAATTTATATATATATATATATATATATATATATATATATATATATATATATATATATATATATATATATATATATATATATATATATATATTATAATAGAAAAAATATATATTACATCTTCGCTTCCAACAAGGCTGCGAACAACCACTATAAGAGTTTGGAAGTTATTGGAAGAGAAAAGATTAAGTTCGTAGAGCAAGATTACGACTGACAGATGACTTAAAAGATTGCAAATTATATGAATCAGGGAAGCAAAATAAAGAAAGCAATTTCCAAAGAACTGATGTTCGAAGAAAAAAACTAGCTTTAGAGCAGTGCCCATTATAGTATTTCTAGAAAAGAGAAAAAGAAGCAACATCACAACGATGTGACAGTGGTTGGAGACTGGCTGCACAAGCAGGTCCAACTATGTGTACAATGCCTTTTTGCACCTTGCCTAAAAAAAAAAAGGCATCAATAGAAGATCTGCCCCAGATATGGCAACAGTATTCTATACAGGGACGGATTTGAAATTTATAGAGAGAGAAAATACCATCCGTAGTAACAAAGTGGAGAGCATGATAAAGAGATGCAACCTTAGCAGATGCTAATTTTGCAACGGATTTGATATATGGTTTCCAAGAAAGATTGGAAGTAAAAGTTAATCCTAGAAGATGAAGGGTAGATGACTCATCTAGTATATTACCATTCATAAATATAGGAAGATCTAAATTTTTGCGATAACGATTGGCCAAAATAAATTGAGTTTTATCTGAAATAAAGTTCACCAACCATTGTGAGCCCCATGCTGTAGCAGAGGTGAGATCCAAGGTCAGATACCCTCTCCAAGCAACCAGAGAGTGTAGGCTTCTTAATATGACAAGAATAAATAGTAGTGTTGTCAGCGAACAAGGCCACCTTGTTGATAATATCTGGAAGATGGTTATCTTAGTTAGATGTGATAATATCTGGAAGATGGTTAATGTAAATTAAAAAGAGTATAAGGATTGAACCTTGAAGAACCCCTGAAGTTACAGGATATGAAGAAGATATATATATATCATATGTATATATATATATATATATATATATATATATATATATATATATATATATATATATATATATATATATATATATATATATATGTGTGTGTGTGTATGTGTGTGTGTGTTTGTTTATGTGTGTATATATATATATATATATATATATATATATATATATATATAATATATATATATATATATATATATATATATATATATATATACTATATATATATATATATATATATATATATATATATATATATATATATATATATATATATATATATATATATATATATATATATATATATATATATATATGTGTGTGTCTGTGTGTGTATGTGTATGTCTTTTGTTAAAATTCTCTCATTATACTTGTAACTTAGTTACACTTAATAACTAAACTCAATTTTCTTTTCTTTAAATATAGTATCGATCATAGTTTATAGATCATAGAGTATAGAATATAGAAAATTAAAAATAATATCTTAAAACGATAAATAACTAAACAAATTTAATAATCTCAAAATAATCAACCAAAACAAGTAGACATATTTAATTAACCGAGTTAGCGCATAATATTGTATGCGCCAAGTTGTTAATATTAATTTTTATACTTATTTCTAAGGTAAATAGGACGTCTAATGTCGGTCTTAGCGACGTCAATAGGACGTCTAAATATGGAATTCCTAATATCGTCTTTATATTAACGTCCTAACAAAGACGTCCTAACAAAGACGTCTTTACCGGACGTCTTTAGGACGTCCTAATTTCGTCTGAGACGTCGGGACTTAGTTAAGACGTCCGTAAGACGTTTGATTGACGTCTGTGCCCATTGAGTAGTTTTTATAAATCGCCTCATTATTTTTTTTTTTTTTTGACTATAAACACTTAATATACAATTTTTGCTTAACTTTGGACAATTTTTTGAGTTTTTTGGTAATCCAATGTGGCTTAAGACTTTTTTTAAGACTTACTTTGTATTGAGGAAAGTTTGTGTTATAAACTTCAAAAAATGTTTTGAAGAACAAGTTATAAGCTAGCTTTGCATCAGATGAAAAAAGAACTTTAGATTTGCTTGGCTGAAATATCGTTTAGAGAAAACTTGTTTTTTTATTGGTACCTACTGAACGTAAGAAGAAAATGGGAAAATGATCTGAAACATCGCTTTTAATTAAACTCATTTCTAAGGATTTATTAAAAGTGCCCGTTGTCATAACGTTGTTTATTAAGGTTAATAAATTTGAAAATATTCTTGTTGATTTATTAATTAACGATAGTTCTCATCGATTTAACAATTTCAAACCTTTTTTTACTCGAACAGTTTCAAAATATATATCCTCATTAATATAAATATACGTTCCTTTAAGCTTTACTGATCTCTTTATAATACCTATTTTATATTTATTGTTCAAGATTTTTAACATTATTGTTTTATTTTTATTATTACTTCCAAGTCCAGTTCTGTGTGCCCGTTCAAGTTTAAGATCTTTGACTTCAAGGGTCGAATATTTTAAGGACTTTTAACTTGCATTCTTCCCATGTTTTATCAACCATTTATTTGTAAATTATTTCTTTATGATTTGTCCTCTATTTCCCTTTACTTGTTGTTTATTTTATTTAAAGCGCTCCTATTTTTTACTTGGCTGCTAACTTTCTATTATTGAATTAAGTAAAATGGATGGACAAACATGAATTGGCATGTCTGCTAATATAATTAAATCGCTTAAAAATCAATTGTTTGCTAAAGGCTGATTAACCAGTTAAACTGTTTGAAAAAGGCAGCTTAACCAGTTAAATAAATAATTTAGCATTTATAAAGTTGGAAATATAAAATGGTTTTCTACCAATAACAAAGTGACATTTTATATTGTTTTTTTAAATGTTAAAATGTTTATTACATTATATGACTTCATATGTGCTGATATTTCACATACATCAAGATCGGCTTGTCAAAGTTCAGTAAATTGACTTTATCTTTGATAAAAATACGTCTTAATTTAATCTTAAATGACCTTGCCTACTATTTTAAAGTTAGTAACTCAACTGTTTTTTCTGTGATTATTCAACAGATGTCCTATTTAACTATTTACGCCAACTTATAAAATGGCCTTTATGTCAGCAGCTATGGAAAACTACACCTAATTGTTTTCGGAAACATATTAGCACAAAAGTAGTTGTATTAATTTATTGTTCTGAAGTTTTTACACAAATGACCAACAAATTTTTTAGTAAGATTACAAACATTTTTAAGTTGTAAACATAACAACACAGTGAAGCTTTTACTTAGTGAAACTCTTTTATTTCAACGGCATGGGGTTGAAGAACAAATGATAAATATCTCACTGAAAGATGTAATATCTTTAACAAATTTTTACTCAGTAATATTGTAATAGACGAAAGAGGTTTCAATATTTAGAACTCTGTTGATGTTTATTGTGCGTCAGTCAAAATGCCAGCTTTCAGCAAAGGTAAACAACAGCTCGACTTAATTGATGTAGAAAAAACATGTCATATTGCATTAGTTTGAATTCATGTTGATTAAGTAATTGGAAATCTTAAAAATAAGTACCGTGCCCACAATGTACTATATTACAAAACATTTTACCATTAGATTACTTGATGAGAAAAGATATCAGTATTTAACAATTGATAAAATTGCAATTGTCTCATGTAGACTAACAAACATGTGTGATTCTGTTATTCTAGTTAGGGATCGTCCATACATTATGCAACGCAAAATTTTTTTAAAAATACATGTAGGAGATCTTCTTAAGCTCTTTTCAGCGGCGATTTTCATTAAACTTAATGAGCTATTTAAATTTTTTTTTTTTTTATTTTAATCTTTCATTTAACCAAAAACACGTTTGGAATGCTTTTAGATGTTTGATAAAAGACCTAAATAATAGATTATTTACCATAAATAATAAAAAATAATAGATTACTCACCATAAAGAATAAAAAAAAGAAAAAATCCATTACATTGAAATTTGCAAACAATTTTGAAAGAGTAGTGAATACTTCCCAGCGGGCACAGACGTTAATCAAACGTCTTACGGACGTCTTAACTAGGTCGCGACGTCTCAGACGAAATTAGGACGTTCTAAAGACGTCCGGTAAAGATGTCTTTGTTAGGACGACCTTGTGACGTTAATATAACGACGATATTAAGACTTCCATATTTAGACGTTCAATTGACGTCGCTAAGACCTACATTAGACGTCCTGATTACCTTAGAAATAAGTAGAAAAATTAATATTATTAACTTGGCATATATTATAATGTTTATATGATACATACATATTCATTATATATATATATATATATATATATATATATATATATATATATATATATATATATATATATATATATATATATATATATATATATGCAAAGATTTGTAATAACTTTGCTGTAGAAATAGGTAAATGAATAAATTAATTGTATATATTTTGTTGTTCCTGTGTTGTTCCATTAAATTTTATAATTTTTCCATCATGGGTTGTATTAATAATTATTAAGATTATTACTTATGTTGACACCTTGTTACTGTGTTGTTTCATTTAATTTGATTTATACATTGTATTATAGTGTTTGTATGATGCATACATATTCATTATATATATATATATATATATATATATATATATATATATATATATATATATTATATATATATATATATATATATATATATTTGTGTGTGTATATGTATACTATTGTAAATACATCTCTAAAATTTAGAGAAAAAAAAATTATTACATTATCGCTTTGATTCCGCTGAGTATCGGATATTTGATATTTTTTAATAATATGACTGATTATTGACAAAAAAGTCATAAAACTTTAAGTTCCATTACAAAGATGTATTTCTGCATTTAAGTTATTCTTGAATGTATATTTATATATATATATATGTATATATATATATATATATACATATATATATATATATATATATATATATATATATATATATATATATATATATATATATATATATATATATATATATATATATACATATATATATATATATATATATATATATATATGTACAAATTATGTTAGTGTATTCTGCAAACAGAGTGATGTTTGCAATTGCAATGCTCTTAAAGAACAGAGCAATTGAGGTTGCGTAGTCATAGAGTTGGAGTTGCGACATTAAAAGTGAGTCAAAGTTGCTAAACAAAATCGCGACTCTGACTCTAATAGTAAAACTTCTCTGTATTGCATGTGCATGTAAAAGTTATTTAACCTCCAAAGAACTTTTCATATATATTTGGAAAATAAGATTTTTTTAATCATTGCATAATTTTGTTTTCAAAGAAATATTCAAAAATTTTGCTTTGGAGTTGGAATTGGAGTCAGAGTTGTTCTCTGTAATATATATATATATATATATATATATATATATATATATATATATATATATATATATATATATATATATATTTATATATATATATATATATATATATATATATATATATATATATATATATATATATATATATACATATACATATATATATATATATATATATATATATATATATATATATATATATATATATATATATATATATATGTATATGTATATTCATATATATATATATATATATATATGTATATGTATATATATATATATATATATATATATATATATATATATATATATATATATATATATATATGTATATGTATATATATATATATATGTATATGTATATATATATATATATATATATATATATATATATATATATATATATATATATATATATATATATATATATATATATATATATATATATATGTATATATATATATATATATATATATATATATATATATATATATATATATATATAGTTATGCATGGTAGTCACAAAGTTTTTCTCATAAACTGTTCTTTTAAAGAGCGCGTTAATAAGCCTGACCAGAAAATGTTAAAAAACTTCATTTTTTTTTTTAATGATAGACTACCTGCCCAAACCAAACCCTCAGTCAATGTAGCAGCTCCCTTGCGAGTCAGGTTATTTGCCAGTCAATGTAGCAGCATTCCCTTGCAAGTCAGGTTATTTGTCAGTTGATGTAACAGCACTTCGTTGCGATTCAGGCTTTAAGATAGTTGATGTAGCAACCCTTCCTTGTAGCAGCAGGCTATAAGATAGTCGATGTAGCAACACTTATGCATGTTTTGAAAATGTTTTTTAATAAAACAAAAACAAAAACACCACTAATTAAAAAAAACTTTCTAGTCATTATTATTGCTGTTTTTTTTAAAAACAATAAAATTTAATGTACTTCCACATTATTTTAATTGCTTTGACATTTCGACGATAATAAAATGCAGCTTAAGAATTTATACATATAATTTATTTATATATGTATATACACATATATATATATATATATATATATATATATATATATATATATATATATATATATATATATATATATATATATATATATATATATATATATATATATATATATATATATATATATATATATATATATACATATATACTTTTGTATACATGAGTTTCATCTTTATAGTTTATATGTTATATATTATTACAATATTTATTATAGTTTATAAGTTATATATTATTACAATATTTAAACATTTTTAATGTTTCTTATTTTTGATTTTTGATTTTTGATTGACCGTACAGCATTTATCTTCTTTTTTATATATGTAGACTGCCAACAGACACTATTTTGTCAGAATAAAACATGAATTGTCTAAAGAAGAAAAAAAAGTTTAAAGAGTTGATAATTCTATGTATCGCAGTCACTGGTATTCTTATTAGCTTATTAATGTGTTTTATTAATTAAAAATTAAAAATGATGTTTTAATTAAAAAAAAAAAAATTAATTTTTTTGGTTATGGAACATGACATGTATTCAAGTGTATGAATACATGACATGTATATTTTATTTTATGATCTTATTGAAACATGTTTTGTTGTTTTTTTTAGAAGCTGCTTTTAAGTCAAATAAAAACTTAACCAAAATGAATGCCATTACACTTATTGGAAAAGTAAGTAGGCATTCTTCTGACCGAATATAGAGAACATCCAATAATATGGATTTCGATCAATGATGGCTTAATTAACTGTTGTATTTATTTATTTATTTTTAATTTTTATAAGCAATCTTCTTCTATTTATAATGCACTATCGATTATATTCTACAGTACCTATTAGTTTTTAATTTGGAAAATGTAACTTTGTTTGAAAAATTATTCTTATTTTTTGTAAAGTTATTAATTTATTTTAAATATATCAAGTTACACTTTATTTACGTTGATTTCTTTTATAACTTCTCTTGCCTAGATTTAGGCAAATCTAAGGTGTGTGTTGTAAATCATTGCATTTTTATATAACTTTAAAAAGAATGTCTTGGTAAAATTCAAGCGTCTTTAGGACGTCTAAACAAGACTTCCTTAAGTCTTTCATATGAGACCAGCCAGAGACGTCTCTAGAACGTCTGCATAAAACGTCTCTAGGACGTCTTAAAAAGACGTTTTTAGGACGTCTGGAATAGACGTCCTCAAGCCTTTCATTTGAGACTAACTAAGGGTGTCTTACGGACGAGACTTAAGACGACTTACGGACGTCCTTAGGACGTCAAAATGCCCGCTGGGTTGACAAACACCACATCGTACTGAAAATCATCGGAGAATTCCCCCGTGATGATACAATAACTAAAGAAAATATAGTTAGGGCTATAATTATAATTATTTCAAACCTAGAACTAAATAAAACTCTTGACTGTTTGATTGTTGATTTGATTTGACTGTTTGGTATCTCAGGAGAACATTTGAAGATTTGATTTTTTTGAACTTGATTGATTTGGTCAACAGAACATTTGAAGTACGCAAATTATGATACTTTAACAGAATGGCTCAACAACTTCTTTAACTATTCCATTAATTATGAATGTACACCAATGTTAATGTCGACGTCAATTATTGTACCCCTTGTTAAATCGTCCAAAAAAACTTTAGATAGCCCGATCAACTATCAATTAACACTAGTATTAGAATTAAACCAATTTTTACAAAAGGTTTTAGAATATCTAATTCTCATTATATGTCCGGATATTAGAGATACTCATCCCCTACAATTTGGTTTCAAAACTAATTGTTCAACGCTACATGCTGAGTTTTTAATTAATGAAACAATTAAACATTACAATAGCAACAATTCCCCTGTGTACCTATGCTCTTTAGATGCAGAAATAGTTTTTTATAGCTTTAACTGGGGTATCCTATTTGATAAATTGTATTTCGATAAAAAATTACCACTCTCTATTGTTAACACTATCTCTTGGTTATGTAACAAAAGTAGTACAACAGGTTCATATCAAGGTTATAAATCAAACTCTTTTCTTCTAAAGCAAGGTGTAAGACAAGGACCGATTCTTTCACCTCACCTCTATAATATCTGCACTGAAAGTCTTTTTGAATCTATTAAAAATCAAAGTATTGTAGGCACATCTATATACGGTAACTTTACTGGTGTGGTAGCATATGCAGATGATATCATACTTTTAAGCTCTACCCTCCTGGTCTCAAAAAACTGACTAAAAATTAAAAAATAAACAAAAAAGATACAACTTTTTCTTTTTTGCTTATTTTTTAATTTCAAACAATTGAAGAACTTATCGATTTAAAAAAATGTTTTCTATTAATTAGTATATTCTACACAAAACCAGGACTTTATTTCAACATGCTATTAAATAACGTTAGTGATTTATTGAAAACGGTTTTTCCGTAAAAGGTAAAAGACCGTAATTTATTCAAAATATATGGTAATAACATATGGTAAAATATGTTATTATATATGGTAAAATACCGCAATTTATTTGAAAAGGATTTTTTCCGTAACATAACAACGAAAAAAGTTCGATAATTACTACGGAGTTTTTTTTACAGTGTATTTAAAATGTTTGAAAGTGTTGATTCATGATTGACTAAAGGCAAAATGTTTTTGTTGTATGTTTTTGTGCATCTACTTAAATCTGTTTGAAATAACTGGATTACAGAAAAAGCCAATAGATCCGTTATGAATTTAATGGGAAAACTAAATATGCATGTTGGACATCTTAAGTTTGTTCAGACTCAAAGAAAATAACAATTGTAAAATTGTTTAAACTTACATGTGTGTCTGTTGCACTGAAACCTATTGAAAGTATAAAGGTGTCTACTTGTCAACAAATCTTTTGTGATGAAACTGTAACTGTTTTAAAATCAAAGTGCAACAAGTCATTGTAAAAGTAAGAATTCAACGAGCAAAACAAAGTCTTCACATTGGTATAGACATTGATTTTTTATCTTTAGAAAGTGGGCATTACTGCCAGAAATGTTGATATTTTCTTAGCAGTAATGCTATTGATATATTTGACGATTTGCCTGAGCTAGAAAAGAGTATGCAAATAGATACAAAAGCAGAATTAGTATAATATAGCTCAATAATAACCCATCCCACTTTGACCTTCATAAACTTCGGACTTTGACCTTCATAAAAATCGGACTACTCTATTACTTGTCGGGGTCCACGTCTGTGGAACTCAATCCTGAATAATGACATAAAATCTCTAGCCTCAATTAAAGCATTTAAAAAAGCTGTGAAACAACATTTGTTAAATCTAACCAACAAAAATATTTTTTTGTATTTTTAAGTCGTATTTTTATGTATTTACTAATACGAATATGTATGTTTAATTCAAAAATATGTAATTTTATTATAAACTAATTTTATAATTATAGATTTTACGAGCTTAATCATGTAAATAAAGTTAACTATTTTACTATCAAAGGGGCAAGATGATAAGATGTATTGTCTTCTGCTTGCTCCTGTCAGAATTTAAAAAATGTATTTTATTTTATTTTTATTTTACAAGTACATTGTAAAATTTTCTTTTCTTTTTTGTTCATTATGAAATATATATTGATTGATTGATTGAAAAAAATGCAGTAATAGTTGCATTTATTATATTAGTAACAAAAATATAAAGGAAAGAATCCAGAATTGAAGAGCTAACTAAAAGCAGCGTTACAACTTACATATGGAGTGAAAAGTCCTATGGCTTACCTTTTAATTGGTGCACTTCGTTAAGTAAGTTAGACATTATGTCTAAATTACGAACAGAATAGCCAAGGCAAAAATTAAAAATTTTACCATTAATTATTTTACTAGAATCCATTAAAAATAAATGAAAAATAATTGTCCAAAAAGTAAAGACGCTCAGATAAAAAAACTGTCTGGCGGCGTCTACATGACGTAATTATCGAACGTCTTCTTGACGTAGACTAACCGACTAATTAAATAGTTGCAATTATGATTTAATTTTACAAATTTAAGCTACACCTATATAAAATCCTAGATCCGCCCCTGAAGCGTTTAGATAACCTCAAAGTAAATGACGCTGATTGTGAGTTATTTACTATTGAAATAATTAATAAAACAAATAAAAATACATTTATAACAGCATTATATAGACCGCCTAATGGTAATTACTATCAGTTTGAAAACCACCTAAATTACTTGCTACCAAAGCTCATTAAAAAACACGTGTATTTCTTGGGTGATTTTAATTTGAATTTTCTGAATAGTAAAACAGATAACCACGTTGCGCGTTTTATAAATACACTTTTGCAATACAGCGTTTTCCCCATAATTAACAAGCCAACACGCGTGACTAAAACAACTGCATCCATTATCGATAATATTATTACTAATAATTACACAAGGGCTAAAATGCAAAGTGGTATTATTAAAACAGATATCACGGATCATTTTCCAGTTTTTTTGATCACAAATTTGGCAACCCCTGAGAAAAAAAATAGAAACAAAAACTATTTATGTAAGAAAAACAAATAATGAATCAATCGTCACATTTCGCGACCTCTTACAAGAAATAAACTGGGAACTATTGACTGATTGCAATGATGTAAATAATGGCTATGATTTTTTTATTTGCGTGTACGAAAAAAAATACGAAAAAGCCTTTCCAAAAGATAAAAAAATTATTAATTCTAAAAATTTGCTTAGTCCGTGGATGACGAAAGGACTCATTAAATCATCAAAAAGAAACCAAAAATTAAAAAAAAATCTTTTTTAAAAAAAGAATTATAAAATTGAAATAAAATACAAAAAATAAAAAATTCTTTCGAAAAGTTAAAAAAGCAATCCAAAAAAAATTGCTATTCCTTATTGCTTAATAAAACATTTGAAAATGCGTCATGACATGAAAATGGAATGTAATTAAATTACTGTAATTAAATTACTGTTAGTGAAAAACACTCATAATATGAGTGTTTTTCAATAACACAAAAGATTGTTTTGTTGGTTGTGCACTTATCGTTTTTATCAAGAAACCAAGATTCATTTATGTCTTTTACCAAAAGGGCATACGAAAAGAGACGCAGTAGACGTGTCCAAAAAGAATATTAAAAAATACTAGAATTTTCATCAGTACATATAGAAAAAAAATCGAATGTTGGAACTTCTAAAAGAAATGATTTCTTATCTTGCGAAAATCTAAAAGAATATTTTGACCATCATGAGTCATCGATTTTGTACAATGAATACTCTTATGACCAAAAGCCTAATGAGTATAAGCATAACCCAACTTTAAAGGAAAGTTTTTCTGCATGTTTTTCTAACCAAGTAGTTATGCACTAAACAAGTGGATTGACAAATAATACCAACAAATTTATTGTCCCAAAAAAAAACTATAATCATGCACTGAAAAACAACCTTTTGTCAGCAAAAGAATGACACAAATTTCCATTGATAAAGTGTAAGATAACAGATAGTCAGTATCTAACTTGTTTTGTATTTTTTTTTAAAGGTAACTTAATTACTTTTTTGTAGCAAAATGTTTTATAATTAGATTCATTTTCATGTTGTGAAGAATACAACTTTCTACATCAGATGAGATATAAGTTAAAGAAAGCATTAAAAATAAGAATAACAAATCATACCGCTCTTCATTGCCAGAACCTCCGCCACCTATTATGAATAAACCCTATGCTAAAAGTATAACATAAATATCATAATTTTTTCTTAATGGTTTATAAACTGAAATAGATTCTTGTTTAATTTGATCTGAATAATATCTATCTAGCTATTAGTCTTTTTTATGTATTACTAAGATTTTCCTTTTATTTTAACTATTTGGATGTCCTATTATATGTAATGTTGTTTAATTGGTTACATATATTTTTATCATTGACAACATTCTATTGTATTAAATAATCCTTTATTCAACTTGATATGAAAATTGAAAATTGATTGAAAGCATGCTGAAGTTTTATCTGCTGAAATTGTTTGAATTCAGAAATTGAAAGAGTACAAAATTGGTTGAAAGATTAATTTAAGTAACAGGTATGGTTGAGGGATTATTTATAGTTCTAACTATAATTATTTCTTTTGAATAGAGTTGTTATCAGATTCAAAGATTGAAGAAGATAATTTTTCTTCACATTTTGTTGATGAACACCAAGCAAAGTTCACATTGTCAAAGAGTTTTAAGTTTTAATGTGAGTAATTTTGGTTTTTACACCATTGAATGTTAATGTGGAGGTCTTTATTATTAATTTGTTTTTGTATTAAAATAATTGTAAAAGATAGGTATAAAAGAATAGAAATGGATTATTTATAATATTGTGATCCGATAAATCATGTGTGTAGCATTTTATCTTTAGTAATCAAGCAAAATTCTTTAATATCGTAGCCTTTTACAGGATGAAGTTTTAGCTGATTTAAAAAGCAGGTTTATTTTACTAAAATATTATGGCAACTTCTGCGATGGAGTAATAAAAAAACTTACATGTATTTTTGATTTTACATAAAATTTAAGTTACTCAAGCATAATTTGAATTTTAAAGTTCTTATTTCATTGTTTTGCTATTTGGTTTTATGAGCTAAATATGTTAATCAATCTTTTTATTCTTGTTTGTAGAGATGCAAAATGTTATTCTCAAGGAGCTTGCAGAAATAAAAGTTCTTTTAAAAGAAGTTATAGAAATTAAGTTTCAGGCTACTGGGGTGAAGTTGCTAGAATCGGTGGACAAAGTGGTTACACTGGATAATAAACTAAAAGATAAAACCAAGTATACTAATTTGGTATAATCTAATTATCTTAATTTTTAATAAGTTTGTTTAAGTTTGGTTTATTAGTTTAGAATCTAAATAAAAAGTATTTGTAAATGAACTAAAATAACTAGCTTGTGTTAGACTCAATATGTTGTAAAGAAATTTAAGTTACACTAGTTTTTATTACATTTATTTTAGCTTGATAGTTTAAAAAAGATTGGTGGTGGAAAGCCAAGAAAACATGTTTTTTTGATCATGAAAAGGTAAAAGATTATGTTTTTATTAATTATTAGAAATATGATTAAAAAGGACCAAAAGCAATTCTTTTTGACCGTTACTTGTTATGAATTTACTTTTAACATGACAATTTGATAAACTCGGGAGCTTCGTTGTAGGTGTTTAAGTTTGTTTGTGTGCTAAAGTAAGTGTAATGCTAAACCTTGTTTAGCATTTTATTTTCAAATTTAATGCTTTTACCTTTCATAATTTTAAGCATTCATTTATTAAACTATATTTTAATTTATTACATATATTAAAATAAAAATCTTTATATATTTCAGTTTATTGTTAAAATATTAATCGAAAAGGAAATGGGGAAAAGATAAGCTTAGAAAATCTAGTAAATATATGGAGTGTTTTATGAGGTATAGTTTTAATAGTATTTACAAAACTGATATCTGTATTAAAAAGATATTCTTCGACTTTTTTGTCTCATGCTAGAATTTTTGTATCCATAATACAAGTTCCTTTAGTTTTTTCATAAAAAAATTGTTGTTTATTATTGTATCTGGTTGAGATACAAATCTTTTTATATATATATATATATATATATATATATATATATATATATATATATATATATATATATATATATATATATATATATATATCAGGCTTGGTCGGGAAGCGGGAGCGATCGCTCTCGATTGCTGACCACGTAAATAATATTTAGTTGCGAAAAGCTGGCCAGATTTTTAGTCGTTTTGAGAACATTTTAAAAAGCAAAAAAAAAAAAAGCGACGAAGATTAATTGGACCGATGAGAGACAATTACAAAAAAAAAAAAAAATTAAGCGATGTTTTTTATATAAAGTAACAACTTACGATTGTTTAAAAGAGAAATAAATATTCTTTATTTAACTAAGTTTGCAAGTTTTAGTTTTACTTAAGATAAATTATTTTATAAATAAAAAAGTTAATTTTTTTAATACCTATTTTATGTTTCGCGTAGTTTGAAAAGTTTAACATATTTGAAACGATTCTTCTTAGTAAGATAAACAAATGAAATAATTAAACCATTGAATTACTCTAGGAATTAAATAATCAAAATAGAAATCAACTAAAAAGGTTAAAAATACTTAATGACCAGGAAGCGAAACTGCTTCGAAACATCGCTGAAGATGTTTAGTGAGTGGGCTTTTTAATTTTAATTAGTATTTAAAGCAGAAAAAAGTATAACGAGTTTTAAGAATGGCAACTTAAGCGAAAATAATTAGAGTAAGTAAACCAATATCTAGAATCTTCTCTTTATATCTAATTATTTGCTATTTATTTTTGTGTACTGTCGTGACCTCAGGCGCGATGCTTGTTCATCGGCGAGTTACTTCGTATGCGTTTTTTGTGTTTAGTAACCAGAAACTACTTATATGTTTGTTACATAATTAGTTTTATTAACTTTAACGATTATAACTTCATTGAAAACGCAATTATTTTTTTAAGTCTTTGTTTAAATCATAAAAATTGCTTTAAAAGATACATTACGATAAAAAAAAAATACACAAAGTTACATTTACATAAAGATTACAATCTCTTTTAAAATAAAAAATAAGAATATACTAATAATAAAATCTATGATTTATAATAAACTTTTAAAATTTTAACAATTTATTCAATATATATTTAAAACATTTATTTTCGTAAACAAATAATATATATTCTTAAAACAATGCTAGAAATCTCAAAAGGTAACAAATCGTGTATAATACAATTTTTTAAAACATTTTAACAGAATACTCTAGAACTTTATTTCGCTTAAACAGCGTATTTTTTGAACCAATAGAATTAGTTTGTTCGTTAATTTGGCGGGTTTTTAGTGTTCGCAAATATTCTTTTTATTCTTTCGCACAAAGATGTTTTGAGAACATTCAAGTTTTTTATGTTTCCATGTATGTCCGTAAAACAAAAAAATTTTGTTTCGTACATAAACTTAAATGACTAAAAAACCTGGCCAGTTTTACGCAACTGAATATAATTTCCGTGGTCAGTGTCCGAGAGCGATCGCTCCCGCTTCCCGACCAATCCTGATATATATATACATATATATATATATATATATATATATATATATATATATATATATATATATATATATATATATATATATATATATATATATATATATATATATATATATATATATATATATATATATATATATATATATATATATATATATATATATATATATATATATATATATATATATATATATATATATATATATATATATATATATATATATATATATATATATATATATATATATATATATATATATATATGTATATATATACATGTATATATATACATGTATATATGTGTGTATACAGTATTAGACAAAAAATTTGCAACCAACATCGAACAATGCTAAAAAGTGTTCCTAATTTTAGGTCTTAAAAATGAAACGAACTATACTACCACAGCAAACAGTTCAAGAGTCTGGAGTCATAGCATGCCATGAAATGAGCAATCAGCTGACAGGTGACAGCACACAGGCAGAATTTCGTTGACAAGTGCCATTTTGCAGCATACATATATATACTGTGAAGCATGGTGGAGGCAATGTAATGGTCTGGGGGTGTTTTTCTGCTAATGGTCTAGGTCCAATACATCGAATCAATGGAATAATGGACCGTTTCATGTATAAAAATATCCTGAAAGATGTTATGTTACCTCATGCTGAATGGAATATACCAATAAAATGGGTTTTTCAGCAAGACAACGATCCCAAACACACTGCAAAAGTAGTCAAGCAGTGGTTTCAAGACAACCAACTATTGGTGATGGATTGGCCGCCTCAATCTCCGAATCTCAACCCTATCGAGAACCTGTGGGAGATTGTCAACCGCAGAGTTAATCATGAATGTGTTCGTAATAAGGATCAACTGTTTGAACAAATCCAAAAGGCCTAGACAGCGATTCCACAGAGTTTTATTGATCACCTGATCGAATCTATGCCTTAATGATGCAAGGCTGTGATCGACAACAAAGGATTCACCACAAAATATTGATATGAATACAGCTTGGTCAACATATTGTGGAGTTGCACTTGTTTTGTCCAAATGGAAATCAACTTTTTTTAATACTTTTGATTAATTTATTAATTTTCGTGTACAAATAATGAACTTTGTGATGAATAAAACTTGAAGAACGTTGTCTCTAAACAGTTACATAGTTATTTCTCTAATTTGATAAAATACAGCACTTTTATACAAAGAAACTAAATTAGCATCATTAGGTTGCACTGGTTTTGTTCGATACTGTATGTGTATATATATATATATATATATATATATATATATATATATATATATATATATATATATATATATATATATAATATTTCATAAAAATAGATTCAGAATTCTACATGTCTTTTAAAGTCATTTAAATGTCATTAATGTATATATTTTAGATATCGGCGACGTGGAAGAAAATGTTGACGGCAATGCAGAAATATAGTTTCTTATGTATATTTTTGTGAAATAAAAATTAAGTAATGTTAGTTAAAATGTTTCTTTACTTATTTAATTTAATCCTTTTTTATGACTAATTTAACCGCTGTAACACCTTTGTATCAAACAAGTCCCAGCAAAGGAAGAGATATCTAAAATGCATCTAATATGCATCTAAAAACTGGTCTAAAAGAAATTCACGTCGTGAACGGGGCAAATAAATAAATATTGATCTTGACTTAGTACCGAAACAAAATCAAGTTTACTTCAAACGATGCTTTAGCCAAGCAAACATAATATCGTTTAATGAGCAGCTATCCTTACTACACTGGAAACATTTAAATTTTTCATCTGAAGCAAATCTAGTTTATAACTCGTTCTTTAAAACAGTTTTTGAAGTTTATGACGCCAACTTTCCTTAATGCGAAGTAAGTCAAAAAAAAAAAAAAGCATTAAGTCGCCATGGATTACCAAAAAACTTAGAAAATTGTCCGAAGTTAAACAAAAATTGTATACAAGGCCAGCACAATAGGGGTGTGTGTGTGGGGGGGGGGTGACCCTTTTCCTTCCCTCATCAATGATTTTCAGTCGGCAAACAGAACCCTTAGTCGGCAAATTGGACCCTTTTAGACTAGTTAGTCGGCAAATGTCAACCCTTTCAATATAGGTTAGACAGTCGGCAAATGTCGTCATGGCAGTCGGCAAATTTTGGAAAACAAGGACCTTTTTTTTTTTTTTATCGGCAAAAGTTGTAATAACCCCCCCCCCCCCCCCCACGTGACAACAACTCGCGCCGGCCCTGATTGTATATTATCTAAAAATAAAATGCGATAAAAATATGGCAATTTATAAAAATTACGTTAAAAATTTTGAAAGTCAAAGAAAAAACTTAAAAAAAAAGTACTACTCAAACCTATGAGAAGTTTAAACATAACTCAAAGCGCACGTGGCAAGTTTTAAATGAAATCACTGGTAACCATAAGATTAAAACATGCAACTTACCAAAAGTTATTAGAAACAATGATGATTTCATATATAATCCAAAAGATATAGCTAATCAGATAAATAACTATTTTGTATCTGTTGGTCCTAATCTAGCAAAAAATATTTCAGTTGTAACCAAAAAAATAAACTTCAAAAAAGCCTTCCCAAAATTTCTGTACTTAATAATTTGTAAATTTCAATGAAAGAATTTGAATATGCTTATAAAGTGCTAAAAACAAATAAAGTGAGAGGTCAGGACGAAATAAATAGTAACATTATTATATTATCTTACGAGATCATAAAAACTATACTATTCAAAGTGTTTAGTTACTCAATAAAACAAGAAATATTTCCTGACCAACTAAAGATCGCTAAAGTTACACCAATATATAAAGGTGGTGAATTATCAAATATAACTAATTATCGACCAATATCTGTACTCTCTGGCTTTTCAAAGGTTTTTGAAAGGATTCTATACAACAAAATATATGAACATCTTTCTAAAAATAAAATATTAAATGCCAGTCAATATGAATTCAAAATAAATAACCCCACGGAATACGCCATACTTCATGTAACTAATAATATTGCAAACACTTTTAAATTTTTAAAATGTTTTTAATGTTCTTTTATTTATGTACAAATGTAAGATAAACCTAACACCTATATCCCTTCAAAATTTATATGCAATAAAACAAAAAAACAAATATGACTTAAGAAATGACAATCTTATTCATCAACATTATTCTCATACAAGTTTTGGAAGATCTCTTTTAACATATCGCGGAGCTCTTCTGTGGAACAAAATAGTTTTGAAAAATTTTTCCCAAAGTTGTAGTTTTCTTACTTTTAAAATTTTTTAAATTTTAATGTTGAAAAAAGTTATCTTGTTAATTGATAATATCTTTGAGTTCTTTTGAGTTTATACCTCTTAAAAAAGTGTGTGGTTCCTGAATATATTGTTTTATTTTGAAATATTTAGATTTATATATATTCTTTACGTTGTTAAACGTTATTTTATGTTTTGAAATATCTGGTTAAATTCAAATTTTATTTTTAAACGTCATTTATTGTAATTATTTAACTGGTTTCATTTTTACTGTATTGTTAAACGGTTCTAAGTGACAGGATCCTCTTTGAGTCTCCGTGTTCTGATATTTAATGTACAACGATATTTATACCATAGTATATTGATAACAAGAACAAAAAAAAAAATAAAAAAAAAATACAGGAGATGCTTTTGTAAATAAAGAAATTGCAGAAACATTTAATGACTTTTCATAAATATAGAGAAAAAACTAGCCATTGCAATTCCTGAGGGGAGTAAACATTTGAAACCTTTTTGAAAAAATCAGATTCCGTAATGGATGAGTCGGAGCAAAAGTGACTGCAATGTTATTTAGAAAATCGCAAACAAGTAGTACCATTTGATTTAACATGTTCCCCATTTGAGTCAATAAGTTGTGGAGTTCCACAAGGATCAATACTTTGACCTTTACTGTTTTTAACTTATATTAATGATGTTTATTTGTGATCAAAAATACTTAATTATATTATTTTTGCTGACGACACAAATGTTTTCTTTTCTGATTCAAATTTAAAAAATGTTTTTCGTAATGTAAACACAGAACTAATATATCTCAATGAGTAATTTATAGCAAATAAACTTTCACTGAATTTTGAAAAAACAAAATATATTTTGTTTGCTAAACCATCTAAATCCGAGAACCTTCCACTTACACCACCAGAACGAACTATTAACAATATTAAAATAAAAAGAGTTTTTTCAATGAAAATAATTGGAATAATTTTCGATGAACATTTAAATTGAAAAAGCCAAATAACGCTAGTCGAGAATAAAGTCTCAAAGACTTTAGGGATAATGTATAAGACTAAACCTCTTTTGAATAAAATATGTTTAAAAAATTTACATTTTTCGTTTATACATCTTAACTAGTTAAGATGTATAAACGAAAAATGTAAATTTTTTAAACATATTTTATAAACATATTTTTTTTAAACATATTTTCGTATCTATCCATGCCCGAAACTTATCGACTTGCTTGCTTTTGTTTTGTATAAATAGTTTTTAGAAAAGATGAGTGATTGTTTGCCCAGGCAATATTACAATAGTTAACTATTGTAATATTGCCTGGGCAAACAATCACTCATCTTTTCTAAAAACTATTTATACAAAACAAAAGCAAGCAAGTCGATAAGTTTCGGGCATGGATAGATACGAAAGTGCCGTGCCGTTACTCAAGGAAATAAATGCCTTAATGTAAACAAATTAATCATCTACCATAACTTGTTATTAATGTTTAAACTTTAAAACGAACTAATTAAAAAATATTCTTAAAAAAACTTCACTCTTATTAATCATAAATATAAAACAAGACACTCAATAAATAATTACTACATCACACTAACATCACTCAAAAAATCTGACTTCTCAATTACATGTTGGGGACCACGCTTGTGGAACTCGGTTCTTGACGAAAATATAAAAAAAATAAAATCTATTGAGATATTTAAAAGAGCTATAAAAAAACACATTATATTTAAACAATACGTACATTCTTTCATTTTTTTAATTAAATATATATATATATATATATATATATATATATATATATATATATATATATATATATATATATATATATATATATATATATATATATATATATGTGTGTGTGTGTGTATATATATATATATATATATATATATATACACATATATATATAAATATATATATAATATATATATATATATATATATATATATATATATATATATATATATATATATATATATATATATATATATATATATATATATATATCCTTCTTGTATATTTATATATATATATTCTTTTTGTTTCTTTTTGTTTGTCTGTTTTAATTTTGTTTTAAAAAAATATATAAATAGATGAATACAAAGATACAAAATGATCTATTTGCCTCAGTTAGCTTGCAATTGTATAAATTTATTTGAATGTAAGGTTAACATTGTAAAATGTGTCAAATGATGAAATAAATAATTAAATTAAAAAAAAAAAAAAAGTACTCAATTAACGACTTTGTTATACCAAAAACTTTATTAAAACAAGCTGAATTTTCATTATCTTGCCGAGGGCCTATGATTGTGGAAATCGATTCTAACAAGTAATATAAAGACTATAACTTCCACTCATTCACATTTTAAACGTGCAACGACACAACACATATTCAGTTTTTAATTATAATCAATTACTAACTTACTTTTAAAACCTTTATATAACCTTAGTTACTTAATATCTTATATATTGACGCAATACGTTGTTATTATTTTTTTTTTTTCAATAAGTATTTTCTTCAATATGTACGGATTTCAAAGTTATGTTATTATATTGACTTACAAAAAAAAAAAATAATAAAAATAAAAATAAAAATATTACGAAAAAAAAAAAATAAAAATGAAAAAAAAAATAATAATAAAAAAAAAAAAAAGTTTATGCATGTGTATTATATACAAGATTATATCTAAATTTGTTACAACGGGGCTGGATGATAAGACCATGTCTTCTGCCAGCTCCAGTCGGAATTTTTCAGAACTTTTATATTGTTATGTTGTAAAGCTTATTTCAAAGGACGAAATAAAAAAATAAAAAAATAAACAAGTGATAAGTACTTTTAACCCTTTGATTATCAGTACTTTATCTATAATCCTTTGATTAAATGTTAAATATTATACAAATGAAGATGAATAGAAGTTTTATTTTGTTGTGAACACTTATTACGATAATTATCTGTGAGTAGTTGTAATCTTGTACTAGGTGAAAAAAAGTTTTTTTTCGACTTTTATTTGACGACTTTGGAGTCTTCACATATAGCGTTAGCAACTAAATGCATGCCTGCTTTTTGAAATGGGTCATTTCACATTGTTACAAAAATAATAGACTCAATGAAGTTGAACTAATTTCTCAAGAAAAGGGATTTAGTTAAATACCTGAAGTCTGATGATTTTGTTGCACAACTTTAGCGGTATATTTACTGCGCTAAATAATATAAACAAGTCATTTCAACGGTATGTTACCATTATGTTTCAAGCAACAGCAAAATTAAAATCATTTTAAGAGAAACTAAAGATTTGGTTCTCGCTGCCTTATCAGGAATCTCTTTTCATTATTTATTTTAGAATGGTTTGCTGGCCAAAATAGTATCATTAAAACCAAACACAGAAGCAAAATACACGTGGATCCGATAGCTTCATCGGACTATCTATAACTGAGCCAGACATTAAAGACCTTGTGTGCTTGATGCAAGCTTATATTATAAGCTTGCATCTTGCAAATAAGGTTTTTTAGCATGGAAAATATTTATTTTTCTACCGCTGTTAAAGTCTTTTTTTGCCCGGAGGAGTAGAAATATTTTTGCATTTGGTACCACATTTTCTTCTCCTAAAAAAAAAAAGTCCTCAATTTCTAAGATTTTTGAGGATTTTCAGATTCTGGTAGGTGGGTGGGTGGGTGTTGGATGCATACCCCTCATTGTCCCCCCTTGGATCCGTCGCTGATTCTTTTATAAAAAGCAACAAGGAGGAACTGAAATAAAAAAAAATTTATGAACCACTGCATTAAAATCATAAAAACACGTAAAATAAAGCCAAGTACTCTCTTAAGTATTAATTATTGTGTATTTGTGTGTGTAGGAGTGTGTCACGTTCATTCGGAGGTCCACAATGCACAAGCTAAATACACTCACTTCTTGCGCAGATGGGCTTGCACATCAGAACCTGGCGTAAGACCTACAGAATGGATTTCAATTGATCGAATACACACATTTGTCACCGTAGGCCACAAGCCATCACTCTTAGCCAAAAGAGCTACGACCCCGTACTGGTGTAGAATGATGTGCTATGAAGTGAGATTCTATATCCGAGCATATAGCGAGCGCTGATCCGACGTGCGTTGTGGTGCTTCCTAATGAACGTGACACGCTACAACACACAAACACAAAAAATATTATTTAGCTGTATTTCATACTTTTATGCTTTATTTAAAAAGAAAGTACAACAAAAATTGTTAAAAATCAAGTTTTCTTTAAATAACATTATTTAATAAAATATAAAATAAAAATTTTTTTCGTGGGTTGTATGGCCCTATGGCCCAATGGATAAGGCATCTGACTACGAATCAGGGGATTCCAGGTTCGAGTCCTGGTAGGGTCGCATTATTTTGTCAATACTATTTTGACAGAAGGTATTAAATTTTATACTGTTTTCAATAGTATTTTTTATTTATATTTAATAATATTTGTTATTTATAATAAATATTTCTAGATCATTTCGCAATAAAATTATCAATCAAAAAGAAAAAGAAATGAAATTAAAATAGCTTAACTTTCTACTACAGAACGCAATTAATGTTTATGAAACTTTTTTTAAACCATTTTTTTCTGTTTAAAAAGTTAATTTCTCCACCATAGAAAAAACGTTAACAACTAAGAATATCAATATACCCTGAATTACAAAAGGTTTTTAAAAAATCATCCAAAATAAAACAATAGTTATATATAAAATTTTTAAAAACAAAAACAACAACTAGTGAAAAAAATTTATAGAAACTACAAAAACCTATTTGAAAAAATCCTCAAAAACCTGAAGAAAAATTATTACTCCTAATTATTCAATACATTTAAAAACGACACAAAGCGCACGAGACAAACAATAAAATAAATTTTTGTCAAATAAAAATCATGCTCCGGATCCGGCCACAAATGGTTAGAGTCGATAATATTCAGTTCATATAAACCAAAAACTTTAGCTCAACACTCTAAAAAAACTAACGCCAAAATAATAAAAAATATATAACGCTAGAGTTGAGCAAATATAACGCAAGTTATCCGTTATATTAGCGTTATATTGCCGTTATATTGGAGTTATTTTGGCGTAAGTTTTATCGGTTATATTTGCTCAACTCTGGCGTTATATTGGCATTATATTGAAGAGAACGCCAAATATAACGGCAAATGCGTTATATTTGGCGTTGTATTTATTATACTGGTACTATTTTTATAAGCACAATGCTAAAAAAACAAAAACAAACACGTTTCAAGATAATTATCACTATATAAATATGTTCAGTTAATTTATTATTATATGTATTGGTGGTAAACATATAGAAATATAATTAAATTAACAAAATAATTTAAAAAATAGTTAGAGCAGTTTAAAGTTTACATTTACAATGTTTACATATACAATGTTAACATATACAATGTTTACATTTACAATGTTACGTATACAATGTATATACAATCAACAAGTTTTGGCAATTTATAAATATTTAAATAATATATTAGAATTGGAATTAGAATTGGGTACAAGATGTTGACACTAATTAAAATTACAAAGCAAAAAAATATAACAAATTTATATCATGATTTGTTTTATAAAATATATTCATTTAATTGATCATTTACAAGTATTTTGAAAAGGTAAAACCTTACCATTGTTACTTGATTTTGATGCTACTAAATAACAAAAAATTAAAAGGGTATAATATATATTAATTCGAATAGTTGTTTATTATTATTTTTCAAAGATATAACATTACCATAGCTTCTAAGTGTCCATGCCACTAAAAAACATAAAATTAAAAGGATAATAAGCAAATGATACCTTAATAATTTATGGAATATAAACTCGTATTGAAAAGATACATGTAGCCTTACCAATGCTACTAAATGCTGTAGCACTAAAGGTTTTAAAATAAGATGAATAATAATTTAAAAAGGCTTCTTCTTTTACTAAGTCATTTATAATCATTTTGAAAAGATACAAACTTATCATTGCTAACAGATGTCAATGCAATTAAAGACTGCAAAATTCAAAAGATAACAAACAAAAACCATCATCAAAATGTCATTTATAATGGTTTAAAAAAGACTTCATCGGTAAGGTTATCATTGAAAAAACACATCATAAAATAGGGTATAACATAAAATCATAAACATTTTATTGGTTATTTTAAAATATTTCGAAAAGATATAACTTTGCCATTGCTATTGATGTCACAATTGCCATTGTTATCACTCATAAATAAAAGAAAAAAAATAAAAAGAAAACAGGCAGACAACCCCATCAAAATAAATGGATTATATACTACTGCCATCGGTAATAAATGTTGCAGCCACTAAATAACACAAGTTAAAAATATGTATAATATATATTAATTTGAATAGCTGTTTATAATAATTTTTCGAAAATATAACATTACCATTGCTACTTTGTGTCGATGACACATAGTAGCTATGTAAAGAATATAAAATAAAAAGTCTAATAAGCAAATGACACCTTAATAGTTTATGCCATTTAAACTCGTATAAAAAAGATACATGTAGCTTTACCACTAGTACTAAATGCTGTAGGCGCTAAAAGTTACAAATTAAAATGAGCAATAACTTAAAAAGATATCTTCTCATGCGAAGTCATTTATATCATTTTATTTAAGATTTCCGTATATCATTTATGAGTCCATTTTAAAAAGATATAACCTTACCATTGCTACCAGATGTCATTAAAGATTACAAAATAGAAAAGATAACAAGCACAAAATTATCTTCAAAATATATGTCATTTATAATAACTTTAAAAAGATATAATCAGTTAGATTATAATTGGAAAATAAAGTTCTCACCACCTAAGAACACATCATATAACAGGGCATAATATAAAATCATGTAATTGGTTTTTTGCTACTATTTTGGAAAGATATAGTTTTACGATTGCTACTAGATGTTGATGCGACAAATAAATAAGTAGAACTTTTAAAGCTTCCACTGCAAAACAATAGCAGATCGTGCTTTACCATTTGGATTTGTGATACCGAGATCATAACAGTAAAAGCTATACTAATTTTAAAATCAGTAAACTTAGCGATTTTAGGAGATTGAAGTAAGAAAGACAATGTGTCTGAAAATGGACGTATATATATATATATATATATATATATATATATATATATATATATATATATATATATATATATATATATATATATATATATATATATATAATATATATATATATATTAGGGTGGGTTACAAAAATGGGGTTTAATATATATATATATATATATATATATATATATATATATATATATATATATATATATATATATATATATATATATATATATATATATATATATATATATATATATATGTATATATATATATATTGACCGAAATTTGACCAAATTGACCAAAACTTAATCTTGTAATTCTATTTTCATTTCATAGAAAATACTGCTATAAATTGATCTAAAAACAAATAATATAAAGTAATATAATGTTACAACATAGAAGTTCACAGAAGACTGGAAAGTGCAAGCAAACTTAGATTAAACCCTCTCAGCATTATTTACCCAAAATCGCTCCTAAATGCCTATTTTGATTTCAAAAACATTTTATTTGCTATAATTTCAAGTAAACTTTTTCTAAGTAAACTTTAGCTCAGAAAATAAATTTGTATAAATTTAATAATAGTAATGTCATGTTTGGCCATTGTTGGGTGGGAAAGGGTTAGGAATGAATGGGGGGGCGGGTCTATTATCGAAGACTTTTAATTTTTTTTATTATGCTTTGAGCACTTTGTAATTGTTAAGTTTCTGTCATATTCTTTCTATTATAGTAAAAAAGTATAAAAATATTACATAAGAAGATGGCTGCTTCAAACAAAGCAACACGCTCAACTTCAAATGTTTGGCTTGTTAAGCATTTTCTCTCCACAATAGATGGACCGAGTCAGTTGCCAAAAAGTGGTGTTGCACTATGTAGAGTTTATTATGAAATGATAGTCAAAAAGTCAACTCTTTCAACATCCTGCAACACAGTTGCAGATAAAGTTATGATTTTCTGTCTTAAGGCTAATATTCCAACTATAGCAAAGCCTCATGTAGTTGCTAAACTAAAGAGTATTCACAGGCAACATGTTCAAGTGTCTAAACACAGAAGTAGAAAATCAGCTACTCAACACAGCTATGAAGAAAAATTCACTACCAATATGTTTACACTTTTTGATATTGCCCATAGTGAATGGGATTGTCTCATCAAGATAAATGAAGATAAACAATTTCTGATAAACCAGAGAGGCTCCAGAAAGATGTTAATGACATCGGAAGACCTAATGTAAAAGAAAGCAGTTGTAAAATACAGAAAACGCAAGCTTGAAGAAAAAAGACGCTATGAACAACATAAAGAAAGTAAAGTTAAATCTACAGAAACATGGATGACAACTCAGATTACTCTTTGGATGAAAATTTTGACTGTGATGCGTCAATTCAAATACAAAAAGTTTTTATTCGTCGAAAAATTTCAAAACATTCCACTATGGGTACTAGTCAACTCTCAATTACAGTATCCAAACGTTGTATTCTTGATAATCAACTCTTTCATGCAGCATTAGACTGACAAGCAATGATGGTTGTCACACCAGCCCTAGCTGCAACCGGTATTGATGTAAATAAATTAACAATATCACGTTCCACTCTAATAGAAGCTCGAACTACATCTCGCGAATCTCTTTCAACAGCAGTAAGAAAAGATTTTCAACCCTTGGTTCCGCTAGTTGCTCATTTTGATAGTAAAATGTTGTCATATGTTGATAGAACCAGACGTGAATGTCTGCCAATTGTTGTATCTGGCTTGGATATTGAGAAATTACTAGGGATCCCTGAAATACCTGCTGGTACTGGTGCTCTGATGGCACAGAAGGTAGTTAAGTTCATTCATGAATGGCCTGGCGTCAAGGAGCATCTTGCAGGTCTTTGCTTTGACACAACTGCAAGTAATACAGGAAGTTATAACGGGGCAATAACCGCCATACAGAAGTCAATGAACCGAAGAGTTTTGTTTTTAGCCTGTAAACATCATATTCTTGAAATCTGTGCAAATACAGTGTTTGATACGTTTTTTGTATCAAAAGGACCAAACATTGAACTCTTTGGTAGAGTGAAGTCAAAGTTTGAGCCACTTGAAAGTGATACAAGCGGAACTGAATGCCTTACAAAGCTTGAAAAAGAGTGGCTTGCATCTCGAAATTCCAATGTGGTGGAAAATTAAAAAAAAAACTTAAAGGACACTCAACCACGTGATGATTTAAAGAGTTTGGGCAACTAGCTCTTCTCCTTTTGGGAGAAATTAATGATACAACAAGTATTCGCCCTCCTGGGGCTTACCATCGTGCAAGATGGATGGCTAAAGGAATATACTGTTTAAAAATTTTTGGTTTTTGCCATCAATTAAATGTCACAGATAATGAAATTGGGATTTTAAGAAGAGTTTGTCTCTTCATTACCAAAATTTATGTATGTTTCTGGTTTTCAGCACCTCACAACAGAATCACCAAAAAATGATCTCCTTCTTTTAAAAGTAATCAAGAACTATTGTCAAGTTGACAGCAAAGTTGCAAATGTTGCAAAAAATAAAATTAAACTTCAATTATAGTATTTAAGTGAAGATCTAGCTGCTCTCCCATTATTTAGTGAAGAAATTTCTTTTGAAGAGAAAATGGAAATTGTAAATGCCTTACAAAAAGAACCACTACCAGGTGATAATAGAAGACTTGCTTCAAACAAGATTTATACATTCTCTAAACTTTCTATAGCTAACTTTGTTACACGACGCTCAATGAATTTGTTTGACTCCATCAATCTACCGAAAGAATTCTTGACATCGTCCCCTAAATCTTGGGCTAATCGTGATGACTACAAGGCTGCTTGTAAGATTGTTCGTGCCATGAAAGTGATTAATGACTGTGCAGAATGGGCAGTTAAATTAGCCACTGGCTTTAATGAAGTTTTGACAAAAAATGACAATCAGCGTCAGCTTCTTTACCAAGTAGTTGCGTATCATAGAAAAAAAAATTCAACGGAAGCTACAAAGAGGCAGTTAAACCATAATCATTCTAAAAAACAGCAATTTAATCTATTCAAATATGCATACATATAATATGAACTAAATATATAGTTAAGTACATATATGGCTATTGTTTTTCTGTAGTATTCTAATTTAGTAATATGTAAAGGTTTGATTAAATTATGTATGTTTTTTTATTAGAATAATTTTAAATGTTGTTACTTATAATATGTTTTCTTGATCGCATAAAATCATATTTTTCATTCTTATAAAATTTTTGCTTGAGTAAATTATTTTTTGTTATTTTTAATTTATAAATTTGAATAAGGGCTGAGTTAGAAATGACTGGTAGAGGGGCATATGGGGATCTAGTTTGGGGCATATGGGTCACTAGTACTCGCAATTTAAAAAATTGAAGAAATGTTAAAAAATCTTTTTTAAGTTGTTATAACAGTTTTTTGTATTTTACCACTCTTCCCCTTGCCCCAAGTTACCTCTGCTACATACACTCATACATTGTCTTCACCCTAATAAATAAAATTATTGCATGTAGCACTGACAATAGTTTATTCTAATGCGTTTTAGAAAATTATCATTTTTAACAAAAACGGGCATCAAAAGGGCTTAAAAAACATGTCCGAGTCCTAGTGCCCTGAGGGTGGGGTCTGGGAATTTGTCACTGCTAGATACATTCTTTTTATCGTTATCCCCCTATTAAGTAAAACTGATGCATGTAACACTGATACTTATTGATGTTAATACATTTTAGAAATATGTCATTTTGATCAAAAACGGGGTTCTAAAGGGCTTACAAAGCAGGTGTGGGGGACCACTTCCCATCATCAGTTTGGAAAAAATTTTTATCAGTGAACTTTTTTTATTGAACCTCACCAAATAGAGGGTGTGCAACATCAAATTCAAAAAAAAAAAAAACCAATTTTAATATATATATATACATACATATATATATATATATATATATATATATATATATATATATATATATATATATATATATATATATATATATATATATATATATATATATATATATATACATATATTTATATACATATATATATATATATATATATATATATATACATATATATATATATATATATATATATATATATATATATATATATATATATATATATATATATATATATATATATATATATATATATATGTATATATATATATATATATATATATATATATATATATATATATGTATATATATATATATATATATATATATATATATATATATATATATATATATATATATATATATATATATATATATATGTATATATATATATATATATATATATATATATATATATATATATATATATATATATATATATATATCACGGCAAATTGTGAAATCTTGTCAGGAACGAAAAATTATTTTACTAATCGAGTTGTTAACATCTGGAATGTGCTACCAGCGATTGTAGTCAATGCAAGTTCTACTAACATTTTTAATAGTCGATTTGATGCATTTTCAAAGCTAACCAGGTTACACTGTGTGTCACAAATTATGTCATCATAGTGGTGCCTGATGATGCACCACTTCATTAAAGTTTTGATGATGCACCACTTCATTAAAATTCAAACTTTATTCTTTTATTATGTTTTTCTTTTTTAAATGGCTTGTAAATTTTTGATTTATGATTAAACAAATTCAAGTTCATATATATATATATATATATATATATATATATATATATATATATATATATATATATATATATATATATATATATATATATATATATATATATATATATATATATATATATATATATATATATATACATATATATATATATATATATATATATATATATATATATATATATATATATATATATATATATATATATATATATATATATATATATATATATATGTATATTATCACCAAATAATTATTCAAATTAAAGCAAAAAAAAAAAAAAAAAAGGAAAATCAATCAACCGCTAAAAAGTGCAGATTTTGGCGCAAATTTTTGTGACTTAGTGTGATGTAAAAAAAATATGCAAATTAGTTAATAATATATATACTTGATTTATAATATATATTTTTGACGTTTTTAAAGCCCAGCTTGACAGCCCCCCTTCCTATTTTAGATCGGCAACCCCCCCCCCCCGCTCCTATATAGAGTTGAATTCCTGCTGCTGTTTAAATCCAACGAGTCAAACTTGTTCTTCTTACACAATGTTTTATTAATTTAGAATAATTGCATTTTAACTTAAAAAATGACAGCTATTTTAATTAAAGTGGAAGTAAACCTTACCAATATAATTTTTTAGAATAATGTTTCAAAAAATGAATTAGATTTTTAAATTATTGAGAGCTTCATTCTCGACCCATAGACCTTCCTAAACATCAATATCTTCCACAATATCAATGCTGCTGTCAAATTCGTCAAAAAATATCACTGGATAGAGCCAGCTCCATCGGCTTAAAAACGACTTACTTTTTTTGTATGCTGCTGTAGTTCGAGAAACTGGTTTATCAATTTCTCAATCAACTCTTGACTAAAAGCATCTTTTGCAACTTCTTTTTATTTGCAATGCTTTTTGAATTGACTTTACAGCTCTCTCAATCACATCATTTACAACCACCAAATTTTTAATAAACGTTTTAAAAGCTAAGAAATCAAGATCAACTTTTCATGCAGCAGAAGGGAACAAAAACCACTCGACTTGCAGCTCATTATGTTCAAGAATATCAAAAACTAGTCAAGACTCAGAACCAATATAATCTGCAAGGGTAAGCGGTTCTTCGTAAAAGTCAAAATCTTCCTTACTTCTTATAAACCCAGTATTATTTTTCCTTCAAAATCATAGGCCTTGGGTCTAGGTTATTGCAACAGTTTTTTTGCTATCTCTTCTTTCATGTTATTTGGTACAGACATGTTTGTATTTGTGAGGGCAAGTACCAACTATGTTTTTCCCATCTATGGAAAACTACTGCTGCTGCTAGTTCGATTTACTCCAGGAGGAATATCTGCCATATAAAGTGTTGGTCCTAAAAAGGTTTAAAAAGTTTAAAAACCTACATTGTTATTAAAATATAGTAGCATATTAAAAGTTATCTACTTAATTCTAAAATAACCTGGATTGCTGAAGTATCTGATTTTTTAACAGTCAAAAACTTTGGAGCATAAAAGATTGAGATAAAGTTTGCCATTCTCTCTACCTCTGTGTTTTTTTCATAATTAATATTCTTAGCCATAAACCGTGCATGATGAATGGCACCAGGCTTGTAAATGTGGGTAGGTTTAATTTCTGGATCCAAAAACATATTTCAAGAACAAGAATCTGTTTATCTTACAATAACTTTATTAACTGTAAATTGAAAGACGAATCATTCTAGTATTGCTTGCAGTAGTATCAAAGCAAACAGTTCTTATATGATCTGCAACATCAAACTCTGTCAGAATGCTCTTGATAGTTATGAGCTGATTAAGTCCTATTCCTGATGTAACTCCTGGAGCTCCAAGCAGATGATTAATCTCTCCTGCTCTCAAAAAAATGCAAATTTGGTTAACTGGTTTATTTTTGTGAGCTGGTATTAAGTCCTAGAAATATTTTTATATTTGAAAAAAGTATAAAATTGAAAAAAATAAGAATCTGAATAAGAATTTTGAATTATTATTATATACATCAAATTGTTATTTATAAAATTATAAGAAATAAACTAAGAAATTGATTATTTAAATTAACTAGTGAAAGTTTTAATAAAAAAGATAAACAGTTCATAAATTACCATTTATGAAAGTTAGGAAAAAAATATTAAGATTATAAATGATTAAAAACGGCACCTATAAGTACAAATGTACTTATAGGTGCCGATTTGTAAAAATATTTAGGTTGTTTTCATAATATTTGCGAACCTTGTATTTGTATTCAAAAAAAGTCTGTGAGCAAAAGTATTACAAAAGCAAAAGCAAAAGTATTATCATTATAAAATGGTTAATTGCATTTAAAGAGCTCTGACCCCTTACAAGATTTTTAAAGGCAAGATATGCAAATTTAATACATTTTAAATTTAAAATACATATTGTTAAGGACTTTGCATAACACTCAATAATTCGCGCCAAAATCTGCACTTTTTAGCGGTTAATTAATTTTCCTATATATATTTTTTGCTTTAATTTGAATAACCATTTAACGCAAGGTGATCCAATAGAGATAAGAGTTTTTTTCACACGTCATGTAGATATTGTTAACTATAATTTGAAAAAAATGGCGTTAGTTGGCGCAAGGTGTTGAATTAGTTTTTTTGAAAAATAAAAAATTTATTTTGAAATAACTTGTTATTGCCCATCTTTTAAGCCATTGTATATATATATATATATATATATATATATATATATATATATATATATATATATATATATATATATATATATATATATATATATATATATATATATATATATATATATATATATTTATTTTATATATTAGATAGAGCATTTTATTGATTACATTTGTACATAAAACAAGATAATACTGAGGCGACGAGATTTAAACAAACCGGAACTTCCCCGACTATTTTGCTACGATTTTTATAGCTTTCATATTTTTAACTTTTATAGCTTTCATATTTTTCTTATTTTAAATATATAATTCTTATATTTATTAAATTTTATTTTTATATTTTTTTATGAATATAGTTACCACTTCAGAAGAATAGCTTAAGAACAAAAAAATAAAACGCATAGTATGACGGGTAAATAAAACGGATGAATATAACGGTTAAATATACCGCCATCGGAATTGATCAAACATGTAAAGTCTAGATGATTAAGTTAATCATAAAGTTTTATTTTTGGTCGTTGAGAGTTATTGTGCAGTTTTTAATTTGCTTTTTTCCGGTGAGCAAGAACTCGGTCAGCATTCAATTTTATGCAGTTTATCAGGGTATGCAGTTTGTGTGTGTACATATTACATATATTAATAAGCTTATGGAGGCCAGAAAGGATAGAGCTAAACAGTATAATGCCATCAGCATATGCTACAACGCCCGTATAGTTTCCATTGATTGATATACCTACGACGCTTTCGTTTTGTATAGTTTCTAATAGGTTTTGAGTATAAATGTTAGAAAAATGAGGCGAGAGAATAGATCTCTGTCTCATTCCTTGCCTTAGATAGAAAGGATATGATTTACAATCTAGATAAGAAACAGAAGCATTGCTTTCATAGTATAATGACGATATAGTATTAACAATATACAGAGGGAGTTTTTTTATCATTGAATGTCCCAGTTGCAGCTGTCAAACGCTTTTTCAGCATCTAGGGAACATAGATAGACAGGAGAGTTGTTGTTGTTGTAGTGTTTAATTGTTTCACTAATAACAAATTCAACGTTTAGGGTTGAGCTACTTTTAGTGAAACCGAATTGAAGAGGATGTTTATGTTTATTATAATCTAAAATAATTATTTTTTTATGAAATGATAATTTATTTTAGAGTTTTTATATAATTTCGTTACTTTTGAGACCAACCAAGACATACTTATTGAAAAACTTTTTTCTTAATAACATTAGGGACCCATTAAAAGTTTAAGGGTCTTGGGGACTCCTGAAAATATTTTTTACTCAAAAAATTTTTAAACCCAGAGTTATTTTATCATATAGAATACATTAAGGAGAAATCATATAGAACACATTAAGGAGATATATCTTGACAACCTAACAAGTAAGTATGGTTATGTCTTATGAATAATTCGTATGAAAAAAACATAACGTCAAAATCATGTTTTCTTCACACAAACATAACGGTAATTACCCGTTATGTTCAATGTATAATTCGTACAAAAAAAAATAACCGCAAATACTTTTATTTTTTTTTCATACGAATTAAACATAAAACATAGCAGTAATTATTATTTAATATGTTTTAAAGTAAATTGTTATCAGGAGAACTGAAAGGTTTTATATCATTTTACGTATTATATAAGTAATACTTTTTTTAATTCCTCAGGGAACCATTTTCATTGGTTCAACTGTAAGTTAGACTTGAAACATTTAATTATATACATATATATATATATATATATATATATATATATATATATATATATATATATATATATATATATATATATATATATATATATATATATATATATATATATATATATATATATATATGTATATATGTATATATATATATATATATATATTTATATATATATATATATATATATATATATATATATATATACATATATATATATATATATATATATATATATATATATATATATATATATATATATGTATATATATATATATATATACACACCTAGTTTATGCTATCATTTATAATACAAAAATTTAAAGAATATAAACATATATTTATTATTATTATGATGACAATCTTTCTCTATTTATTTGAATTTGCACAACTAAAATGCTAATATAAATAAAATAAAAAATTTAATTCAATTCAAAAAATACTTTAGGAGGCTCTCTAACTTCTAAAAGATTCGTCTTTTATTCTACCAACAGAATTATAAAACTTATATATACAAATTTAAAATAAAATTACATTTAACTAATTGTTAAATAACTTGTTTTCTTTTTTCTTAAATTACTTAAACAGATTGTGATATTATGTTTTGTTCTTATTGTATCTGGATGGTTGATACCTAAAATTTCAGTTTGTATTTTCTCAACAGAATAATAAATTTCTAAAGCTTCGTTATATTTTCCCATAGCGTTCAAACAGTTTGCGATATTATGTTTTGTTCTTATTGTATCTGGATGGTTGATACCTAAAATTTCAGTTTGTATTTTCTCAACAGAATAATAAATTTCTAAAGCTTCGTTATATTTTCCCATATCGTCCAAACAGTTTGCGATATTATGTTTTGTTCCTATTGTATCTGGATAGTTGATACCTAAAATTTCAGTTTGTATTTTCTCAACAGAATAATAAATTTCTAAAGCTTCGTTATATTTTCCCATATCGTTCAAACAGTTTGCGATATTATGTTTTGTTCTTAATGTATCTGGATGATTGATACCTAAAATTTCAGTTCGTATTTTCTCAACAGAATAATAAATTTCTAAAGCTTCGTTATATTTTCCCATATCGTTCAAACAGTTTGCGATATTATGTTTTGTTCTTATTGTATCTGGATGATTGATACCTAAAATTTCAGTTCGTATTTTCTCAACAGAATAATAAATTTCTAAAGCTTCGTTATATTTTCCCATATCGTCCAAACAGTTTGCGATATTATGTTTTGTTCTTATTGTATCTGGATGATTGATACCTAAAATTTCAGTTTGTATTTTCTCAACAGAATAATAAATTTCTAAAGCTTCGTTATATTTTCCCATATCGTCCAAACAGTTTGCGATATTATGTTTTGTTCCTATTGTATCTGGATGGTTGATACCTAAAATTTCAGTTTGTATTTTCTCAACAGAATAATAAATTTCTAAAGCTTCGTTATATTTTCCCATATCGTACAAACAGATTGCGATATTATGTTTTGTTCTTATTGTTTCTAGATGGTTGATACCTAAAATTTCAGTTTGTATTTTCTCAACAGAATAATAAATTTCTAAAGCTTCGTTATATTTTCCCATATCGTACAAACAGATTGCGATATTATGTTTTGTTCTTATTGTTTCTGGATGGTTGATACCTAAAATTTCAGTTCGTATTTTCTCAACAGAATAATAAATTTCTAAAGCTTCGTTATATTTTCCCATACTCTTCAAACAGATTGCGATACTATGTTTTGTTCTTATTGTATCTGGATGGTTGATACCTAAAATTTCAGTTTGTATTTTCTCATCAGAATAACAAATTTCTAAAGCTTCGTTATATTTTCCGATATCGTTCAAACAGTTTGCGATATTATGTTTTGTTCTTGTTGTTTCTGGATGGTTGATACCTAAAATTTCAGTTTGTATTTTCTCAACAGAATAATAAATTTCTAAAGCTTCGTTATATTTTCCCATATCGTCCAAACAGGTTGCGATATTATGTGTTGTTCTTATTGTTTCTGGATGGTTGATACCTAAAATTTCAGTTTGTATTTTCTCAACAGAATAATAAATTTCTAAAGCTTCGTTATATTTTCCCATATCGTACAAACAGATTGCGATATTATGTTTTGTTCTTATTGTTTCTAGATGGTTGATACCTAAAATTTCAGTTTGTATTTTCTCAACAGAATAATAAATTTCTAAAGCTTCGTTATATTTTCCCATATCGTACAAACAGATTGCGATATTATGTTTTGTTCTTATTGTTTCTGGATGGTTGATACCTAAAATTTCAGTTTGTATTTTCTCAACAGAATAATAAATTTCTAAAGCTTCGTTATATTTTCCCATACTCTTCAAACAGATTGCGATACTATGTTTTGTTCTTATTGTATCTGGATGGTTGATACCTAAAATTTCAGTTTGTATTTTCTCATCAGAATAACAAATTTCTAAAGCTTCGTTATATTTTCCCATACTCTTCAAACAGATTGCGATATTATGTTTTGTTCCTATTGTATTTGGATGGTTGATACCTAAAATTTCAGTTCGTATTTTCTCAACAGAATAAAAAATTTCTAAAGCTTCGTTATATTTTCCCATATGGTC
>NC_061166.1:45764858-45817358 GCF_022113875.1 Hydra vulgaris | reverse complement strand
GCATCATATAAAAACACATAACTACTTAAAATTTGGTTAAAAACTGATTACTAGAAAATGAAATAACTGTGACGGGAGATTGAAAAATAGAAGATAGCAAATTATGACTAAAATTAAAATTAAAAAAGAGAAAAATATGCAAATCAGTTACTGAACAACAATGGCTAATAAAGTGCTATCATTTTTTCTGTATCCACATATATTTTTTTAATTAAAATTTGCAGAAGTATTAACAGGTTTACCTTGGAATAAGATAGATTTATTGAGCTCTGTGAATCTATAGAAGGTAGAAGACTAGTCATTGCTGAATTTGTTTTATTTAAAGTATATTGATTTCCATGAATTCTTTTTTTTTTTTATGTTTTTTTTTTTTTTAAGTAGCGAATTTCATACATTCTCTACCCATTAAAAGTATAAAGTTAAGTTTATATAAACATAAACAGATGCATAGATATATATAACTTTAAGATGGCAATTCGTTTTAAAGAAACTTCTGGAAGAAAATTATAAGAAATCCGGTTACTGCTTTTACTCTTACAGATGCTTTGATGAATGGAAAATTGAAACAAATTATTAATTCATTTCAACAAGCTTTTTTCTCAGTATTAAAATATTAGGTTTGGGGAGAATTTCTAGGCCAAATAAAAATTTAACGTTGCTATGGAGGTTATCAAGGGCGCTTAAAAAAGTAAGTTTCAGTAAAGTTTGTTTTCCTCAATTTATATACTGAACTTTAAAAAATGGTTTTCAGAATTTAATTCTATAATAAATTTTGAATAGAATAAATCAACAAAATTTTTTTGAAAAATTTGATATTTCTGAGGGGTATACCATCTTAACAAAATCATTGAGAGTATCTCCGCAACCATTTATTTATATCATTTCAATATATTTTCATATAACCTTCAAGTAAAAAATTTATTGTTCATAAAAATATTTAATAAAGTTACAATACGAGTATACAAAAAAAAAAGTTTTTTCGTGTACTTGTATTGTAACTTCATTAAATATTTTTATGAAGGATAAATTTTTTACTTGAAAGTTAAATGAAAATATTTGAAATGATATAAATAAATGGTTGTGGAGATACTCTCAATGATTTTGTTAAAGGTCCTCAAAACTATTTCGAAGTAGTACTGTCCCCAATTTAGTATTTGTTCCTACAACCCGTTAAAACATTCAACTTTTGACCAATTAAGCCATGATCCTTGAATCAGTTGTGCAAACAATTCGTGCTAAAATATTTTTGGTCAAAAATTAACGCCGTGATTTTTTTATACTTTAAAAAATGACTTTCTGCTTTAAACCGGATCACAGAAATCATAGTGCAGCTTTCACAAATTATGTACCTAAATTGGGTATTAGGTCCTAATAGTGAATTTGCAAAAATATGTGGGCTTTATTTCCCCAGGCTCCGACCATAGCAATTTTTTGCAAAGCATCCTTATTTCATATAAGTATAAACATATCAATGTTTGGATCTTGCTCCATTCTTGAAAGTTAGCTTTATCAAACCAAAAAATGTTGGATCCGTACCTGCATTATCGAGGTTAGAAAACACTAAAACAAAAGTTTCATTTTCATTACCGATGAATTGCAAGACCGTAGCAGAATGTTTTGGAAACAATTTCGCTTGCTTCAAAACAATGTCTTACCAAAACATGCTTTGTTTACGGATTAAGTTATGTTACCTAATGAGTTATTAAAAATAAGATAGTGTATCATAGTAATTTGCTACACGTTAAAAAATGCAACCTTAATGTAAAACTTCTAACCCTAGTGTCTTAACATGTTTAATGAACTTAAGTTTGCTAATTTACTTGCTTTAAGGGCTGTTGCTCACTTGTTGAGAAAGCTTCGTTACAAAGGAAATACCTTCATATAACTTTGAGTTGTATTGAGCAGTGTCGGATTGAGACTTCTTGGGGCCCGGGGTTATTTTTGTTTTTGGAGGCCTATTTATGGGCCAGAGTCTAAAAGTGACTAAAAAAAAAAAAAAAAAAAAGATCCTCTAAAATTTTTGAGGGCCCCTAAATTTGCGGGGTCCAGGGCTATAGCCCCCCTTGATCCGGCACTGCTTTGAAGGTAGTCCATCAGAAATAATCGTTTAATTTCTAATAAAGTAACAAAAACATATTTTATAACTTAAAATTTTTACAAGCAAAATTTTTAATAACCAACAATAACCAAAAAAATTTATTCATTTAAAAATTATTTAAAAAGCTATTTCAGATTTAAAGACTTATTTAAAAAGCTATTTAAAGACTTTTTAAAGTCAAATTTAAAAAGCTATTTCAAATTTAAAGACGTATCATTTAATTTATTTTATATAAATAATATTTGTTTCATAAATAAGCGTATTAAAGTCAATTTAAAAGAGACGACCTTGCCTGGACTCGAACCTGGAATCCCTTGATTTGTAGTCAGATCCCTTATTCATTGTGCCACAGGGCCACGTGTTCAATGCAAATTTTATAAATATTTATATTATAATTTTTATAAAAAAATATAAAAAAGAAGCAGTAATTTGGTTCTATTTGATTCAGGTTCAACGGGTTAGGAAGAAATGTGCCTTTTCCACCTTTTTTTTTTCTGAAGTATTTTTTTTATTTTAGAAAAATCTTTTTTAGACTTTAAAATTTTTTTAGAAAATGACGATAGTGTCCCTCCACTTCAAACCCGTGTCGTCGGCCCTGTAGCTGTAATTCTTTTAAACTTGTTATTCTATATCTGTTGGTAGTCCTATTAATTTTTTTAATTTTTATGCGGAGTGGCTAACGAGTGGCGTAGAGGTCATATTTATATAAAAAAAATTCATTATTTTTATTTTTTCTTGATAGAAGTATTCACGCCGATTGTTCGAAGTTACACTTTTTGTGATTTTTGACTAAATTTAGGCAATTTCCAAGCATTTGCGCCAATAAAATCTTATATCAAATCCAGTTAATTTGTTTCTTTACTAAAAAAAAACACTGTGCTTAATTAATTTAAGTAATATGTCGTGCCTATCTTACTAATTATGGTAGATAAATTAACACTTTGGCTACTTTAAAGTAACTTTTTGTTGATCTTTAGGTTTTTTTCCAGTCACAACAAACTGTATAATTTTTGCCTCATTTTGTTATCAAATTTTTTTTTTCTGAATATTGTTACTGGAGCCTTGGATCAAACAAATCTAAATCCAAAATGATTTTCTTTAAAGATTAAGTAAAAGTTTTTCGATCTTTAGTTGAAGACTAAACTAGTTCAAAACGTATCAATGTGATTCAAAAATATATATACACTTTTTTTTCTGTGGGTATTTTAGGAACTCCTAGAAGACCAAGTTGTTGCATCACAGAGTACCGCAGAGAAGCATTTAACCTGGAACTTTACGCTTCCTTCATGTCGAAAATATACCTATAGTAGGCATCGAACCGCAGATCAGTGAGAGATCTAGCATTTTTTGCAAAATATTGCGATGATTGGAGGCTGGAAACTTAAAAAGACCTAAAATTTCATCCCCTCTGCCCCAAACGTGAGAGCAACAAGTAAGTAAAATAAATTTTTTGAAATTCTTAACTTTGTTTATATTCATTGATAAATTATATAACCATATATAGTTAAAAGCCCCTTCAATTTGAGGGGGTTACAAATTTGATATAGTTATAATTTTTGAACGCTTAGAGATTTTTTTTTTTTTTGTTTTTTTTATTTAATCAAAATAAGTTTTACAATATAAGAATGAATAAGATTCATAAAATACATATAGTAAAAGTTACAAACTTCAACATAATGTTATTCCAACAATAAATAAACCAACCAGAATAACTAAGAAATCTTCTACTTTACTTGATAATATACTCACTAACAATTTTTATAACAACTATATTTCCACAGGTATAATCAAAACAGACTTATCAGATCATTTTCCTACTTTTTTAATAACGAATAATATAACAATTAATAATAATTCTTCTAAATTTATAATATACAGGCGGCAGATCAATAAATACTCCTTACAAAAATTTCAACACCTTTTAAAATATAACGTTGATTGGGATCTTATAATGCAATCGGTAAAGGTAAATAATGCCTATGAACTATTTCTTAATTTTTTTGTGAGCAATATGAAAAAGCTTTTCCGGAGAAAAAAATTGTTATAAATACCAAGTCATATCAAGCTCCATGGATGTATAAAGGCTTATTAAAATCTTCAAAGAAAAAAAAAAAGTTGTATGAAAAAATAAAAACGTATAAAAATGAAACAAGCTACAAACTTTATAAAAATATATTTGAAAAAAATAAACAATAATCAAAAAAAAGTTTACTATCTAAAGTTGTTAAAAAAAACTAAAGGAAATGCGTAAAAAAAAAGTACGTGGAGCGTAATTAAAGAAATTATTGGCAGAAAAAATAATGGAATAATTCTTCAACCGAAGAAACTTTTAGTAGATGGTAAAATTATATATGACAAGTCAATAGTAGCTGAAAATCTAAACAGCTTCTTTCTTAATATTGGTCCAAACTTAGCTGAAAAAATTTCTTCAAGTTCATCATCGTTTAATTTTTTTTTTTTTTTTTTTTTTTTTTTTTTTTGCTGTTTGACAAATATAATCAACACATATATATACAATATATATAGAAGACAGTAAAATCTTGTCAACAAGCACCGTTTTTGTATATACAGTATATAAAATAAACTATACTTTTTTACAATGATCTTTATAAAATAAAGAGTTAAACAGACAGGGGCTCAAAGAAGATGAAGATGACAAATCGCAATCTTTTCATAGAGCCCCCTATATACATTTTCATTAGGTTATGGATATTAAATTAAATTAAAAACCCTAATGGGCATAAAACTGCTGCGCTGATCAATAAAAACAAATAAATAAGATTATAAAGAAAATTACTTTGTAATCCTTTTAAGCACAAATAATAATCAAATTTTAAAAATTTCTTTTTTTTATCAGAAACTTAAATGAACTTAATGACTTTGCCATACATTTGGATCCTTTTTGTATCTATTCCATATATTTGGCCCCCGATATGCAATGCTATATTCAGTATATTTATTAAGTTTTTGAGGCAGTTTATATGTGTTACTTATATTTGCTCTTAGATAGTAGTTTTCATTTATGTTTATTTCAAACTTGTTAGTAAAGTTTGTAGGAGAGAGATTATTATTAAATTGATACATAAAAATTAAACGCTGATAGATATTTATTTCAAAACATCCATCATTTTCATATCTTTCATTATAGGTTTTGCATGCTCCCGCTTATTTTTAAAGTAAATGATTCTGCATGCGTGTTTTTGTAGACTATAGATTTTTTTTAAGTTTTGATGGCTGAGTACTTGCCCATGATATGTTTGCATAGCTGATAAAGCAATGAACTAGTCCAAAGTAAATTAGTTTTAGACTTTGTTTATTGATATATGAGCGAACTCTATACATCATACCAATTATATTACTGATTTTAGATTGAAAATATCTTATTTGAGGAAGCCAGGATAGCTTCTCATCAACAAGAACTCCTGAGATTCTAATGCTGGCTTGTTTTTTAATTAAGTTATCATTTAGGATAAGGTCAGGCAACTTAAGAGGAAGGTTTTCTTCTTGCGCCTTTTTATGGAATAGTATATATTTTGTTTTCTCTGAGTTAAGCGAGAGTTTGTTAGCTCTAAACCAATTATTTACTTTAATTAGTTCGATATTTATGTCTGCATATAGATTCTTGATATCACTGTTAGTAAGAAATAGATTTGTATCGTCAGCAAACATGACTGAATTTAGTTTTAAAGATGCGTTGCAAAAATCATTTATATAAATTAGAAACAGAAGTGGACCAAGAATAGATCCTTGGGGAACTCCACATAAAACATTTAATACTCCAGATTGTATGTTGCACACATATTGTTTTCTATTGGTAAGATAACTTTTAATCCAATTGCAAGTTTTATTAATTATACCATAGTATTTTAGTTTATCTAATAGGATGCACTGGTCAACTGTATCAAAAGCTTTTGATAAGTCAATAAAAACTCCTAAAGTAAATTTGTTTTGATTAAAACCATCGGTTATTTGATTAACTAATTCAATAATTGCATGCTCTGTTGAAAGATTTTTTTGAAATCCAAACTGGTTTGGGTAAAATAATTTGTTTTTGGTAAAGTGATTATAGATTCTATTATAAATTACACGTTCGAAGAGTTTTGAAAAAACAGAAAGTATTGATATAGGTCTAAAGTTGGTTATGTCCGAATGTTCATTACATTTAAATATAGGGATTACTTTTGCTAATTTAAGTACATCAGGGAAAATTCCAGATGTTGTTGAGAGCTTTAGTATATGGATCAGAGGTCTACTTAAACTGGTTTTATTAAAGATAACTAAATCACTAGTTATTTCATCAAATCCAGGTGCTTTCTTTTTTTTTTAAAGAGGAAAAGGCTTCTTCAAGTTCTTTATATACAAATTCTTTTTCGTACATGATGGCTTTATTTGTGGGTGTTAGATAATTTTTAAATGAATCAGTTGTTGGATTTATTTTATTAGCGAGATTTGGACCAATATTTATAAAGTATTTGTTAAATTCTTCGGATATTTGTTTTTCACAGAATATGTCTGTATTGTTAATATTAATTCTTTTTGGTAAAGAAGTTGTGTTTATTTTTTTCCGTCCCATTATTTTGTTAATGACAGACCACGTTTTCTTACTATCAGATTTGCATTTAATGATTTCATTACTATAGTATTTATTTTTTGCCTTTTTAATCAGATTTTGGTAAAAATATTTATAATTTTTGTAATTTTTCTCATTATCAGTGTTTTTATTTTTAAGATATTTATTTTAGAGTTTTTGCTTCTTTTTTGAGCATTTTATCAGTGATTTATCCATCCGCGGATTAGAAACTGTTTTTGTCTTAATTATTATGCACTCTAGAGGACAGGTTTTATTAAAGCAATTTAGGAATATATCTAAAAAATTATTGAAAGCTTCGTTGGTGTCCTGACATCTATACACGTTGGACCACGTTTCTTGTTTTAGTCTGATTGATAATTCATTAGTGTTACTTGTTTTAAGATTGCGTTTTTTCAAATTTATAACTTTTGGTTCATAATCAGACATGGTTTTTAAATTTCTTACTTTTATAAATATCGGAAAGTGATCACTAATATCAGTCATGAATATGCCGGTTTCAAGTTCCATTTCCAGGTAATTATTAATGAAAATATTGTCAATTGCCGTTGCCAAGGTTTTTGTCACTCGTGTTGGCTTATTAATTGCTGACAAGACATTAAATTTAAGTAGCATATCAAAAAAGGATTTTGTTTTTGGAAATTTTGAACAAGTTAGAGCATCAAGGTTTATGTCTCCAATAACGTAAAAAGTTTTATTTTCTTTCTTTATTTTTTCAATTGTATTTTTGATAAAAGTTTCAAATGTTTTGAATTTACCACTTGGTGGACGATAAACGCATCTAATTAAAACATATCGAATTTTTTTGTTTATGATTTCAACAAATAGACTTTCGTAATTATCATTTGAGAAGCTTAATACATTTTTTATTTTAAAATCGTGCTTTTTTGAGACATAAAGCCCTAACCCTCCACCTTTTTTTCCACTTTTTCTTGGTTGACTTATAAGTTTATAAAATGGCAAATTATAAATAGAATTTAATTCAAAAGAACTTTCAAAATCATGCCAAGTCTCTGAAAGAGCTATGACGTCAAACGTGTAATTTATAATATTTAAAAATTCTTTTAGTTTCTCAAAATTTTGCTGCATGCTTCTAATGGGTATATGTAAAACTGAAAAAGAACAATGATCATTTGTTGTTTTAAAATCAAAAGGATCAATATATGGTGTGTCAATTAAGTTAATTTGAGTTTCTTGAAAAATATTTATGTTTTCTTCAAAAGATTTTAAATTTTCAAAATGTGTAGCCATTTTTAACGAATAATTTAAAAAGATTAAAAAAATATAACAATAAATTAAACCAAAAACTTTTAAAAAGCTTACTCGTTTCCGTGCGTCAAACAAACAGATGCGTTGCGTTCGATTGCTTCATTTTCATGCGTCAAGTTAACTACTTTGTGGATGTTTTCTTTAAATTCATGAACAATAAGTTTATTGTACACGACTTTAGCATAATGACCATTTTGACGATGAAGCTTCGCCTGCTCAAAAAGTTCTTTGCGTATTTTACGAGTTGTAAAACTATAATCTTCATTTATAAAAATATTACTCCCCTTTAATTTTATTGCATTTTCTAAGATTACTTTTTTATCTTCAAAATCTCTAAGCTTTAGTACAATGGTTCGCTCTCGTTCTAATTTAGCGAGCCCAACTCGATGGGCTCGTTCAATTTTAATATCTTTCTCGATTCCAAGTTTTACGTTAAAAAGCTGTTTTATTTTTTATTTAGTTATATCCCAATCCTTTTCTTCATTTGTTTCAATAATCCCATCGATTCTTAAGTTATCGCGCCTGTTTCGATCTTCATTATCTACGCTTTTTAGTTTTAGTTCCGTATTGTCCGAGGATATTTTTCCCTGCATTTTTCTGACATTAGTTAAATCTTCACAAACTTTATTTATTTTTTCGCCTACAGCTTTAACCTTGTCTTCGCATACTCTTATTTAAAAATATATGATAAGGTCATGGACGAATCTAAACTAGATATTAATGAGTTACGATGTGCTCTAGATAATCTTAAAAACAACACAAGTGTAGGTTTTGATAATATTAGAATAAATGTTGTTAAATCAGTTTTTCATATTATAGAAACTCCTTTATATCACATTTTTAATCTTTCTCTTCAATCTGGAACAGTTCCAGAAAAATTAAAAATTGCACGGGTCTTGCTTATTTTTAAGTCTGGCGATGGCACAGATTCTTCAAATTACATGATCTGTCTAAAGCCTTTGACACAGTCAACCATGTCATTCTTTTAAAAAAACTTGAACATTATGGAATAAAAAACAATAATTTACTATGGTTTAAAGATTACTTATACATTCAATACATTCAATATGAAAATGTTAAAACGAGAAAAAGTAAAATAAAATGTGGAGTTCCTCAAGGCTCAATCTTAGAACCGTTACTGTTTTCTCTTTATATAAATGATCTATCTCTTACCTCGAACATACTAAACTTTATTTTGTTTGCTGATGACTCCAATCTGTTTTATTCTCATAGGGATATTTAAAATCTCTTTAAAGTAGTTAATGAAAAAATAAACAAAGTAAATGAATGGTTTATTTGTAATAAACTTTCACTTAACGTTAACAAAACTAAATTTATTCTATTTCACAAACCAACCAAAACAGGAAACCTTCCTTTAGAATTACCCAATCTTAAAATCAATAATATAAATATTACTAGGCAAACAACTGTAAACTTTTTAGGTATTATTTTAGACGAAAATTTAACATGGAGGAAACATATAAACACTCTTGAAAGAAAACTTTCAATAAACATTGCAATGATGTATAAAGCAAAACCATTTTTGGATATAAGATCTCTAAAAAGTTTATATTTATCCTTCATACATAGGTATCTAACTTACGGCAATATCTTATGGGCAAGCAACAGCTATGCTAAGTTAAAGAAAATTTATACTAAACAAAAACATGCATGTAGAATTGTATTTGGAGTAAAAAGATCTGTGCCTTGTGAGCCACTTTTACGTAAATTCAATGCATTAAATGTGTTTAAAATTAACATATTCCTCGTCATACAGTTCATGTATCAAACAAAACATGGAGTGTCTCCAGAGATATTCTATTCTTATTTTAGAGAAGTAAGCCATAAATACCCCACCAAGTTCTCAGAAAATAACTTTGTAACTTAAAAGTATAATCTTATTCTATTCAGTACAGGGGTCCAATTTTGTGGAAAAACTTTCAGCATATTGTTAATATTAAAGAAAAAACACTTCCGCAATTCAAATCTAAATTAAGGCGTTATTTAGTACTTACGGATTTTAATATAGCAGATCTTCAATGTCACTTTTAAAGCTTTAAAATTTATTAAACTAAATTAGCACCATGAATTTAAAAATCTAGACCATTTAACAATACTAAGAATTTCAATGTCTTTATCATACTTTCATTGAATATATATATTCTCTTAAAGTTACCGACAATTTTCTTGATATATTTTATAATATTGGAACAAAATTTTTATTTGAATTTTGAATTATTTTGAAAGAAAATAATATATACAAATATATATGTCGAATCACATCCAATTTATAACCAAAAACAGAAAAATTTTTGTCATTTTTATTACTATATTTTAATAATTTCTTTTTGTTTTTTTTATTTTTCTTCAATTATTTTAATTTTTTTTCCTTCTTTTTAACTTTGTTTCTTAATATTTTAAATTGTCTTTTTTTAAAAACTTTTGCTTATATATTACGGATTATTGTATATTACGGATAGTTATTTGCGTTACTATTGGGGCTCGGTGATAAGGCTATTTTATGCCTTCTTCTTGCTCCAGCCAATTGTACTTTTTATATTGTTGTACTTTGTAAATATTTTTAACGGCGAAATAAATTAATAAACTAAAAAAAAAAAACTAAAAAAACTTTGTTAGCGTTAAAATAAGAAGAACGCGGATACTCGCAGAAGATCATAAAATCTTGTCATCGAGAACCGCCTAAACAGATTTTAAATAAAAATAATCCTCTAATAATTCATATATAAATATTCACACTTAAATAAAAATATAATTTTTTACACATTTAATTCTATAAAAACATACAAATATATATACTTATATATATATATATATATATATATATATATATATATATATATATATATATATATATATATATATATATATATATATATATATATATATATATATATATATATATATATATATATATATATATATATATATATATATATATATATATATATATATATATATATATATATATATATATATATATATATATATATATATATATATATATATATATATATATATATATATATATATATATATATATATACTTTCTTTTAAATAAGAGAAAGCTCCATTCTTGTGAAAAATCAAAATACTACTTTGTTCCATAAAAATGCTTCTCTAAATGAAAAGCAAAACTTACCAAAATTAGTTTTTTTTTTAGTTTTTTATTTTTTTCTGTTTACATTTGTCGTAAAATAAATACTATATTTTACAAGAACAAAGAAAACAAGGCTTCTGAAAGAAGATCTACTGTTCTTATCATCAGAACCTTTACAATTTTATCATACCATAAAAACTGAAAATATAAATCCAAAAACGGCCGTAATAATAAATATATAATAATAAATTCATAATATTAATCACGTATCTGTAATAATAATTCTCACAAATCTGTTATAATAATCCATAATAATAAATTTTATAGATCTGATATAAATTAAAGAAAATAAATTATTATTATAAATCTCATAAATCAAGTTTATACTTCAAGCTAATAGTAACTTAAAATGTCATCCATAGCAAGAATGAATTTTTTAAATTCATTTTTAAAAACAGAAAAACGGATAAAAGGATCAAAATTAGGCAGAACTGTTTTATTCCAAAGGTAACCCAGTAAGCACAAGACGCATTTTAGACACTTATAGACGTCTAAAACTAGTCTAGGTAAAGACGCACTTTTATAGACGTTTTGAAGACATCCTTTAGACGTCTTTTATAAAAGCGTTTTTAAAATGACGTTTAACAGGCGTCTATTTAAGCGTTAAAAAAACGTCTAGAAGATATCTTTTTTTACGACATCTTCTAGACGTCTTTAATAAATGCGATTTTAAAATGACGTTTAAAATGCGTCTTTTTAAAGTTTAAAAAAACGTTTAAAAGACGCATAATAAATAGTTTAAAAGACGCATTAAAAAACGTCTAGATCAAGGCTAAAAGACGTCTTTTGTGAGACCTGTTTATAAATATGTCATTATGACTTCTTTTTGACGGCTTTGTCATTACGCGTTAAGTAGATGTCGAATATTCAAAGTAAAAACATGTTTTTATTTTTTTCAATAATTTGTTCAAGTTTTAAGTGTAAATTACTTTAAATTAAATTACTTTTTTACACAATTGCTAAAATTATTGTCACAGGAATCACTAAAATAATTGCTATAATGTTAATATATCTTTTTTTTTTTAATAATTATTTTGCTTTTTTAATAGATAGTAGACTGATCATGATAATAAGTGAAAATGGCAAGAATAATATATAAGTTAAATATCAGTCCCAGCAAGGAAAAATACGTATATTATACATATAAAATACGTCTTTGTCCTACTCTTCGATACGTATATTCTAATTCTTAAATGCAAATCTATAATACGTATTAATTAGATGATTACAATGCGTTGGTAATGACGTATAATATACGTATTTAAAATACGTCTCAGATATCTATAATTTAAGTATTAAATGCAAATCTATAATTCGTATTAATTAGATAAATAAAATGCGTTGATAATAGACGTATATAAGACGTATTTAAAATTATTAGGTTTCTATAATTTCTGTATTAAATGCAAATCTGTTTATTTATAGATGTCAAATCTGTAATACATGTTCGCAAAATGAAGAGTAGATTGTTGTATTATCTACCGTTGTATAATTATTGCGGAAATAGATTAATTTCTATCTTCGCAGCCATTGTTTTACCACAAAAATTGTGTTGTACAACCGACGTTAATTTGTGCAACTATGCTAGACAACGTTTCCATTATAAAACAAAGTTGTTACAGAACTGTTGTACAACATTTCTACAACTATTGGAAACACTTTGAATTGTATAATATTATTGTTTATTTATTTAAAAAAAGTAACTATATACTATAACATAAACTATATACATATAATATAATATAAATGTTAGATATCAATGGAATGGTTCAATCTTCCTGGTGCATTCTTTAGTTTATTCCCGACAACTCTAAATAATTCTTTTTCACTAACGGTATACCTGTCTTGTAACGCTTCTAAAATAAGTTAAGCAAAAATATTTAAAATTAAAAATATCGTCAGCTTAATATATATATAGTTGAATACGACACTTAAGTGTCGCATTTATCATTTTTGAAAAAAATGACTATGTACAATATAAATTGTATCTCACCAAACATAACGTCCTTTAACTTAAGGTTTTCAAACGATATTTTGTTTTCTCTGCCTTTACGTTTACTCCCTTTAATGTTCATATTCGCCATCAGGTTTACGGAAAATAATCTAAAATCGAAAAAATATTAAAGGTAAGATCTGAAGGTGAGATCTGAATGTTGTTAAATTCATTCTTGTTTACCGCTTATTTTGACTGTTATTGTATAAAAAAATGTAATTTAAAAAAAAGCTGCAACAAATTGTTTTAAAACAAATCAATCAGAACGCATAAAAAGTAAGTTCGCAGTGGAAGCTATTAAAGTTCCACCACTTATATGGAACCATCAGGCCGTAATAGTCTTAAGAGAAGCAAGAAATATTTTATATAAGTGCAAGGAAGTGCAAGATAAATTATAATATTTGGACAGATGTCCAGAATTAAGAGTTGTTGTTTAAAAGAAGGGTACTATTCAGTAATTAAGTTTGAGTTAAGTAAGTGGTGGTCATGTTAGATTTAAGTACGTGTTGTTGCAGTGTTCTGTAAGTTATTGTGTTTTGTGTTTGTATTGTTCTAAACGTTAAAGTTTTATGTGTCATTTAGTGTTTTTATTGCTTTGAATCTGTGTGTTCGTAAATAATGGTTCTTAGTCTCGCTCAGTCTAGTCTTATCATGTTCTCTTTACATATCAGGTTCGCAACTAGAATAAGTGAGTATAGTCACTAGTGGAACATATTTAGACGTAAATGCCTTAGACGCATGCAAACGTGCAAAAATACCTTAAAAGCATGCAACCTTATAATAAAAATATTCGTTTTAAATTTAATTTATATACTCAAAGATCAACAAATACAATAATTCTGTTTATTTACATGCAACCCGAATACCTTCAGCCACAGATAAAAACAAAAGAATATCTAAGTAAACCTATCTGAATTTATCAGATAAACATTCAAAAACATTTAACAAAAATCAAAACAACTATTAACAATTGCTATCGTTGTGGTAAGCATAATGTGATACACAATTAACCTAATATAACACAATTACTCAATTCTTTAGATAAAAAGTACAACTTTAAAGCAGAAGTATTACAACAAACAACAAAAACAAACATTTAATATAAAGTGGAAACGCGCGCATGATTGTTTAAAGAAAGAAAATAAAAATACATCAGCGTTAAAATAAAATTCAAAATTATGTAGTATAATACCAGATTCTCGTCAGGAAGTGGACATTGTATTGATCCTTATAAAGATAATACTCTGGTATTTGACGTTTCGAATGTTTTAATGCTCATTTCTAGAAACTCCCGTCGGGGTAACATCCTCAAAACAAGCAAATAAAACCCACCTCTACGTCTGCGTCAAAGCCTTCTTATGTTGCAACATTTGAGAGGACATACTACTGCTCAGCCAAATACCCTAACTTGATCCATTTTAAACAAATTACGCTGATATACTTTTTAGAAAATTATTAAAACACGTTGCGCAAGAAGTAACATTAGAATACAAAAAACTTATAAGTTAAATTATTCCTAAATACTCAAGTAAAATTATTCCTAAATACTCAAGTACAAATTGAAGGCAAACAAACACACAACAAAATAAAAAACAATTAAGATAAAAGACTTACCATAATTTGATATTGAATAAGAATAAGTCTTGAAGGATATTTTGCGCAATGCCAATGAGCAGTTTAAAGAGCGCATGTAAATTGTGATATTATACACAGATGTTGTATGACGTAAAATTGCGGTTAATCAAAATATCCCTCAAGCGAAGCCTTAGTAAATAATAACGCTATTGGTCAAAAAATATCTTAATTGATTGGAGGATGAAAGTGTAAGGTGATTGGTTAATAATGTTGTGTTTAGAGAATAACTTAACTGGAGAATAGAGTAACAACCAAGAACGTAAAGATGTACAAAAAGCTGTCTATAAATCGAGTCAATAAATAAGAAGCAATAGCTGAATAACAACATTTATTTTTTACAATTAGTATTTATCTTTATTCAAATATATTCGACTAAAGGTCGTCTTCAAAAGACGTTCAGAATACACATTTTTTTCGCATGCCTTTGTGGTCTCAAATAAAAACTTCAAAAAAAAGTATTTAAAACATTTTTTAATGATGACTTTAGTCTTTTAAAGACGTTTTAAACACGTATTATATTTGTTTGCGAAAGATATCTTTCATATATAGAAATAATACGTATTTAATACGTCTCTTAAATATAAGTTTTATATTTAGCTAAAACTCATCTTGAAAATTCGTTTTTTATGCGTATTTTTATCGTCTACTCTAGAAAAGATGTGAATAATATTAAAATAATACGTATTGAATACGTCTTGTCCTTGCTGGGGTATTTTAAGTTTTTATACACCCACAAGCCATATAATAAGTCAATTATGCGGTCAAAAATTAGCTTTCTATACGTATGATAAATTTTGTTATATCTAAAGGTAAATTATAAATGTTTTAAACACTGTTTTGATATATATTTGTTAATGTTATTTATTATTTTCATCTTTGATGCATCAACCGTTGGTGGTGATTACAGCAATATTAATTTGATTGCTGGTTCCTATGTATATTTTGTGTATACGAAATTAAAACAATATATGATGTTATAAATACAATGAATATATACCACATACTGCGCAAAAATGTTACGTCATGTACTTAAATTTATCTTAAAAAAACGTTTAAAATACGTCTAAAACGTTTTTATAAAGACGTCTTCATTTAGACGTCTTTTAGCCTTATGATCATCTAGACGTCTACAAGTGCGCCTTTTAGACCTCCTTTAAGACATCTTTAAAACGTCTTTTAAACGTCTTTGTGCGTACTGGGAAGGTGCTCTATAATTAATACAAAATTTATTAAAATTTGTTCTACAAAATGCAATTAATGCAAAATACATTTAGCAAATCTTTATTTCTTAGTGAGTACTTATTAGTAAGTTTTAATGTAAAATTGTATTTATTTTTAACTTTTAAAGAATATAAATTGTGAAAAGAAATTGGAGATGTGCGTGTTTTACATTTAAACATAAAAGACAATACATTAAAAATATTAAGTTGATATATATTAAGAATATTCATTTCGTTTTAAAGAAGCTTAGCATGATATAAACGATTTTTAAAATTAATAAGTCGTGCAACATGTTTCTGTTGGCGATAAAGTGGTTCTAATTTAGTTTTGCTAACACTACCCCAAGCCGCATTAGCATAGTTCAGATGGCAATAAAAGTATAGTTAAAAATAAAAGAGTGGTATAACTGAACTAATGTATGTCTATTTAGCATGTTTTTTATTTTGAATAGTATTCCTATACATTTGGAAATTTTAGATGATAAGTTTTCAATGTGTTTTTTCCATGTCAGATTTTCATCAATAAAAACTCCTAAAAAAATTTGTAGCCGTTACTCTTTTAATTTGCATGTCATCTATAGAAAGAGCAGGCAATTCACCCGGTAGAAGATACTTTTTGTAGCATGGATGAAAAAGAGAACATTTTGTTTTTTCAATATTAAGAGTAAGCTTATTTAATTTAAACCATTTAGAAATTTTAATTAATTCTATGTTTATACTTTGAAATAGTGTTGCTATGTTGCTATGAGATAAGAAAAAAAAGTTCGTGTCGTCAGCAAACATAATTGTCATTAAATTAGATGCTTCATAGAGATCGTTTATGTATATGAGAAATAGTAGTGGTCCTAGGACAGACCCTTGGGGAACTCCACATGTTATATCTAACAATTTTGATTTCGATGATATGTCATAGTGAACAAATTGCTTTCTATTGCTTAAATAACTTTTTAAAAGCTTCAAAACACTGCCAGAGATTACATAATATTTAAGTTTTTTGAATAGAATTTTATGATCAATCGTATCGAAGGCTTTAGACAAGTCAATAAAAATGCCTAAAGTAAACTTGGAATTTTCAAATGATTTAGTAATATATTGTGTTATTTGAAGTATAGCGTGTTCAGTGGAGTTATTTTTTTTTAAATCCATATTAATTTTTGTATAGGATATTATTTTGAGAAAGATGATTCAAAATTTTATTATAAAGAATTCTCTCTATAATTTTTGAGAAAACAGAGAGAACAGATAGTGGACGGTAATTACTAACATTAAGTAAGTCTCCACCTATAAATATTGGTGAAACTCTAGCTATTTTTAATTCATCAGGAAAAATTCCTTGTTGAATTGAACATTTAAATATTTTAAATAGGATATTTTTTGATAATATCATAGGAATAAATAACAATGTTTCCATTGATATCATCAGGACCGACTGCTTTATTTTGCTTTAGAATTTTAAAAGCTCTATCAAATTCATCAAAAGACAATTCAAAAGACTTTAGACAAGATACTAAAGGAAAACTACATCTGTTTATTATTTTATTTATATTAGAAATTTTCTTTGCTAAACTTGGTCTAACATTAAGTAAAGAATTCATTCATTTTATTTGCTACAATTCTCGGATCATAAAATATTTTATTATCAATTTTAATAGCTCTAGAAAGAGAGCTAGCTATCAATTTCTTACTGCCTGTAATTTCCCTTATAATTTGCCATGTTTGCTTTGAATTCTCTTTATACTTTTCTAGTAAATTTATATAGTATCTTTTTTTTAAATTTTTTCTTTGGATTTCAAAATTTTTAGCGTAACTCTTATAAATTGTCTTACTTTCTAATGTCCTCGTTTTTAAATACTTTATATACAACTTTTGCTTAACTTTAGAACTTTTTCTGAGATCTTTTGTAATCCATGGTGACGTGAAATCTTTATTTTTTTTAGTATTTTATGTTGAGGAAAATTAATATCATAAATTTCAAAAAATGTTTTTAAAAATGAATTATAGGCTAAATTAGCATCATTAGAATCTATGTGTTTTCAATGAAGTAAAGATAATTGTTCCTTAAAAGCAAATCAATTCGCTTCCGTAAAAAAACGTTTAATGAAAGGTTTATTTTGGTGTAGAATTTTTTTGATGTCTGTGTTTATGGAGAAAAAAATAGGAAAGTGATCAGAGACGTCACTTTTAATAATACCTTTTTTTAAAGATAAGTTAAAAACGTCAGTTGTTATTTATATTATCTAATATAGATGATGATGTTGATGATATTCTGGTAGGCTTATTTATTAACGGTATCGCTCCAATTTCAAAAATGCCATTGTAAAATTTTTCAATGTTATTATTAGTATGGTATTCAAAACAATTTAAATTAAAATCACCAATTATGTTGTTTAATTTCCTTTCGTGGATATTTTTTTTAATTATATCATTATGTAAAAATGCATTAAAATTCTCAACTACGCCATTTGGTGGGCGATAACAACAGCTTAAAATTATATTCATGGTATTTTTAGTTGAAATTTCAATACTTAAAACCTCTTTTTCGCCATCAGAAATACTTAGGTCTGGCCTGTTAATAAACCGCAAGCATTCATTCACGTAAAAAAAAACACCACCACCATGCTTTTTATTTTTACGCGCTAAAGAAATTAAATTAAAACCTGGAAGATGGAGATTTGAATTTTTAACATTATCAGAGCAGCACCATGTTTCTGTAATGCAAATTATGTTAAAAATATTAGAAGTTTCTTCTATATTACTATGAAAAGTATCAAAATTTTTTTTTAAGCTTCTTATATTAAAAAGAATAACATTAAGAAAATCCCCTTTAAGAAAATCTTTCAATTCATTGTTATAAAAATAAGAGCAGTTTTGCAGAGCACTTGCTTCACTAAAATAATTTATGTCAGGATCGGATTCATTATCAAGTAAAAAACCATTAGTTTGAAAAAAGCTAAATGAACTTGACTCGAAACTATTTTGTTGGTTTGAATCCATTTTAGAATTTAGAATTTAAATAATTTTATAACTATAAAATGAAAATAAAATTTACTTAAAATCGCGTGTGAATAATTTAGCATACTTTCCTTTTCATCGTAGCTCTTTTGCTTCCGCGAATAAATTTCTTCTTACTTTCATGGTATTTACGAACTTTTCCACAATCGCGTTCTTGTCTTTAAAGCTTAAAAATTTTACAACAATAGTTCTATTTTTTCTTTTATCACCCAACTCCTTTTTTCCAACTCTATGAGCTCTTTCAATTTCTATATTACCATTTAGTCCCAACTTATCTTTTAAAAGTTCTTTTATTTTACCTTCAGTTTCTTGCCAGGTTTTAATTTCCTTTTCTTCTATACCATTAAATTTCAAATTATTTCGGCGACTCCTATAGGAGTCGCCACTGTGCGACTGGACCACTGTGCGATGCAAAAATGAATTTAGGAAATGATAACGTTATTAAAGATAAGTTGGCTGAACTTAAAGATATATCTTTAAGTTCAGCCAACTTATCTTTAATAACGTTATCATTTCCTAAATTCATTTTTGCATCGCACAGTGGTCCAGAAATGCCACTTTTGAGGCAAAAATCATATCTTCACCAATTTTAAAGATAATAAGCTAAAATTTTTAGTGAATGTTCATTATACTCTGGCCAACAATAATTGTTATTGTAATGTTGCTTTATATACCTCTAAAGGACACGCCAATAACACAAAACCAAGGACAAATCGCAAAACGAATAATAAACATGTGACACGTATTTCATATTAATTTTCAACTTTCTATTGACTATAAACAGTCACCAGAATGTTTGATACATTGTTCGATTGAATAAGTATCATACCTGTGCAGAACACCAAGAACACATAGCTTAATAAAACTTCCATTTAACTTATTTTAACAGAATTATGAATACCTTTTAACTAAATATTTTTTAGAGGACAAACTTCACATTTATAACATCTTGGTGGATTACAAAAACATGCAGAGAGAATCACACCAAGAACAACATCAAGGACAGGTGCCAAGGACAAAAAGTAAGCTCAACAGCAATATATAAAGAATTAAAATAATTTCCAAGATTTATGATACATTTATGAAAATTAGTGTATAGAATAAATGCTCTAAAATAACACACCAAGGACACATTACATAACATGCAACATGCCTTTTGGATTTGTACTTATATCTAGATGTTAAAATTTATTTCCATAATACTAACAAAATGTAGTATTATAATAGTTTGACTTCCTGGTCGATTAATAAACGAAATTATCAAGTACACATATTTTGTAAATAACTAGACATGAATAATCTGTGCATATGGTAGCACAGCAAGAAAATACAACAACTCAAAAAGAACGCGTAATATTAGTTTTACACCAAGATTATAAATAAAAATAATCATTCTTCAATATTTCTATATAAAATTTTTTTTTAATAAACTGAGCAATTTAAAAATATATAATTATAAAGGGTTTGAGTTTTTAAAAAACATCAATGAAACATGTTTAAACATGTGTACATACTACTAGAAAAAAGGTGCTATTTAAAAAATGCAGCTTTATAGATTTCTTAAAATAAAGTAAATATATTTAGGACACATACTATCAATAATTCAATTAGTTTGATATAAAGAATATAATATTATTTCAAAAGTTACAAAAGAAGGTCTAAACATTCTGCTAAAAGTTCAAGTTCCTTTTTTGATTCTGAACTTCGCCTCATAGAAGTGATAAAGGGGTCTGATGAGCAGAGCAATCTTCTCATTACATCTTCATTTGTAAGTTTTCTCGAAATATTTCTTGTAAAATGTTCTCGAAAATTTTTAACATCTTTATTTCTACTTTCCTGGACTTCTTCAGATAAGAGGCCAATTGGAACTGACTTGTCTCTTACAACCTGGTGTGAATGTATAATCATCTTGTGAACTCCAACAGGCATAGGATACCATTTAAAATGGGCTACATATATATTAAATGTTTCTTTGCAACATAATTCTAGTTTATCAGGATCAATTGGGTGTTTACAGGACAACACACAAAGGATAATGAAAAATCTTTTAACAAGACCTTTATCAATTCCAAGTATTTCAGCAAAAGTTTCATGGCTTCAAAATGCCCTTCTTGCTGTGTTTCTATCATTAGATGTACCAGAGCCACCATTTCTTGATACATCAACAACAAGTCCAAGTGTATCTTTGATTTTTCTATTCTTTTTTTCTACTTGCAACTATATTTTTCTTTTTAGGAGTGTTTGCATGAAAAAATCCACAATCATTGTACCCTGGTCTTCTTCTCTGTCCAATATGCAACAGACATTCAAAACAACGAATCCAGAGATGGAGAGTGTGGATTCCCAAGTCCAAAGAAATCTTATTAGGTTGTTTATTATAAGCAATTACAAAGTCATTCATTTTTTTAGGATTTAATCCACATTTATTGCAAACTTGATAAGAATCAGTTAATGGAGAAAGAAGAGTGGAAACTTTTCCGTCAATCATAGTACATTCTAACTTGTGCTTGACTTGAAATAAGTCTATCGTTGTTGTTCTGAGTTCAGTTGACATAAAAAAATCATATTCTGCTTTAACAATTTGCTGATTTTTTTTAACGTATTGCATTCGAACAGGGCGACAATATTAGGTTGAGGATGTTTTGGGGTTAGTCCAAAGAATAACATTAGTTTCCTGAACTTTAAGTTGCACAGGTACTGTACATGAAAAAAACAAAGATTCTTTAACTGAGAATGACAATCTGTTTTCTTCATCTTCAGTTTTCTGTTTATAAACAGACTGTCCAGTTGAACCATCAAATCCGACTTTGCTTACAAGAAGAAGAGTATTGCAAGGCTCAGGTAGTTTTGATTTATCAAATCTACTTGATTCCAAATCCTGTTTGTAGTGTGATCCATTATTCCTTGAAGATTTACAGAAGCACTGTAGTTTGTGGTAACAGTTCCGGAATCTGGAATACAATCACTTTTAGATTTCACAATAAAGTTGTAGGCAGGGTATAACATGCAACCTTTATCTAAGGCCCCTTGACGGATAGTTTGATAGTCAGCCCTACTCATTCTACAGTCTAACATTAAAGCTAAAGCTTCTTCAGCTGAGTAGACCTTAGAGCATGATACATTGCAGGACCCATCAACTTTACTTTCCATCATATGTTTTAAAACTTTGGCGTCTTTATTTCGTCCTTCTTTATTTAGATTAAGGATAAGGGCATGAAATAGGCTTTCAGTAGTAACTCCTAACTTTTCAGTAATCTCTGAAGATCTTCTTTTCTTAGACCTTGTTGAGAGATCTTCAAATGTTTTTGGTGCACCTCGTTGTAAATGGTTTATCCTAACTTGCTGTTGAAGTTCATTTACAATAAATTCCATAATTAACCATTTCTCGTAACAATTTATAAATCTCCCTTTTTGTCTACCTGTCTCATTCCATTTCTTTTTAAAGTTTTTCATAAATTTTTCGGTTAACTTTATCTGATTGTAGTTCGGATAACATTGAGACATCAATATACAAATTTCAGTTTTCGCTTTCTTGCTAATTAAGCTTTCATATTTATTATCATATTTTCTTTTAATTAAGTAATCGAAAATGTCTTTGTTCTTCATATTTAAATTTGATTTCAACACTATAGTGGTGAATTGTATTTAGTGCACAAAGTAATTAATGCAAATATTTGTGAATATTTCTTTTCGTCTTTTCTGCTTTTATTCTAGAATAGCCACTATTCATATTCGCGGTTGAACCGGAAATTGAAAATTTTCCTGATTGTTCAAAGTTTTATAAACATAGGGAGTGTGAGGGGGAGCTGTATTTTAGTTTAAGCATGTCATGTTTAAACTGACCCTATAGACACAAAAGCAAACCAAAGCAGCCAAAACTTTTTCAGAAGTTTTCTATAAACATCATTTTTTCAAATGCAAAAAATTTCAAGCTGGGTAAACCTGGGCGAAAATTTTCCTGATTGTTCAAAGTTTTGTTTTCAAACAATTTAAAAGAGAAAAGTGTTAAACATGCGGTAAATTGTGTCTTTTTTATGAAATTTTATATTTTAAATTATTTTATATTGATCCTCCATATTTTATAAGAATATTTTAAAAAATTGGTATATCTGTGACATTGGTAGAAGTGAGAATGTATAAAAGTTTGCAGAGTGATTTTTGCCCGAAAAAATGTAATTTTGTGTCAATTTTTGAACTTCAAACCCTCCTTAAACAATTTTTTTCTTATTAACGGACCTTAAAAATTTAAATCTGGTTTTCACATACTATATATAATTTAATTTTTAAATTGTTTTTATTATAAAACAAAGTATGTTTTTGTATTTATAACATGGTACTGTACCACTGTGCTTTGTTACTTGATTTTGATGCTACTAAATAACAAAAAATTAAAAAGGTTTAATATATTATTTTTCAAAGATAATACATTACCATAGCTTTTAAGTGTCCATGCCATTAAAAAATATAAAATTAAAAGGATAAGAAGCAAATGATACGTTAATATTTTATGGAATATAAACTCGTATTGAAAAGATACATGTAGCTTTACCAATGCTACTAAATGCTGTACCACTAAAGGTTTTAAAATATAATGAACAATAATTTAAAAAGTTTCTTCTTTTACTAAGTCATTTATAACCATTTTGAAAAGATACAAACTTATCATTGCTAACAGATGTCAATGCAATTAAAGACTGCAAAATTCAAAAGATAACAAACAAAAACCATCTTCAAAATGTCATTTATAATGATTTAAAAAAGACTTCATCGGTAAGGTTATCATTGAAAAAAACACATCATGAAATAGGGTATATCATAAAATCATGAACATTTAATTGGTTATTTTAAAATACTTCGAAAAGATATAACTTTGCCATTGCTATTGATGTCACAATTGCCATTGTTATCACTCATAAATAAAAGAAAAAAAAGAAAAAGAAAACAGGCAGAAAACCCCATCAAAGTAAATGGATTATATACTTGCAGTGAAAAGATACTTGACTTTACCATTGGTACCAGATGTTGATGCTATCAGTAATAAATGTTGCTGCCACTAAATAACACAAGTTAAAAATATGTACAATATATATTAATTTGAATAGCTGTTTATAACAATTTTTCAAAAATATAACATTACCATTGCTACTGTGTCTATGACACTTAAATAAAATAAAAAGTCTAATAAGCAAATAACACCTTAATAGCTTATGGCATTTAAACTCGTATAGAAAAGATACATGTAGCTTTACCACTAGTACTAAATGCTGTAGACACTAAAAGTTACAAATTAAAATGAGCAATAACTTAAAAAGATATCTTCTTATACTAAGTCATTTATATCATTTTGTTTAAGATTTCGTATATCATTTATGAGTCATAACAATCATTTTAAAAAGATATAACCTTACCATTGCTACCAGATGTTATTAAAGATTACAAAATAGAAAAAATAACAAGCACAAAATTATCTTCAAAATATATGTCATTTATAATATCTTTAAAAAGATATAATCAGTGAGATTATAATTGGAAAATAAAGTTCTCACCACCTAAGAACACATCATAAAACAGGGCATAATATAAAATCATTTAATTGGTTTTTTGCTACTATTTTGGAAAGATATAGTTTTACGATTGCTACTAGATGTTGATGCCACAAATAAATAAGTTGAACTTTTAAAGCTTCCACTGCAAAACAATAGCAGATCGTGCTTTACCATTTGGATTTGTGATACCGAGATCATCACAGTAAAAGCTATACTAATTTTAAAATCAGTAAATTTAGCAATTTCAGGAGATTGAAGTAAGAAAGACAATGTGTCTGAAAATGGAAGTATACAAACTTTCTTCAGCCCAACAGATTTAACTAAAAACATTTTGAATACTCTCACAAAATAATTCTCATGGCAATTTTGACATGATATAATTTCACAGCAAGATTTTAGTTTAGAAACATTAATATCTGGCACTAACACCATTTTATTTAGATGTAGAAAAATTTAATCAAAAATGTTTTGAGCACACTTGTGCTTAGCTTGAAGTCGGAAAGCTAATGCTCCTAAGTAATCGTCAGTTACTTGATATTGTTCTACTTCTTTAATTATTTCAACATCAAGACTATTTTTTACAAGTGCTGGACATTGCTCAGTACGCATTTGAAATCCATAGAGTGTCTTAAACTTTGAATAACATATATCACAAATAACAGAAGATTTGTTTCCATGAATTTGTAAGTAAATCTTCATCAAACAATACCTAAAAGTTGTAAAAGTACAGCAATTACATTTGTTTGAAAATACCTTTCACTTTAAGTTTAAAGTGTCTGTCAACTGATTGGTATTTGAAGATAAATTTGCTGTTGAACATGGTTGAGTTTGATTATTGATAACATTAGTTAGGATTACAAAAATAATTTAAACTTATAGAGTTGATGGAAATTGGAACAGGAAAAGAGTCATTGAGGTGTCTTTACATGCAAAATATCTATTAACATCTACAGAAAAAGTATAGTTGTTTTTGTAATTGATTCAAAAAGTCAAATGACATGATAATTGAGAATCAGATTGAGATGGAGATTGGTTGTTAAAGATATCTGTGTATATATATATATATATATATATATATATATATATATATATATATATATATATATATATATATATATATATACATATATATATATATATATATATATATATATATATATATATATATATATATATATATATATATATATATATATATATATATATATATATATATATTTATATCACGGCAAATTGTGAAATCTTGTCAGGAACGAAACAATTATTTTTCTAATCGAGTTGTTAACATCTGAAATGTGCTACCAGCGATTGTAGTCAATGCAAGTTCTACTAACATTTTTAATAGTCGATTTGATGCATTTTCAAAGCTAACCAGGATAAAGGAGAGTATGCACACATGATCCTAAAAATCTATCAGGCCAACTTACTGAATATATGTTTTTATTTCAATCTCTAAAATAACAGTACATAATAGCAAATTTTATATCTTATTATAATTCAATTATCATTTTTTTATCAGAATATTTTAAGTAGATTTAACATTATAAAAACTAAAAATGCTCAATTAGGATCATGGGTGCATACCAGTATGCTCCCTTGATCCTACCTATATGCACCCTTGATCCTATGTATGTATACTTGATTCGAGATCAAATGTATACCATGATTGTATAAGAACAATTTTTAAGTCATCAAAACAATGTCTATAATAAAAACCAATAAAATTATTATTAATTTTACTACAAATTTATCTTTCTTAAAAAAGTAAAAATTAATAAAAAAAATGTTATTTTTTACTGAGACTCAACGTTTTTATTTTCATTACTTTCAAGATCAAGTTTTCTTTTTCTTGTCATGAAGATCTTATTTTGCATTTCATGTTTTTTCTTTTTTGACTAATATTTTTTTTTTATTTCCTAAAGCATTTCGAACAGGAGTGTCTGTCAGTATTCGAGTACGCTGACGTTTACGTCCTTTAATGGATTTCCTAGATCCAGCTTTTGAAAATGGTCTAATTTTTTCTAGACTTGCTTGATGAGAGATATTATTAGAAACACTGGATAGTTGAATTCCAGGGTCAGATATAGGCTGAATAGGCAATACACTACAAGCTGAACCAGATGACAGACTTGACATCAATGATTGATTAAAAGCTGGGGCATGAACTGGATCAACAACACCTGGAAAAGGGTTAGCAGTAATAGGTTCTGGACGGTCTGTTACACATGAAGACAAAAACTCATTATCAGAAAATATGTTAGGATTAAAGGGTTCAATTCCTGCCACAGCAAATCCTGCAGAAATGTTAGACAAAGTAAAAGCTTGTGCATAGGCTTTCCTTACAACTGAAGCTATATCATATATGGTCATCGATCTTGGATTAGATACAATCCAATCATCACAGGCTGCATTGTAATAACGTTTCAGTGGCCCATAAACTAACCAATCTAATGGCTGCAACTTGTGACTACAATGTGGTGGAAAGGACAGCATAGTTATGCCATTTTTTTTAGCTAAATCTAAACACACAATTGAAACATGGCTCTCGTGGTTGTCAAGAAGTAAAAGCACTGGATTAGCTGGTGAACATTTCACATTTTGAATAAAATGTTTCATCCACTCTAAAAAAGTTGTAACATTCATCCAACCAGATGGGTTTGCAACCCCAACACATCCAGGTGGACCACCATTTATCATACTTCCTTTAAAATGCTAGTAGCTTCTGGATTTCTTAAAGATAACTCATTCCTACGTAACATAAAACCACGAAGCCACTGTTTCCCAGCAATTTGTAAACTTTTCCACGATTTAGGAATGCGCTTAGAAAGAGGCATTGGAAATTCATAGGCAAGTTTTCGTGTTGTTTTGGTTGATAATCCATAGTGAAGTTTTGAGGCCCTTAAAAGATAATCTGATAAAGATGTTTCTTCTTCGTTGGTAAAGATTTGCATGGTAATGAAGTTAGGTTTGCAGACTGTATATGGATTTAATTGGCATTTCCTTACATATTTCATAACTGTCATTAAATTGATTCCCCTCTCTTTAGATACTCGATAAACTGTACTACCATTAAGAACTGCATTAACAGCTGCTCGCATTTCATTCTCATCAACTTTACCTCTAGGTGGTCTAATGGTTTTTCGTTTTTTATGATACACCATATTTAACTGTAAAAAAATGAAACATATTTATATAGTTTTGCTATATTCCTGATTTTTGGATAAACATTTATAAAGATTTTTACTTACTAAAATCTTCTTTATTAACAAACACACACAGATATATATATATATATATATATATATATATATATATATATATATATATATATATATATATATATATATATATATATATATATATATATATATATATTGAATACTTTACAATTATATTATATAAAAAGTTTTAGGAGAACAAAAAAATACAAAATAGTATAAAATCTTCATTTTAAGGCTTTATTCTAGAAGAAAAAAATATATTTAAAAACAATATGACGTATTGTACATGTTACTTTAAAAGTTAAACATTTTGCGTGTGTGTGTGTATGCACCTTTGATCATAGGATCAAAGGTGCATAAACGCATTAGGATCAAGGGTGCTAACCCACTCGATTTTTACAAAAATTCTTTTTTGGTCATATTAGATGCTTCTATCGCTTACCAAAAGCAACCATACAAGAGGTGAATAGTTAAGTTACAAAATGACATAAGCAAAATTATTCAACTTAAAAAAATATTAAAAATCAAACTATTTAGAAATAAATTTAATAGTGGTCTATTCTTTAACCAAAACACAATTAATTTTGAAGATACAATATTTATAACACGCTGGTTATCAGCCCTCTTTAATAAGTTATGTAAGTATGGAGATAACGCTATAGGATCAAAAGTGCTTACGGATCAAGGGTGCAAGTTCTCCCCTACACTGTGTGTCCCAAATTATGTCATCATAGTGGTGCTAGATGCTGCACCACTTCATCAAAGTTTACAATTCAAACTTTATTCTTTTTTAAATGGCTTGTAAGTTTTTGATTTATGATTAAACAAATTTAAATTCATATATATATTTATATATATATATATTTATATATATATATATATATATATATATATATATATATATATATATATATATATATATATATATATATATATATATATATATATATATATATATATATATATATATATATATATATATATGTGTATATATATATTTAGTTAGTGGTAAACTGCGTGGGTCTTATCCATAAGCTGAGACGTTGTAACGTTCAGCTATAGCAGCCCAGTACTTTTTTTTTCTTTTTCTTTTAAATTAATATTTTCTTATTTTTCTAAAGCCATTCGTCTAAACTTGCTTTAAAACTATTCAAATTCTCGGAATCTACAACTTTTTCCGGAAGTTTGTTACAAATTTAGCAAACTCTGTTTGTGAAGAAATGGATTCTGGAGCTAACCGATGCATGAAAGTCATTTATTTCGTGAGGAGTAAAAAACTGCATTCTAATTTTATGTTTGAGACCTCTAATGAAAGAACATGGGCCATCTAATTTAATGCTTAACTTATAGACTGATTTGACATTAAGATTGACAAATTCTAAATTGTTTAATATCTTATATAAATGAATAAGGTCTCCTTGTTTTCTTCTGATTTTTAAATTAATTAAATCCATTTTAACTAGCCGTTTCTCATAACTTAGCATTCGGTTTGAGTATGGTATTTTTGTGGCCCTACGTTGAAATCTTTCAAGCATTGAGATTTCGTCCACATTCGGAGGACTCCACGCTGGAGCCGCGAATTCAAGATGAGGTCGCACATAAGTAGTATACAAAATTTTCCACATATAACAATCTCTACTTTTAAAGGCATTTTTCAATAACCCCAGTATTTTGAAGCTTTGTTAACACACACACACACACACACACACACACACACATATATATATAAATATATATATATATATATATATATATATATATATATATATATATATATATATATATATATATATATATATATACATATATATATATATATATATATATATATATATATATATATATATATATATTTATATATATATATATATATTTATATATATATATATATTTATATATATATATATATATATATATATATATATATATATGTATATATATATATATATATATATATATATATATATATATATATATATATATATATATATATATATATATATATATATATATATATATATATATATATATATTTATATATATATATATATTTATCATCATTTCATCACCATATGATTATTCAAATTAAAGCAAAAAAAAAATATAGGAAAATCAATCAACCGCTAAAAAGTTCAGATTTTGGCGCGAATTGTTGTGACTTATTTGCATTTTAATTTAAAAAATGACAGCTATTTTAGTTAAAGTGGAAGTAAACCTTACCACTATAAATTTTTTGGAATAATATTTCAAAAAATGAATTAGATTTCTAAATTATTGAGAGCTTCATTCTCGACCCATACACCCTCCTAAACATTAATATCTTCCACAACATCAATGCTGCTGTCAAATTCGTCAAAAAAATATCACTGGATAGAGACAGCTCCATCGGCCTAAAAACTACTTGATTTTCTTGTATGATGTTTTAGTTCGAAAAACTGGTTTCTCAATTTTACTCTTGACTAAATGCATCTTTTGCAACTTTTTTTCATTTGCAATGCTTTTTGAATTGACTTTACAGCTCTCTACCAAATCATTTACAACCACCAAATTTTTAATAAACGTTTTAAAAGCTAAGAAATCAAGATCAACTTTCCAAGATCAACATAATGAGTTTCCAAGATCAACATAATGAGTTACAAGTCAAGTGGAACAAAAACCACTTGACTTGTAACTCATTATGTTCAAGAATATCAAAAATTAGCTAAGACTCAGAACCAACATAATCTGCAAGGGTAAGCGGTTCATCGTAAAAGTCAAAATCTTCCGTACTTCTTATAAACCCAGTATTATTTTTCCTTCAAAATCATAGGCCTTGGGTCTAGGGTATTGCAACAGCTTTTTTGCTATCTCTTCTTTCATGTTATTTGGTACAGACATGTTTGTATTTGTGAAGGCAAGTACCAACTATGTTTTTCCTATCTATGGAAAACTACTGCTGCTGTTAGTTTGATTTACTCCAGGTGGAACATCTGCCATATAAAGTGTTGATCCTAAAAAGGTTTAAAAAGTTTAAAAATCTACATTGTTATTGAAATATAGTAGCATATGAAATGTAATCTACTTAATTCTAAAATAACCTGGATTGCTGAAGTATCTAATTTTTTAACAGTCAAAAACTTTGGAGCATAAAAGATTGAAATAAAGTTTGCCATTCTCTCTACCTTTGTGATCTTTTCCTTATTGATATTCAAAGTTCAATAGTCTGATTAAAAAAAAGCATTATCTTAAGGTAGTATATGCACTTAGTCATAAACCGTGCATAATGAATTGCACCAGGCTTGTAAATGTGGGTAGTTTTAATTTCTGGATCCAAAAACATATTTCAAGAACAAGAATCTGTTTAACTTACAATAACTTTATTTCCTGTAAATTGAACGACGAATTATTCCAATTTTGCTTGCAGTAGTATCAAAGCAAACAGGTCTTACATGATCTGCAACATCAAACTCTGTCAGAATGCTCTTGATAGCAATGAGCTGATTAAGCCCTATTCCTAATGTAACTCCTGGTGCTCCAAGCAGACGATTAATCTCCCCTGCTCTCAAAACAATGCAAATTCGGTCAACTGGTTTACTTTTGTGAGCTGGTATTAAGTCCTAGAAATAGTTTTATATTTGAAAAAAATATAAAGTTGAAAAAAATAAGAATTTTAATAAGAATTTTGAATTATTATTATATACATCAAATTATTATATACATTAAATTGTTATTTACAAAATTATACTAAACTAAGATATTGATTATTTGAATTAACTCGTGAAAGTTTTAATAAAAAAGATAAACAGTTCATAAATTAGCAATTATGAAAGTGAGGAAAAAAACATTAAGAAAAAAAGATTAAAAACAAGTGAACAAAACATGCATAAAAAATTAATTACAAATGTACTTATAGGTGCCGATTTGTAAAAATATTATTTATGTTTTTTAAACAACGCAGTATTTAGATTGTTTTCATAATATTTGCGAATCTTGTATTTGTACTAAAAAAAATTCTGTGAGCAAAAGAATTACTTATATATCAATATAAAATAGTTAATTGCATTTAAAGAGCTCTGACCCCTTACAAGATTTTTAGAGGCAAGAAATGCAAATATATTTTAAATTTAAAATACATATTGTTAAGGACTTTGCATGACATTTTTTAGGACTCAACAATTCGCGCCAAAATCTGCACTTTTTAGCAACTAATTAATTTTCCTATATATTTTTTTTGATTTAATTTGAATAATCATTTAACGCAAGGTGATCCAATAAAGATAAGAATTTATTTCACATGTCATGTAGACATGGTTAACTATAAAATATTTCGTAAACATTTCTGTGGCACAATCAGGTCTACAGATATTTGATTTTTTGAAAAAAATGGCGTTGTTGGCGCAAGGTGTTAAAATAGATTTTTTGAAAAAAAAAAAATACATTTTGAAATAACTTGTAATTGCCCATCTTTAAAGCCTGCGCACATGTTAAAAATACAAACTTAATGAAAAATGAACACTCCTAATATATATATATATATATATATATATATATATATATATATATATATATATATATATATATATATATATATATATATATATATATATATATATATATATATATATATATATATATATATATATATATACATATATATATATACATATATTTATATATATATATATATATATATATATATATATATATATATATATATATATATATATATATATATATATATATATATATATTATATATATATATATATATATATGAGCTAATTTAACAACACATATACTAACTTTGTTGAACAAATCGTCGCTTCAGTATTAAATTTTTCTATCTGCAAATCTAATCAATAAAATGTTCTTTCTAATATGTAAAATAAATACAAAAAAAAAAAAAAAAATTATATATAAATAAATACAATATTCAATGTTATATAATATATCAGGTAGAACATTGTATTTATATATACATATATATATATATTATATATTATATTTATTTTGTATATTAGATAGAGCATTTTATTGATTACATTTGTAAATAAAACAAGATAATACTGAGGCGACGAAATGTAAACAAACCGAAACTTCCCTGACTATTTTGCTACGATTTTTATAGCTTTCATATTTTTGTTATTTTAAATATATAATTCTTAAATTTATTAAATTTTATTTTTATATGTTTTATGAATATAGTTACCATTTCAGAAATTCTTTTAAAGCGTTGAAAACAAGAATAGCCTAAGAACAAAAAAATAAAACGCATAATATGACGGATAAATATAACGGATGAATATAACGGTTTAATTATAACGCCATTGGAATTGATCAAGCATGTAAAGCCTAGATGATTAAGTTAAGCATAAAGCTTTATTTTTGGTCGTTGAGAGTTATTGTGCAGTTTTTAATTTGCTTTTTTCCGGTGAGCAACTCGGTTTTGTCAGCATTCAATTTTATGCAGTTTGTCAGGGTATGCAGTTTGTGTGTGTATATATTACATGTATTTTTAAGCTTATGGAGGCCAGAAAAGGGTGGAGCTAAAGAGTATAATGCCATCAGCATATGCTACAACACCCGTTTTGTTTCCATTGATTGATGTACCTACGACGCTTTCGTTTTGTAAAGTTTGTAGTAGGTTTTGCGTATAAATGTTATAAAAATAAGGCGAGAGAATAGATCTCCGTCTCACTTCTTGCCTTAGATAGAAAGGATATGATTTGCAATCTAGATAAGAAACAGAAGCATTGCTTTCATAGTATAATGACGATATAGTATTAACAATATACAGAGGGAGTTTTTTTTATCATTGAATGTCCCAGTTGCAGCTGTCAAACGCTTTTTCAACATCTAGGGAACATATATGACAGGAGTGTTGTTGTTGTTGTAGAGTTTAATTGTTTCACTAATAACAAAATCAATGTGTAGGGTTGAGCTACTTTTAGTAAAACCGAATGGAAGAGGATGTTTATGTTTATTATAATCTAAAATAATTATTTTTTAAGAAATGATAATTTATTTTTGAGTTTTTAAATAACTTCGTTTCTTTTGAGACCCAACAAGACATACATTTGAAAAACTTTTTTCTTAATAACATTAGGAATCCATTAAATGTTTAAGGGTCTTGAGATACTCCTAAAAATATATTTTACTAAAAAAATTTTTAAACTCAGAGTTAGTTTATCATATAGAACACATTAAAGAGAAATCATATAGAACACATTAAGGAGATATATTTTGACAACCTAACAAGTAAGTCTCGTTATGTCTTATGGATAATTCGTATGAAAAAAACATAACGTCAAAATCATGTTTTCTTTATATAAACATAACGGTAATTACCCGTTATGTTCAATGTATAATTCGTACAAAAAAAAAAAACCACAAATACTTTTATGTTTTTTTCATACAAATTAAATATAAAACAAAGCAGTAATTGTTATTTAATATGTTTATATATATATATATATATATATATATATATATATATATATATATATATATATATATATATATATATATATATATATATATATATATATATATATATATATATATATATATATATATATATAAATATATATATATATATATATATATATATATATATATATATATATATATATATATATATATATATATATATATATATATATATATACCAAGTTTATGCTATCTTTTATAATACATACAATTTAAAGAATATAAACATATATTTATTATTATTAGGATGATAAACTTTCTCTGTTTATTTGAATTTGCACAACTAAAATGCTAATAAAAATAAAATAAAAAATTTAATTCAATTCAAAAAATACTTTAGGAGGCTCTCTAACTTTCAAAGGATTCGCCTTTTATTCTATCAACAGAATTATAAAACTTATATATACAAATTTAAAATAAAATTACATTTAACTAATTGTTAAATAACGTGTTTTCTTTTTTCTTAAGTTACTTAAAGAGATTGCGATATTACGTTTTGTTCTTATTGTATCTGGATGGTTGATACCTATAATTTCAGTTTGTATTTTCTCAACAGAATAATAAATTTCTAAAGCTTCGTTACATTTTCCCATATTCTTCAAACAGTTTGCGATATTATGTTTTGTTCTTATTGTAACTGGATGGTTGATACCTAAAATTTCAGTTCGTATTTTCTCAACAGAATAATAAATTTCTAAAGCTTCGTTACATTTTCCCATATTCTTCAAACAGTTTGCGATATTATCTTTTGTTCTTATTGTATCTGGATGGTTGATACCTAAAATTTCAGTTCGTATTTTCTCAACAGAGTAATAAATTTCTAAAGCTTCGTTATATTTTCCCATATTGTCAAAACAGTTTGCGATATTATGTTTCGTATCAAGCGTGTGTTTATTATTTTCACCATAAGTTTCTGTGTTAAAACTTTGAATAGCTTTTAATATTTCAATTGCTTCATCAAATAAACCTTTACATACTAATATCTCTTTAATAGAAGTTGTCATATTATAGAAGGTTTTTGACATTGTTTTTTCATTAATCTGAAACACATAAAGAAAATGAAAAACGAAATTATTTCCGAATTCGACGTGATCCTTTTTTCAACTCAAATTTAAAATAATTTACTATTAGATCAAGATAAGTATTTGAACTTGAATTTTTACTTTGAAAATATCTGCTCGTCAACTGAGTCAGTTCGTGCATTGAATACTTGTTATCATCGAAACAATTTAGTAACGAATAACTTGATAGTAATCCAAGAGTTTCATCTATTATATGTTCTTCTTTTATTTCCATTTGATTTAAGATTTGGATTATAAATTCTTTACTTATATTTTGACCATCGCAATGAGATAAACAGTTTAGTATTTCTAATGGAATAAGTTTAGTTTTTTTTAATTTTATTTTTTTAATATTATTTTTAACATAAGCGAATGCATCTTCAGAAGAAAAAACATCAACAAACATTATATTTACATTGTTTGACAAAGTTCTCCATTGCGAGGTAATTAAAGTATACGAGTTTGCTTTTCTTGAAATGAACATTTTCAAACCTTTAACACTTTCATCGTCGACATTGTCAAAAATATACAAAGTTTTTTCATTTATGTAATAGTTGTGAATTTTATCAACAATTACTTCCATGTTAAAATATTCACCTACCGAATCATGAACAAGAAATCCTAATGATTGACAACGATTTCTTATAGAAGTTTGTAATTTTCCAAACGCTGCGTCTATCCAGACAATGTTTTTATAGAAGTCATAATAAATTTCACAGTATTTTTTTGCAAATTTTGTCTTTCCAACACCTGACATTCCATATAGTACTAAAGCCGACTTTTGTATATCTTGTGAAAAATGACAATGAATTTCGTGAAGAAGTTTGTCGCGTTGAACACCTAACATTAAACATATAGTTACTATTATGAATGATCATTTTATTATCTCATTATACGGTATTATTATTTATCTATTTAATAATTCAGGTTTTTCAAATGCAAAGCGTTATTTTTTAAAAATTTATAATTAAAAATTAAAAAATATATATATAACTATACTAGTTTAAAAAAATGGTTTAAAACAAAGTTTATAATATAAATACTATAACAACTTTATAAGTTTACAAAATATAAATCTATAAACATTTTAATAAGAAGTTCTTTGAAAACATGATACTTCGTGAAAACATGATTATTTGTCAAACAGAAATTAATTATTGTTACTCAAGAGAATACATCTTTCAAAATACTTTAAAACTTATAAACGAAAAAAACGTTTAATTAAATCATTAATTTTTTTTTTACAGATTAGATTTTTGCTTAAATTAAAATATTTCCTATTAAAACGTATTTTAAAATTTTGATTTTTCCATAGTTTTTGTTTTACAACTTTTTTTGTAAACTTTACTTTATTTTGATGCAACCATATTAATAAAAACTTGTCAAAAAAATTAGTTGATTTTATTTTAACTAAGTTGAAAAGAGTTAACTAAGTTTAAAAATAAATGTTCTTTTTAACAGCAAATGAAATTTCATTTTCCTGATTCCAGACATATTATAACTGGTATAAAATACTTTTTTTTATATTCTCTTATATCTTATGTATATGTTTTTTTTATATTCTCTTATATTATTTTCTCTATTATTTTTATATGTTTTATTTATATTCTCCTAAATGTTATGTATATATATATATATATATATATATATATATATATATATATATATATATATATATATATATATATATATATATATATATATATATATATATATATATATACATATATATATATATATATATATATATATATATATATATATATATATATATATATATATATATATATATATATATATATATATATATATATATATATATATATATATATATATATATATATATATATGTATATATATATATATATATATATATATATATATATATATATATATATATATATATATATATATATATATATATATATATATATATATATATATATATATATATATATATATATATATATATATATATATACAGGGTGTAAACTAGCCCTGTGGCGCCCCTTCAAACGCGGTTTTCCCAAATGCTCATAAAATTAAAATTCCCAATTTAAAGATGAAAAAATCCCATTCTCCAAACAAAAGTTTCCAAATTAAAATTTAATAATATTTCTAAAAATGATTTAAAATCAATTATTATTTAAAACTAATAGAAAAATAACATTAAAAAATTCTAATTCATTAATTGCATAAAACATGAAATCAAATCGCCATTATTGGTACAAAAAAACGCAATTACATAACTGCGAAAATTGGTTTCTTGGAAAAAAACATCATAAGAATTGGGATTTTTGGAGCGATTTTTGGGATTTTTGTGGCAATTAAGTTTGAAAATAGTTTTTTGCAATGAATTCCAACAACAGCAAATATTATATAAAAAAGTTAGCAAGAAATAAAGTACTAATCTAAAAGATCCAAAATAATAACAACCTTGTTTGGTTTAACACCCGCAAATGCTATTTCTTTAAAAGTTTCTCCCTTTTTGGCTACAAAATTAAATAACTTATTAAGTCTTACTGTAAACTCAAATTTTAGTAGTACATGTATTTCGTCAACAAAAACATCGAGAAGGTTATGTTAGATACCTTTTGATCAATTACGGTTATTACGGAAAGTCTTTTAGTTATTGTTTTTCTTTTTTTTTTTGATTTTATATCAACTGAATTTGCTAAAGTTTTTTACTTTTTTACTGGTATTCTTAGAAGACACGCGTGCAATCGCTTGCTAATAATAATGCTCTATAATTAAACGACATTTGTTGCTGTTTTTGCTGGGACTTTGTGATTATAACTTTATTTCGCTATGCGATTTATGTATAAAACAAATTATTAATTATAAAATTGAACTCGCAATAAATGTGAAATATGAAATTTATGAGCTTGTGTTTACTATTTTTAAAACCTTATCTATTTTCAGAAAATTTCTTTTGATAACACAATTTATTACATGATGATGTAAGGGTTCGTCCGTAAAGTACGTCGAGCAGAATTTAAATAATAATTAGAAGTAGAAGATCATTGGGTCATTGGAGATCGCTATTTTACTATATTACATTGAAAAAGAAATATATATTCAAAATAATACTCTTGAAATGTAAGCAGCGACAATATGTAAAGATTAAAAATAAATCAAATTAATTATTCTCAATAATAATTAATATACACTGATTATTTTACAATAAAAAAATATATCATTCCTAATATATGTTCGGAAATCGGTTCTTAGTTTGCAGTGTGTCGTGAAACAACAGCTAATTTTGTGTTGATTTCATATTCATCTTCAATGATACAGATGGTATTTTATTTTATTTTTGGCGCTGATCAATCAATGTATGCAGCGCTGAAGTAGAGTAGAAAAAAAAAAGAACACCAAAATAGGACCCCATGCTTTCCCACAACACATTTTAATATCAGGGGAGGGGGGGGGCGATTTAGAAATACTTTGACAATTTCCCAATTTCGTTAAAACGCTGTATCAAATTTATTCTTGGTTAACACTCTGATATATATATATATATATATATATATATATATATATATATATATATATATATATATATATATATATATATATATATATATATATATATATATATATATATATATATATATATATATATATATATTTATTTTCAGTGGCGGAATTACAAAATTTGGGCCCCCCCCGCAAAAGAATGTTTTTTTTGCGGAAAAGAGTTTTATAGTATAAATATTATTGAGAGTATAACTTTTTTTATATGAGGGCCCCCTATAGCTGTTAGGCCCCCCCCCCCCCCGCAACGCAGGGTCCTGCGTCCAGTAGTTCCGCCCCTGTTTATTTTATTGATGTTTTGTGTTAACTAATGTAGTATTTAATTTATTAAATTTAAACTTTAGGTAATTTTTGATTTTTCTAACAATAATATTTTTAATTACTTTTTTTCATAATTTTATTTTCAATTATGTTTTTTCATTATTTTTTTTTCAGTATTTTTTGTACTTGTTATATATAACATATATATATATATATATATATATATATATATATATATATATATATATATATATATATATATATATATATATATATATATATATATATATATATATATTGTTAGCCATTCCAGACGATTTTTTTATAATTTAAATATTCAAATATAATTGATGTCATTGTATAGAGTTTAGTTTGACTTAAAAAATGAGGGGTCATTTGGCCTTTGAAGTTAAACGGATCAATATCGAACTTTTTGTAGTAAAAAAATGGGTGATTTTCTGACAAAAGGTATAGAGCTTAAGTATGGAAAATTTACTGCGAAATAGCACCAAAATCAAAAGTATTATAGACATTTGAATAAATTTTAAACCAATAATACATTTGACTTGAAATTTACCATAGTGACCGACCAACTATAAGAAAATAAAATTCTAAATTTTTATTTAGAAATTTGTCAGGATTGACCAGAAATTATCTATTTTACAGACCAGGATTTTTACTAATTCATACATTTTAAGTGTCATACTGACTTTTTAATAACTTTTGAATCGTTATTACAATTGAATTTTCTATAGTAATCCAACTATAAGAAAATAAAGAACCAATCATCTATTTTACAGCTGAAGAGTTTTACATTATTTTTTTAGTTTTGGAGAATAAAACTTGGGGTGATATTATAATTATACCATGTGAATATGCATAAAAGAATCATGGAATCCAAAAAAATAAAACATTTGAAAACTATTGCGTAATTTACAGACCGGTCAGTGAAGTAATCGTATAAATTACTTTTCGGTCAATAAATTGCTGAAAATGGGCTGTTCAAACAAATTAAACATATCAACTTGTAATTTTTTTAAAATTTTTTAATATTTTTGAACCGTTATCACATTTGACTTGGAATTTTAAATAGTGATCCAGTTTTTATTGAATCTGTTAGGATCATACAGAATCGTCTATTTTATAGACCTAATTGTTTTTAGTTATATAATAATTTAATGATAAACAAAAATTAGGGTTACAATATAAAAATATGCATAAAAGAATCATGGAATCTGAAAAATACATCATTTTGAAATTATAGCACAATGTACAGACCGGTCAGTAAATTGCACAGGTATACGGTTGCACAGACCAATTGGGCAATACGACTTTAAATATATTTGATAATTTTCAATTGTTATTACATTTGACTTGAAATTTTTGATCGAAAATACATAACTATAAGAAAATTAAATGCCATTATTTTTTTTTGCATCTGTCAAAATTATTCAGAATTTTTAATTTTACAGACTGAAGTGTTTTCATTTATTTACCTAGTCTTTTAAAAATAAATTTAAATCTTAATCTTCTAGAAAAAAAAGAAAAAAATTCAGATTATATTATAAAAACTCCATGCTATATGCATAAAGGATCGTAAAATCCAATTCATTCATCTGTTTAAAACTAATTCACAAAATCACTGCGTAAGGGTATTGAAATAAATCATTCAGAGTTACCTATTTAACAGACAGAAGATTCTTTAATAAAACTAAAATTTAAATTTGAATGAAAATAACTTACAGCAACAGAACTTCCTGAAATTTTGAGTACTTACAACAGTAATTGCAGGTGTAACAGCAGAACTCTACCTAAAATTGTAATAAAATTATTATTAAAAACAATACATCTAAATACATACAATAATACATCAAATAACATTAGATACACAATAATTAAAAAAAAAAATATTTGTTAATTCATTTTAAAAATTAAAAAAAGCTATAAATTAACAATTAAAACTAAATAAATATAAAATAAGAAACTTATTTTTTGAGATTTGTGAACTATCGACAACACCTATAATGAAAAAATGAAAACAACATTATAACAAAAAATATTGTTATTCTAAAATTCATCTCTTGGCCTTTAGTGAATGATTACAAGTAGTTTCAGTAACGAAACAACCTAATAATCATTTTTAACGATAGACACCAGCAAGAAGGTTAGCCAAGTTGTCTATCAACACAAAACATCACAATAATAACATCACAATCACAAAACACACAGACCGTATGGCACTAAACCCTGCAAAAAACACTGGGGCAGATATTCTAATGATGCCCTTTCTCTTTTAGACAAGGAGCAAAAATGCATTGTAAACATAGTTGGACCTGCTCTTGCAGCCAACCTCCAACTATTATCACATCGTTGTAATGGTGCTTCTCTTTCTCTTTTCTACAAATATGAGCACTGCTCTAAAGAGCTATCGTCCCTTGTTTATCTAATGAAATTCATTTTCTTGTGACTGTTTCTAAGTGCTCCAAAAACTCTTATTCTTCTATTTTTTTCCACGAATATCAATTCTTTGGAATTCGCTTCCTTTAATCTGCTTCCCTGTTTCATATAATTTGCACTGATCTAACCCTAAATCAGAAAAAAACTAATAGACAGTAAAATACTTGATTGTGGCAATGCTAATTTTTGGTATAGCCACAATATTATTAATTAATAGTATTTTACTATATATTACAATTTTTCTCAGATTTATGGTTAGACGAGAAAGATTGTTCCATAGATTTATAGTTTCGATAATATTGAAATAATGGTGATTATTTAAAGTTAAAATTGGAACCTCATCATTTCAATGATAACTTATAATATTGACAGTCATGTTAGCATTTTACAAGAAACATTACATTATTATTTTTAACTATAGACTTACTTGCTTCAGATAATGGAAATCCATCATTTTTATCCTTTTTATTTAAAGGTGATGAAGATTGATGTGTCTTAAAATGAATCGCTTGTTCATCACAACCAATATCATCTTTATCTATTATTTTTTGACCTACATAACACAAGCATAGAGAATATTTGAATTTCATCTAACAACTTGTTTTTTCATTTTGCAATTTTACAATTAAAAAATTTTTACAAATTACTTTACAGATGAATAATTTTATTAGTAAAATAGGGTATATAATATGATATAAAATTAGAGGTTTCATACTGCCAAATAATTGGTAATAACACCAGAAAATCATTAAAGATTAAAAATCTTGGAATGACATTTTGAACTAAGTCACTCACTTTCTAGAAACAAATCATCATATTTTTTCTTTTCAGCCTTTTCAACTATAGTAATCCTTTATAAAACCCACTGATATTATCATTTTTTATTTTTAGAGTTAAAGAAGAAAAACTCTGAGAATATTGTTCCCTTTTCTCAAATCCAAATGAATTTTTTTGCAATAAAAGCAGTTGATAATCAAGTAGAATTAAAAACTCAATCTAGTTTCTACACCAATCAAGTTTACTCAACAAATAAGTTATTTAATAAAGTAAAATAATCTAGTTAACCACATTATAAAAACTTTATTAATCATCCCAGTAAGCACAGGACGTTTTTAAAACGTTTTAATTCCGTTCAATTTACGGTTGGACGTTAAAAGAACCAATACAATCGTTTTTAAAACGTTTTTTTGCAAACGTTTTTTTTAATGTTAATTTAAACGTTTTTTTAGCGTTTTTTAAACGTTTTATTTTTTTTATTAACTTACGGTTAGCTTATGAACGTTTTTAAAACGTTTTTTTTAACGTGATAAAAAAACTTTTTTTAAACGTAATATTTAAACGGCAATATTTAAAAGAGTATGTTTACGCAAATAATGGCGTGACCTTCGATTAGGCGAATTGATTTATTTAAGTAAAAATATATAAATTAGTATATATTTAAATCAACCAAGTGTTTGTATTGTTTTTTTGTAGAATTAAATTTGAAAATATATTGGAGTATTTTTAGTTTAAAGTTGTATGCCTTCGTTGAAACTTGGTTGTGTTTGTATTTCTACTTGAATCAAGTAGATATGATTAATAAAGTTTTAATGGTGTGGTTAGCTAGATTATTTTACTCTAATAAGTAACTTAATTGTTGAGTAAACTTGAATGCTTAAAAAAACTAGATTAAGTTTTTAATTCTACTTAATCATCAACTGCTTTTAACGCAAAAAAATCTATTTGGATTTGACAAAAGGTAACAACATTCTCAGACTTTTTCTTCTTTAACTCTAAAAATTAAGAATAATATCAGTGGTTTTTATAAAGGAATTACTATAGTTAAAAAAGGCTGAAAGGAAAAAATATAATGATTTGTTTCAAGAAAGGGAGTGACTTACTTCAAAATGTCATTTAAAAATTTTTATTCTTTAATGATATTCTGGTGTTATTACCAAATGTTTAGCAGTATGAAACCTATAATATTATATACCATACTATATACCCTATTTTACTTATAAAGTTAATAATCTGTAAAGTAATTTGTAAAAATTTTTTAATTGTAAAATTGCAAAATGAGAAGACAAGTTGTTAGATGAAATTCAAATATTCTCTATGTTTGTGTTGTGTAGGTCAAAAAATAATAAACAAAGATGATATTGATTGTGATGACCAAGAGATTCATTTTAAGACACATCAATCTTCATCATCTTTAAATAAAAAGGATAAACATTATGGATTTCCATTATCTCAAGCAAGTAAGTCTTTAGTTAAAAATAATAATGTAATGTTTGTTGTAAAATGCTAACATGACTGTCAATATTAAAAAATATCATTAAAATGATGAGGTTCCAATTTTAACTTTGAATAATCACCTTCATGAAATCCATTATTTCAATATTATCAAAACTATAAATCTATGGAACAATCTTTCTTGTCTAATCCGAAATCTGAGAAAAATGCTAATATATATAATATAGCATTGCCACTATTAGGTATTTTACTGTCTATTAGTTTTTCTCTGATTTAGGCTTAGACCAGTAAAGTTGTTAAATTGTTAAATTTATGTATTTTAAATTTATTTACGTAGTTTAGTTAAGACAATGTAAAATTTAATTAGTGTAAATTTGTTTAGACTTTCAATATTATGTGTTGCTTCTCTTAAATGAGATAAAAACCCAAGGATGCAAAAAACTTAATATAAAATAGTGTGAAAAAGAAGTAGTAACTGAAATTAACAGCATAATAAAATTTGTTAAGTTTGACTCAGCACTTGACAATGTTTCATCTAGTAACTCTGTAGTATCTCTGCAGTTGTAAATTGCTAAATACTGATTTGACAGATTTTTCTTTTTTTTTTAATTTTCTTTACAACATATAATTTTTACTACTTAATTAGGAATTGTCAGATTTCCATTATTTCTTTCTATTAGAAACCAAGAGTTCAAAATATTAGTGGTAAGAACTGTCAAAAACTTGTGATAGCTATGATGAAGAGGTTAGTAAATTAAAAGGGCATTCCTATAAATACTCTGTTTAATTTTATAATGATATTACTCCCATCTTACAATCCATTATACAAATCCCATGCATGGCTCTACGTTAGATGTTTTACCATAATGGGACGACTGAATAACCGTGAATTTCATACGCTCAAAGTAGCACATGTGCGAAGCAGTTACAAAAACTGGCACAATGCCAAATGGCATAAGTGCAAATGGGCATAACTGCACAAAAAGAATTCCAAACATTGGCATAAGTGCAAACTGCTATAAGTGCAAACTGGCATATGTGTAAATTGGCATAAGTGCGCTAAATAGATTTACAAACATTCGCATAAGTGTGAATTGCCATTAGTGGGAACTGGTATAAGTGTGAAGCAGTTGCAAAAACTCGCAAAAGTGCAAACAACATAAATGCGAACTGGCATAAGTGTGCCAAATAAATTTGCAAAATTTAGCATAATTCCAAACTGCAAATTTATTACACGCATTTATGTCAGTTCGCACTTCTGCCAGGTTTTGTAACTGTTTTTTACGTAATCAAATTTTGCACTTATGCCTATTCGTAATGTTTGCTAACCTGTTTGGCGCACTAATGCCAATTTACACTTTTACCAGTTTGCAAGTTTAAAGCTATAGGTTATCCTATAGCTTTAAACTTTAGTCCAGATAATTCTTTTAACCCAGATAATATTCATATATATGACTACACTAATGGTTAGTGTACACTTATGATCTAGACTATATTAATGGTTAGTGTGCTATTTTTTAAATAGTAGATTAGATTTAATTAATAGATAAACTGTATCGTTAAAATAAAATCTAAATGTTTAATTACATTTAGATTTTATGGGAAAAAAGAAAAAAATTTTAAATACAGTAGTTAATCATAATTTCATAAATTATAAGATATAATGTTATTAAAATATATTATTTTTAGATTTGTGACAAAATCGCTCATGGCCAAATCTAATATGGCAGCTGGAAAAGGCAAAGGATCTTTTTAGCCTAACTAAGCGATACAATTTAATAAAAGGTACGTTTATATATATGTATATATATATATATATATATATATATATATATATATATATATATATATATATATATATATATATATATATATATATATATATATATATATATATATATATAAATATATAAATATATATATATATATAACATATATATAACATATATATATATATATATATATATATATATATATATATATATATATATATATATATATATATATATATATATATATATATATATATATATATATATATATTCATATATATATATATATATATATATGAATATTATCTGGGTTAAAAGAATTATCTGGACTAAAGTTTAAAGCTATAGGATAACCTATAGCTTTAAACTTGCAAACTGGTAAAAGTGTAAATTGGCATTAGTGCGCCAAACAGGTTAGCAAATATTACGAATAGGCATAAGTGCAAAATTTGATTACGTAAAAAACAGTTACAAAACCTGGCAGAAGTGCGAACTGACATAAATGCGTGTAATAAATTTGCAGTTTGGAATTATGCTAAATTTTGCAAATTTATTTGGCACACTTATGCCAGTTCGCATTTATGTTGTTTGCACTTTTGCGAGTTTTTGCAACTGCTTCACACTTATACCAGTTCCCACTTATGGCAATTCAAACTTATGCGAATGTTTGTAAATCTATTTAGCGCACTTATGCCAATTTACACATATGCCAGTTTGCACTTATAGCAGTTTGCACTTATGCCAATGTTTGGAATTCTTTTTGTGCAGTTATGCCCATTTGCACTTATGCCATTTGGCATTGTGCCAGTTTTTGTAACTGCTTCGCACATGTGCTACTTTGAGCGTATGAAATTCACGGTTATTCAGTCGTCCCATTATGGTAAAACATCTAACGTAGAGCCATGCATGGGATTTGTATAATGGATTGTAAGATGGGAGTAATATCATTATAAAATTAAACAGAGTATTTATAGGAATGCCCTTTTAATTTACTAACCTCTTCATCATAGCTATCACAAGTTTTTGACAGTTCTTACCACTAATATTTTGAACTCTTGGTTTCTAATAGAAAGAAATAATGGAAATCTGACAATTCCTAATTAAGTAGTAAAAATTATATGTTGTAAAGAAAATTAAAAAAAAAAGAAAAATCTGTCAAATCAGTATTTAGCAATTTACAACTGCAGAGATACTACAGAGTTACTAGATGAAACATTGTCAAGTGCTGAGTCAAACTTAACAAATTTTATTATGCTGTTAATTTCAGTTACTACTTCTTTTTCACACTATTTTATATTAAGTTTTTTGCATCCTTGGGTTTTTATCTCATTTAAGAGAAGCAACACATAATATTGAAAGTCTAAACAAATTTACACTAATTAAATTTTACATTGTCTTAACTAAACTACGTAAATAAATTTAAAATACATAAATTTAACAATTTAACAACTTTACTGGTCTAAGCCTAAATCAGAGAAAAACTAATAGACAGTAAAATACCTAATAGTGGCAATGCTATATTATATATATTAGCATTTTTCTCAGATTTCGGATTAGACAAGAAAGATTGTTCCATAGATTTATAGTTTTGATAATATTGAAATAATGGATTTCATGAAGGTGATTATTCAAAGTTAAAATTGGAACCTCATCATTTTAATGATATTTTTTAATATTGACAGTCATGTTAGCATTTTACAACAAACATTACATTATTATTTTTAACTAAAGACTTACTTGCTTGAGATAATGGAAATCCATAATGTTTATCCTTTTTATTTAAAGATGATGAAGATTGATGTGTCTTAAAATGAATCTCTTGGTCATCACAATCAATATCATCTTTGTTTATTATTTTTTGACCTACACAACACAAACATAGAGAATATTTGAATTTCATCTAACAACTTGTCTTCTCATTTTGCAATTTTACAATTAAAAAATTTTTACAAATTACTTTACAGATTATTAACTTTATAAGTAAAATAGGGTATATAGTATGGTATATAATATTATAGGTTTCATACTGCTAAACATTTGGTAATAACACCAGAATATCATTAAAGAATAAAAATTTTTAAATGACATTTTGAAGTAAGTCACTCCCTTTCTTGAAACAAATCATTATATTTTTTCCTTTCAGCCTTTTTTAACTATAGTAATTCCTTTATAAAAACCACTGATATTATTCTTAATTTTTAGAGTTAAAGAAGAAAAAGTCTGAGAATGTTGTTACCTTTTGTCAAATCCAAATAGATTTTTTTGCGTTAAAAGCAGTTGATGATTAAGTAGAATTAAAAACTTAATCTAGTTTTTTTAAGCATTCAAGTTTACTCAACAATTAAGTTACTTATTAGAGTAAAATAATCTAGCTAACCACACCATTAAAACTTTATTAATCATATCTACTTGATTCAAGTAGAAATACAAACACAACCAAGTTTCAACGAAGGCATACAACTTTAAACTAAAAATACTCCAATATATTTTCAAATTTAATTCTACAAAAAAACAATACAAACACTTGGTTGATTTAAATATATACTAATTTATATATTTTTACTTAAATAAATCAATTCGCCTAATCGAAGGTCACGCCATTATTTGCGTAAACATACTCTTTTAAATATTGCCGTTTAAATATTACGTTTAAAAAAAGTTTTTTTATCACGTTAAAAAAAACGTTTTAAAAACGTTCATAAGCTAACCGTAAGTTAATAAAAAAAATAAAACGTTTAAAAAACGCTAAAAAAACGTTTAAATTAACATTAAAAAAAACGTTTGCAAAAAAACGTTTTAAAAACGATTGTATTGGTTCTTTTAACGTCCAACCGTAAATTGAACGGAATTAAAACGTTTTAAAAACGTCCTGTGCTTACTGGGTAGTTTCAATGAAGGCATCCAACTTTAAACTAAAAATACTCCAATATATTTTCAAATTTAATTCTACAAGAAAACAATACACATGGTTGATTTAAGGATATGTTAATTTATATAATTTTTACTTAAATAAATCAATTCGCCTAATCGAAGGTCACGCCATTATTTGCGTAAACATACTTACCCTTTTAGATATTGCCGTGCTGTACGTTTAAAAAACGTTTTTTTATTACGTTTAAAAAACGTTTTAAAAACGATCACAAGCTAACTGAGAAATTTTGTATATTATTAAAAAAAATAAAACGCTCAAAAAACGTTTAAATTAACATTTAAAAAAAACGTTTACAAAAAAACGTTCTAAAAACGATTGTATTGGTTCTTTTAACGTCCAACCGTAAAGATTCCAAGATAAGCAATACGAAATGTCTCAAGTTTCAGAATTTGAAATTGACAATTAAACACGCTTCAAGACTTTAAATTTGGTATTGATTTATATCGCTACAACTGGTCTAATATTGCTTTTGAATTAGCTTTGACTTTAAATGTAAAAGAAAACAAAAAACTAGAAAATATAGAAAGCAAATTATCATGATAATGATTCATCATCTGATTATTTTAAGCTTTCTATCACTTTGCCTTTGCTGGACCATCTTATTAATGAGCTTATTAATTATATAAGATTTAAAACAGAAAGCAATTTGGTTTATATGGGATGTTTGCAATTTCAACTGTTATGTTAAGTTACCTGAAAACTAACTAAGATTTACAAATGCTAAGATTATGGAAGCCTCTTTAGAAAGATCATTCAAAACCCCCATCTAGTATTTTTTAAACAAAAGTCATGACAACGACTGATTTCCTCCCCCCCCCCCCCCCCAACATTCTCGAACATTTTAAAGATTTAAATCTAGGTACGAAGAGATTAAAAACTTAGTCAAGAAGTAGAGTGTTAAAAAGTCATTGAATAGTAGTAACAGTAATAGTATAGTAATATTTATTGCTGTAACAATTACATATTTGTTTAAATATAAATATTTAAAAATAAAATAAATTGTGGAACGCGATGCAAGCATCGGGTTATAAACAGCCCACGCAAATTAAAAAAATACAAGTTATGAAAAATGTTTATCTATTCGCGCTTTGAAAACATTCAACGATGTTGCTTCAATGATTTCATTTGGTAACAAATTCCAATTTTTACAAACTCGATTGGTAAATGACCTAGCTTTAATGTTAATTTATATAGAAATGGTTCTAGATAAAGACAGTGTTGACAAAAAATTTTCAGCTTCTGGAGAGAGATGTTTAAAGTTGCTATTCAAGCCTTAAATAATTGGCTATTATTGAAAAATAATTATATTTATGCGTGAATAAAATAATTGAATATCTCTTATATTCACAATCATTTTTTTGTTTTTTTCATTGCTTAATTTTCTCTTAGAGCATCTTATTTTTTATTTGTTATAAATGTTTAATAAATGAATTTATTTTCTATTTTGTGTAAATTTCATAATCCTTGGCATCTAAAATGTTAAATATTTAAAAATTGTTCTTAACTAAATAATGTAAACCACTAAATAAAAAATTTAAATGTGTGTTAATTTCGTTAGAGTATGCTTTTTAAAGAGTGCTCGGTAATCATTAAAAATTAAGATGTAATAAATTAGTTTCCTGAGGATTCTATAGATAGTGAGACTGTTCAAATCTTTTTTTTTTTAATATATATTTATATATAGTAGTATATAACTTTAAAGTAAGTATCTTTTGAATAAATCACGATATAATATTGTTATGACTTAACAAGTACACAATTAGAAAGTATTAGTTATGGTGTCCCCCAAGGCTTAATTCTTGGTCCTCTACTATTTCTCATATATATAAATGATATCCATTTATCCTCCGAGTTACTAAATTTCATTCTTTTTGCGGATGATATCAATATTTTCTTTTCTGGTAATAATTTAAAGTACATTTTTTCTACTGTTAACACTGAACTAGTAAATCTCAACGACTGGTTTAAAGCTAATAGACTCTCTTTAAATAATGATAAAACGAAATACATTTTGTTCACAAAACCCCCAAAAACTGATAACTTACCCCTTAAACTTCCAGATTTATTTATAAACAGCATTAAAATAAAAAATGTTCATTCAATGAAAATTTTAGGTATATTATTTGATGAACATTTAAATTGGAAAAATCATATTAAATTATTAGAAAACAAAATCTCTTTAACCTTGGGGATCATGTTCAAAATGAGGCACCTTTTGAATAATATGTGCCTCAAAAATTTGTATTTTTCATTTATACATAGCTATATTAGTTATTGTAATATAGCTTGGGCAATTAATTACTCGTCTTTACTAAAAAAAATTTATAGCAAACAAAAACAAGCGACTCGGTCAATTTTTAATGCAGACAGATATGCACACGCCAAGCCTTTACTAAAAGAAATTAAAGCTCTGAATGTATTCGAACTAAACATTTATCAAAATTTATTGTTTATGTTTAAACTTCACAATAACATGCTTCCATCATATTTTCAGCCTTATTTCTCTTTAGTTAATCACAGATACTTAACAAGATATTCTATTGACAATTTTTACATACCATCAACAACTCTTAAAAAATCGGACTACTCTATTACTTGTCGGGGTCCACGTCTGTGGAACTCAATCCTGAAAAATGACATAAAATCTATAGCCTCAATTAAAGCATTTAAAAAAACTGTGAAACAACATTTGTTAAATCTAACCAACAAAAATATTTTTTTGTATTTTTAAGTCGTATTTTTATGTATTTACTAATACGAATATGTATGTTTAACTCAAAAATATGTAATTTTATAATAAACTAATTTTATAATTATAGATTTTACGAACTTAATCATGTAAATAAAGTTAACTATTTTACTATCAAAGAGGCAAGATAATAAGATGTATTGTCTTCTGCTTGCTCCTGTCAGAATTTAAAAAATGTATTTTATTTTTTTTTTATTTTACAAGTACCCCAGTAAGCACATGAACGTTTTTAAAACGTTTTTTTAACTAAGAAAAAAAACGTTTTTTAAACGTTCTGAATGGCAATACCTAAAAAACGTTTTTAAAAAAGCGTTTAAAAAACGTTCTGAAAAAGTCGTTTAAAAAACGTTCTAAAAAAAACGTTTAAAAAACAATCTAAATAAAAGCATAATTTAGGCGTCTTTTAAACTTTTAAAAGACGTTATTTTTTAGAAAATATTCCCAAATCCATAGGTACTATTATTAAATTGTTTTTAAAAGAACCTGTTGGTTTAAAAAACAAGAAAAATAAAAATTTTATTTAAAAGTTATTTTTAAATTTATTTTTTAAAACAATTTACAAACAAAGTAATATTATAACGATGGAATTAAGGCACTTTAAGACAAGCAAAAGTTGCCCGTTTTCACGAATCAGCAATTATTGCATCGACAATCGACTCTGTGTATGATTCGTGAGAAGTCGATGCACAAACTAAAAGAAAAAACTATATATTTAAAACAGACAATCTGAACAGTAATAATAGTATTATAGTATAATAATAATATATAGTATAATAATAATAGTAAAAAGTTTTTAAATTACAAATATATGTTTTAAAAATATATATATATATATAACTTCACATTGCATATATATATATATATATATATATATATATATATATATATATATATATATACACACACACATATATATATATATATATATATACACACACACACACACATATATATATATATATACATACATATATATATATATATATATATATATATATATATATATATATATATATATATATATATATATATATATATATTTATATATATATATATATATATATATATATATATATATATATATGTATATATATATATATATATATATATATATATATATATATATATATATATATATATATATATATATCTATATATATATATATATATATATATATATATATATATATATATATATATATATATATATATATATATATATATATATATATATATATATATATATATATATATATATATATATATATATAT
>NC_061166.1:45619858-45759858 GCF_022113875.1 Hydra vulgaris | reverse complement strand
TTGTGTCAGTTTTTGTAACTGCTTTGCACATGTGCTAGTTTGCGCGTATGAAATTCACGGTTATTCAGTCATCCCATTATGGTAAAACGGCTAACGTAGAGCCATGCATGGGATTTGTATTATGGATTGTAAGATGGGAGTAATATCATTATAAAATTAAACATAGTATTTATAGGAATGCACTTTTAATTTACTAACCTCTTCATCATAGCTATCACAAGTTTTTGACAGTTCTTACCACCAATATTTTGAACTCTTTGTTTCTAATAGAAGGAAATCTGACAATTCCTAATTAAGTAGTAAAAACTATATATTGTATAGAAAATTAAAAAAAAAAAGAAAAATCTGTCAAATCAGTATTTAGCGATTTACAACTGCAGAGATACTACAGAGTTACTAGATGAAACATTGTCAAGTGCTGAGTCAAACTTATCAAATTCTATTATGCTGTTCATTTCAGTTACTACTTCTTCTTCACACTATTTTATATTAAGTTTTTTGCATCCTTGGGTTTTTATCTCATTTAAGAGAAGCAACACACAATATTGAAAGTGTAAACAAATTTACAATTATTAAATTTTGCATAGTCTTAACTAAACTATGTAAATAAATAAATTTAAAATACATAAATTTAACAATTTAACAACTTTACTGGTCTAACCCTAAATCAGAGAAAAACTAATAGACAGTGAAATACCTAATAGTGGCAATGCTATATTATATATATTAGCATTTTTCTCTGATTTCGGGTTAGACAAGAAAGATTGTTCCATAGATTTATAGTTTTTATAATATTGAAATATTGGATTTGATGAAGATTATTTAAAGTTAAAATTGGAACCTCATCATTTTAATGATGTTTTTTAATATTGACAGTCATGTTAGCATTTTACTACAAACATTACATTATTATATTTAACTAAAGACTTACTTGCTTGAGATAATGGAAATCCATAATGTTTATCCTTTTTATTTAAAGATGATGTAGAATGATGTGTCTTAAAATGAATCTCTTGGTCATCTTTGTTTATTATTTTTTGACCTACACAACACAAACGTAGAAAATATTTGAATTTCATCTAACAACTTGTCTTCTTATGTAGCAATTTTACAATTAAAAAATTTTTACAAATTACTTTACAGATTATTAACTTTATAAGTAAAATAGGGTATATAGTATGGTATATAATATTATAGGTTTCATACTGCTAAACATTTGGTAATAACACCAGAATATCATTAAAGAATAAAAATTTTTAATGACATTTTGAAGTAAGTCACTTTCTTTCTTGGAACAAATCATCATATTTTTTCCTTTCAGCCTTTTTTAACTATAGTAATTCCTTTATAAAAACCACTGATATTATTATTTTTAATTTTTAGAGTTAAAGAAGAAAAACTCTGAGAATGTTGTTCCCTTTTCTCAAATCCAAATAATTTTTTTGCGTTAAAAGCAGTTGATAATTAAGTAGAATTGAAAACTTAATCTAGTTTTTTTAAGCATTCAAGTTTACTCAACAATTAAGTTATTTAATAGAGTAAAATAATCTAGCTAACCACACCATTAAAACTTTCTTAATCATATCTACTTGATTCAAATAGAAATACAAACACAACCTAGTTTCAACGAAGGCATACAACTTTAAACTAAAAATACTCTAATATATTTTCAAATTTAATTCTACAAGAAAAGAATACAAACACTTGGTTGATTTAAATATATACTAATTTATATAATTTTTATTTAAATAAATTAATTCGCCTAATCGAAGGTCACGCCATTATTTGCGTAAACATACTCTTTTAAATATTGCCGTGCTGTACGTTTAAAATATCACGTTAAAAAATCGTTTTAAAAACGTTTATAAGCTAACTGAGAAATTTCGTAAGTTAATAAAAAAAATAAAACGTTTAAAAAAACGCTATAAAAACGTTTAAATTAACATTAAAAAAAACGTTTGCAAAAAAACGTTTTAAAAACGATTGCATTGGTTTTTTTAACGTACGACCGTAAGTTTAACGGAATTAAAACGTTTTAAAAACGTCCTGTGCTTACTGGGACATTGTAAAATTTTCTTTTCTTTTTTGTTCATTATGAAATATATATTGATTGATTGATTGAAAAAAATGCAGTAATAGTTGCATTTATTCTATTAGTAACAAAAATATAAAGGAAAGAATCCAGAATTGAAGAGCTAACTAAAAGCAGCGTTACAACTTACATATGGAGTGCAAAGTCCTATGGCTTACCTTTTAATTGGTGCACTTCGTTAAGTAAGTTAGACATTATGTCTAAATTACGAACAGAATAGCCAAGGCAAATATTAAAAATTTTACCATTAATTATTTTACTAGAATCCATTAAAAATAAATGAAAAATAATTGTCCAAAAAGTGAATTAAAGACGCTCAGATAAAAAAACTGTCTGGCGGCGTCTACATGACGTAATTATCGAACGTCTTTTTGACGTAGACTAACCGACTAATTAAATAGTTCCAATTATGACGTAATTTTACAAATTTAAGCTACACCTATATAAAATCCTAGATCCGCCCCTGAAGCGTTTAGATAACCTCAAAGTAAATGACGCTGATTGTGAGTTATTTACTATTGAAATAATTAATAAAACAAATAAAAATACATTTATAACAGCATTATATAGACCGCCTAATGGTAATTACTATCAGTTTGAAAACCACCTAAATTACTTGCTACCAAAGCTCATTAAAAAACACGTGTATTTATTGGGTGATTTTAATTTGAATTTTTTTTTTTTTTTTTTTTTTATTTCGTCATTAAATGAATAATCTTTTACAATGTTTTTTTACAACATAAAAATTATAACATTAAAGTTTCGACCGGAGCTGGCAGAAGACATGATCTTATCATCCAGCCCCGTTAATATAACTAAAAAATTCAGCCGATAAAAATGAAAAAGGAAAAAAGAAACTAAAGCAAGAACTGATTTTAAGAAGAAAAGAACTTAAAAATCAAATTATTATTTACAGAAAGAGAAAAAAATAAAAAATAAAAAATATAAATTATTTCTTCTCGTTATTATTATTATTATTTTTTAATTCTCTATTTTATTCGACTTTAATTTTTATTATACACGTACGCACACACACATACGCACACATACACACACACATACACACACACATACGCACACGTTCACACAAATATATGTCCGTTCATATATACATACAAATCAAATAAATCTGTATTACATTCCATCTACAAATTGCGTAAGATATAATAAATATTTCATTTACAAATTACGTATTGTAAAATAAAATAATATCATACATGTACTAAGCACCATACAATATAATTGTGATGTTGAGTCAATTTATAAGACATTAAATAACTAAGATTACCAAAAGTTTTTAATAATACGATAGTAATTGCTTTGTGTCAAAACCAAATAAGTGTTGTTTTGTTGCACGTTTAAAATGTTGAGTTGAATTTAAAGTTTTTATATTGTTTGTTAAAAGCAAGTTCCATAACCGCGGCCCTCGGCAAGATATCGAAAAATCAGCTTGTTTTGATAATGTTTTTGGTATAATAAAATTATTTGTTGAGTATTTAGTTTCGTATTTGTGGTTTAAAGAAAAAAAATAAGTTTGGAAAATGCTTGGTAGCATACCATTTTTAAATTTAAACATGAAAATAAGTATATTAAGAATATTTATTTCATAGACATTAGGCACTCCAATTTCTCTTAGTAGTGGTTTGGCACTAGCGTATTTATTTGCATTTAATATCAAGCGAATTGCTCGTTTTTGTATTTTGTAGATCATATTTAACTTTGAAGGATAAGTACTTGCCCAGATAATGTTGCAGTAGCTGATGTAGCTATGAATAAATGCAAAATAAATATTTTTCAAACAATTTGTGTTTAGGAGATGTTTTGTTTTATACATAATACCAATAATTTTTGATATCTTATTTTCTATTACTTTGATATGGTTACTCCAGCTAAGATGTTCATTAAGAATTACGCCTAAAAATTTGATTGAGTATTCTCGTTTAAGTTTAGTTTTATCAATTAGTAAATCAGGTAGTTTTAAGGGGAGGGTTTCAGATTTTGATAATTTTGTAAAAAGAATATATTTACTTTTTTCGACATTTAAGGAGAGTTTGTTAGCCTTAAACCATTCGTTCAGGTTTTCAAGTTCTTGATTAACAGTGTTAAATAATAGGCTAATGTTTGTGTGGCTAAAGAACACTTGCGTATCATCGGCAAAAAGGACAAAGTTAAGTATGTTAGAAGATAAGTAGATATCGTTAATATAAACGAGGAATAATAATGGACCAAGAATTGATCCTTGTGGAACCCCACAAGTAATGTCTTCAAGTCGTGTTACAGTGTTGTTATATGATAAAGCTTGTTTCCGATTATTAAGGTAAGAGCGAAACCATTTTAAATTGTTATTTCTTATTCCATAATTATATAGTTTATAAAGAAGAATTTTGTGGTCAACAGTGTCAAACGCTTTTGAGAGATCGAGGAATACCCCAAGAGTGTATTTATTGTTGTCAAACCCATTTAAAATTTCATTGACAAGTTTGGCTACAGCGTGTTCTGTTGAATGGTGTTTTTGAAAGCCATATTGGTTGTTATTTAGTAGGTGGTGGTTTACTAGATAATTGTTTAGCCTATTGTGCATTATGCGCTCTAATATTTTTGAAATGCATGGCAAAATAGAAATAGGCCTGTAGTTAGAAGCAATCGAATCGTCTCCGCTTTTAAATATAGGAACAACTTTTGCTAGCTTTAGCTGGTCAGGGAAAATTTTCTGAATAGTAAAACGGATAACCACGTTGCGCGTTTTATAAATACACTTTTGCAATACAGCCTTTTTCACATAATTAACAAGCCAACACGCGTGACTAAAACAACTGCATCCATTATTATTATTATTAAGGTTTACAAATTGGATTTGTATAGGCATGAAATGCCTGTCAACCTGTCTTATGATTACTATATAAATATACTAGTCATAAATTGTTTTTTCTTCTTTTAGATAATTGTCGAGTTTGTTTTAAAAATTGCTTACGGAAGTAGCATTTACAACGTCATCTGGGAGGGAGTTCCATTTGTTGATTACTCGTAAGGTGAAAAAGTATTGACGAGAAGCTAGATGAGAATAAGGTTTTTCTAGTTTAAATGAATGTCCTCTTGTAATAGAATTTATAATTGTTTTTGGAAAGATCGTTTGACAGTTGTAGTAGTTGTTTAGCCATTTATAGACGTTTATTAAATCAGCCCGGATTAGTCTGTATCTTATGGTTGTCATATTAAGTTTCAATAGTCTTTGGTGATATGTTAGACTTTTTAATCCATGAACTGATTTAGATGCTCTTCTGAGTATATTTTCAACTTGTCGTTTGTCTTTCAGTAGACGAGGGTTATATACAGAACCACAATATTCTAAATATGGTCGTACTAGTGCTGAAAACAGTCTTTTAAAACAAAATGAATTTAGATAAGAGAAAGATCTTTTTATTAGAAATAGCATCTGCATTGCCCTATTAACTTAAGTAGAGGTATGTTTAGAAAATAGCAACCCAGCAAGCAAACGACGTCTTATCAACGTCTGCGCATTGTTGAAATGTCAACGTCGGAAATTTCAACGTCTATTCCACGTTGATTTATAGTTGATAAACTAACGTTAAAGAAAATGGCGTTGTTTCAACGTCTGAACTTTCAACGTTTTTCAACGGAAATTTCAACGTCGGCATTTTCAACGCTTATTCCACGTTGATGTATTGGTAATAAACTAACGTTGATATAATCAACGTTAAATCAACATGTCTTTTTACTTTCTGTTTGATATCGCGAACTTCTTATTTGAAATAAAGATGGCTAATTGCTCGGAGAAATGTGCTATTTTTTATTGTACTTTATTAAAAAGTGTAAAATATTTACAAATTATTCATACAAAAGAGTTATTCTTTTATTTGACCTTTTTAAATAGCTATTTACAAGTAATCTAAAATATATTTTAATTTATGGATTATAAGTAAATCAAGTTTTTTTGGTTTATAATTTTCATTTTTTATTCTGCTGGCAGGAAGTAGTGATGCTTCAATGCCATTTTAATATTATTAGTAATGATTATTGAAAAGAATTCACTTTTTGTTAGGAAACATTATTTTACACATTTACACAAATTTAATTATAAAAATACATTTTGAATTACTTTTTTAACTAAAGCTAAAATTGCTAGTAAAAACATTATAATTTACTACTCTGAGAACTAGTTCTCAGAGTAGTAAATTATAATTTTTTTTCTAGCAATTTTAGCTTTAGTTAAAAAAGTAATTCAAAATGTATTTTTGTAAATGTGTAAATGTGTAAAACAAAGTTTCCTAACAAATACATATATAATATACACATGTATATAATGTAAGGTATATAATATACACATGTATACACACACATGTATATATATATATATATATATATATATATATATATATATATATATATATATATATATATATATATATACATATATATATATATATATATATATATATATATATATATATATATATATATATATATATATATATATATATATATATATATATATATATATATATATGTAAATATATAATATATTAATATATATATATATATATATATATATATATATATATATATATATATATATATATATATATATATATATATATATATATTATATACTTATAATTATATAATACTTTAATTACAAATGTATTTTTGTAATTAAAGTATAATATATTATATATTAATATATAAATATATATATATATATATATATATATATATATATATATATATATATATATATATATATATATATGACAATTTCAAAAAATCTGTATGAAATATATTCCTGGCTAACACCCTAATATAAATATATTTAATTATTTATTTTTAGGAATAAAAGTATTTAGTTGCTATGTCATCACGGATTACACAATGGAGAAAAATTAATAAATCAGTAATTGATTTATTTACTGAGACAGATAGTACAATAGAAACAGATAAACAACAAATAAATGTTTCAGATTATAGAGTTCTTTCTAAAGAATCAATTGAGCAAGAAGTTGAAGGTGTTGAAGAAACAGATTTTGACTCAGATTCCAATCTTGACTCCGCCGGAGTCTCCAATAGTTCTGATTCTAATTCTTGTTTCTTGAATAATGGAAACTTTATAGATGACAAAATAATAAATGGAAATCTACGTGAAGAATTAGCAGAATGGGTTGTTGTAAACCAAACTTCACATTCTGCAACAAATCAACTTCTTTTTATTTTGAGGAAAAATGGCCACACAGAGCTTCCAAAAGATGTAAGAACATTATTGAAAACTCCAAGTAACATTCCTCTGAAGAATAAGTGTGGTGGCAATTACATTTATTATGGTTTGGAAACTAATATTTTAAAACATTTAAGCAAATTTCCAAATCTTGCGAAAATTGAATTAGTTGTTAATGTTGATGGAATACCATTATTTAAAAGCACGTCAGTAGCTTTATGGCCCATACTTTGCTCATTTTCAAGTATCCAACCATTTGCTGTAGCTATTTTCTGTGGTAAGAGCAAACCTTCATCTGAAGAAAGCTTTATGTTTGATTTTGTAACTGAGTTAACAAATTTATTACAAAATGGAATCAAAACTCAATATAAACATTACTTAGTTTCCCTTAAATCATTTTGTTGTGATGCTCCAGCTCGACAATTTTTGAAGTCTATAATTAGCCATAATGGATACGATTCGTCTGAGCGATGTATTATTCACGGTGCACGTATTAATCACAGACAAATTTTTTTGGGGTCAGGATATACTCTGAGAAATGATACAGAATTTAACCTACACGGTTACAAAGAACACCAAAAAACTTTATGTACTCTAGCTAAATATAATATACCATGTGTTACATCATTTGTTTTAGATATCATGCATTTGGTTTATTTAGGAGTAACTAAAAGAATAATAATTTTTTTCAACGAAGGTAAAAGATCATGCAGGATTCATATCAGAGATTCAAAAAGCAGTTATTTCTGAAAAACTTAGAGAATTATCAGGAAAATTGCCCAGCGAGTTTGCAAGACAACCAAGAGGTATTGATGAGTTTAAACGCTGGAAAGCTACAGAGTTCGAAAATTTTCTTTTATATACCGGTATGATTGTTTTAAAAAATGTAGTTTCTCAAGAAATATATACACATTTCTTAAGCTTATCAGTTGCTATGAGTATAATGATTGATAATGATCTTTTGAATGATCATAAGTTGTTAATGTATGCAAAAGGGCTCTTGGAATGGTTTGTATATCGGTCATCATTTCTTTATGGACAAGAGTTCGTTACTTATAATGTTCATAGTTTGACACATCTGTATGAAGATGTGGTCAACCACAGCTGCAGTTTACAACATATATCTGCTTTTCCTTTTGAAAACTATCTAGGCATTCTAAAATCTTATGTGCGCAAGGCACAAAGTCCCTTGTCACAATTGACAAAAAGAATAGAGGAGATAGAGAAATGTTGTGTAACAAGAAGTAAACAACAATCAAAAACTAAGATTTCAATTGGAAATAAAAATAGATGGTTTTTCATTCGTGGAGAAAAAGTAGTGCGTGTAAATAATGTCATTGGTAATGATATAGAATGCTATGTCTATCAAATATCTGATTTGGATGGGTTTTTTGATGATCCGTGTTGTTCTAAGTTGTTGCATATATATTTCCTTCATAAAAATGTATAATTCAAGAAACAATTTATAAAAAAAGATCTAATTATTAAAAAAGTATGTGGTATTCCATACAATGATGGGTATGTGTTGGTGCCGTTACACCACAATGTAAATTTTTGAATTATTTATCATTAAATAAAAGAGTTGTTTTGTATAAAAAAAAGTTATAAATACTTAGATAAAAATCCCAATAGTAATTGAAGACCTAAGTGCTTAAAGTATTAATTCATAAAGAAAATGTTGTCAGAAAATATATTTTAATCGTTTATTTGTAAAATCTTTTTGTTTTTAAAATTTAAATTTATAAACAAAGTAACTAAATAAAAATCAAGAAATATAATAATTAAGTAAAGAAAAAATAAATTATTACTTAATGCATTTACTTTAAGTTTTTACAACAAAAAGGCTATATAAATAAAATGATTGAAATATGTTTTCTCTTAATTTTTTTTTTGTGTGACTTAAGTATTTTGAGCGCTATAGTCTTCAATTACAAATAATATTATAAATAATATAAGTAATATAAGTAAATAATATAAATAATATTATAAATAATATAGTCTACAAATAATATTTTTTCTATTAAAATTAAAAAACCAATTAATGAACAAATATAGATATTATAATAATGTTTATATTTATTTATTTTTTATCATTGTTTTTAAGTAAGATTTTAGTATTTTGTTTTTTTAAATATTTTTCGCTTCTTTTTTTTAATGAAAAACAAAAATGAACTAACAATAATTATATGTACAAAAAATTGATGATAATAATTAAATTGCATTATTTGATAATAGTAAAAATATTTATCACTATTTTTTTATTGCAGCAATTTAATAATTGAGGATGTCTGCTTTGCTAATTTTTAGCTAGTATAAACAGAGCATTTATATAATTAAGCAATTATTCTGAGAAAAAGTTTAACTATTAGTATTTTAGCATTATCAATATGTCTGACTTCCTTATTTTCAACTGGTATAAAAAGAATATTTTTATTTATACAGTCATTAGAAGCCATTTCAAAAAAAGGTAAAATTTACAGCTACATAATTTTGTTTTAATTTCTGTTTTTACTGTTATTATTTTGTAATATATATATATATATATATATATATATATATATATATATATATATATATATATATATATATATATATATATATATATATATATATATACTTTTAAAACATATAATAATTAATTTCTTTCACATTTATTTTAATAATTTCACTATTATATTAAACTATTAATAGATTAATTTTTTTCTTTTGAGTTAGATAAACAGGTTTACTATAATTGTCAATTTCACAAACAAAATGTCTTGGACCAGAGCAGTATGGTTTGAATATGCAAAAGATGGCTCATTAAAGGAATATGAACAGGCTCTTCCATCAAACTGGGTAAAGTGTAACAAAGTATTTTGGCCTAATAAAAATGTTGAGTCATCAATGAAAAAAATGTCCAATCCAACTGATGATTGGTATCAATTCAAACTGAAATACATCAAGCTAACTGGTAATTGAAGATTTATTAATATTAAATGATGTAATATATAAAAATGTTTTTAAAAAATATTTTATTTTTATTTATAAAAAATATTTACACAAAATTATTATTTTTTATGGGTTCTTTCAATTCGACTTATTTATTTGCACTGTTTTCGATGATCAATTAAATTAGTAACTCCATCAAATGATTGAGTTACTAATCGCATGACTAAACGAATGCCCACTATACTCTTAAAGCACTTCATTGATGTCTCTTTCTAAAATAAATTCTTTAAAGATATAATTTTAAATTATTTATAGGTCTTTTTATATATTTAATGAGTGCTCATTAAATTTACTAAATAAATAACAGTCATCATTATGTTTTTTCCTTATAATAAGACTTTCAATGTAAACATTAATTGATTCCATCCTAGATGATGACAAAGAAGTATGTGAAGAGTATGGAGATAATGTGACAGCTGGAGAACTGTATAACAATGAAATGATGGTTAAGAGTTGTCCCAGCTTATCTGAAAAAAGACATGCAATTATTAAGTATATTCCAAAGCCAGTTCCACCGAAAATGCCAATAAGTAAAAATGATATATAATACTCAAAAATGATTATATTTATAACACTATTGTTTTCTTGTATAATAATAATATTCTTGTATAATAATATAATTTCTTTCATAGGAACTGTTACGCCGGATACAGATGTTCCACAAAAAGCAAAAAGGAACAATTCAAGTCAAAAAATTTCATCTGGTACCTTTTGCCTTAGTGACATATTTATTTTAAATTATTTAAATTTTTTTTAGATTTTTAAAATAACATATTAATGGTTTTCACTATAATAAATGTTATGTCAAACTATTTTAATGTTAAATTGGTTTCTAAAGGTTATACTCAAACCTCTTCTATACATGGTGGTTATTCTGGACTTACTGCTTTATCAACAGCTCACATACCAAAGCCATTTCTTTCAACTACTACCTCTTCTACATGTGATGATTTTTCTATACGCAAACCAACATTAAACAGTCAGACTACTACTAGTATGTTAGAAAGCTCATTCACAAATATTTCCACCAATTCACCTGCTGTTATTTCTCAATCTTATGTTAATTACAATAGAAGAGATTCTGCTTGTGCTCGGGACGAGTTAATTAGCTCAAAAAATCTCGAAGATAATGGTAGGTTTCTTTACTATATCATTTGTGATTTACAGCTGTCTTTCAACTTGCTGTTGTTTTGTATGCAACATATTCATTCAAGTATATCATTTATTGTCATGGAAAAGGCCAATAAATGTTTGCGAGATAGGTGGGGATGGAAGAAATTCCTGTCCCCTTGCAGCTCAGCTCTTATATATATATATATATATATATATATATATATATATATATATATATATATATATATATATATATATATATATATATATATATATATATATATATATATATATATATATATATATATATATATATATATATATATATATATTATATTTATAAAGTACTTTTTGTTTTCAAACTCAGGATTTCAACATATAGTATTACGGAGGTTGGCCCAAATAACCTTGCAAATGAGTGAAATATCCAAAAAGTTAGATGCAGTTAGTGGCACCAGAATGAAAGATGTTGAAGGAGAGATAATAATACAATTTGATGATATAGACGCTTTATATGAGTTCGATCGAAAACTTGGAGCTGACAAAAGGGTTTTTAAAAATTTTGTAAGTTATTTTTCATTTAAATATAGTGTTGATTAGATTAAAATCTTGTGTGATGAACATGGCTACATTTACATTGATAGATCCTATAAGTATATTTTTTATAAATGTGTATATCATCAACTCCCGACCATCATGATTATCATGATCATTAGCATCATCATCATCATGATCATTAGCATCATCATCATCATTATGATGATCACCATCATCATCATTGTCATCATTATCCTTATCATCATCACCATCATTTATGTGAATCTATTTATTTTGTCGTAAGTATAATATTTAAATATTATACTTACGACAAAATAATACAAATTTAAAATATTTTACACTAAATTGACTATTATACTGAAATTGACCATTATAGGTAAATTTGTGGGTATTTTTAAAAAACACCCCTCCTCATTGGAAAACCGCCCTGAAGTCAAGATTTTCAGGAGATCCACATAAATGATGCTGATGATGATAAGAGGCCCTGAGCCCTGAAAATATTTTAAAAAAGTCATAAATACATTAAAAAAATATCTAAATATTTATTAAATGTATTTATGACTTTTTTTAAATATTTTCTTTAACTTTCATAACAGATATTAGCTTAAACAAAATAAACAAAAACAGTGAAAAAGATTACAATACTATAAAAAAAATCTAACCCCAGCTAGTAACCCGGGGCCGGTGCCGGATTTGTAAAAAGCTCTGTTTTGGGCCATGGCCCCGGTCACTTACTAGTAGCAGGATAACCTGACCTTTTATCTGCTAGGATGTTATCTAAAAATTCCATTGAAGATCTAGATGCTCTATTATGCAATACTGCCACATTGCTCCTATAGATATTGTTTTATTTTTATATCAGGTTAATCAGCTATCTTCCATTGGCGGTAACAATGGTAAAAAAAGTGTTGCAAACATGATAAACAGGTTGAAACATTTTTTAAATAAATAGTACTTACTATTTTTGCAAAGAAAATTAGTTTTTAAAAGCGATTTTTAATTATAGAAAAATAATGTTGAGTTTCTCTTTTGACATGTTTAAGGTTGATGACAAACAGACTTCAATCGAAGTTCAATTTGGTTGGTTCCAAGGGAAAGGTTAATGTGAAGTTACCTATGGAAAAGTTAAATGTTTACAAAGCAATAATTGGTAGCTATAATGTTGATCTCTATATTTTTATATATTTATATTTCTTTTTAAAGGCTGCCTGTTGAAAATAAATGAATTTAGTTGAATTCACAAAAAGTAGATATAAAAATCTTCCTTGAACAAATTGAAAAATAAAATTAAATCAGTTTACATTAAAGTTGTAAACTTCATGTATTCGTATTAAATAGTGTAAATTGAAGACATTCTTTCTTCCTTTATCTACAGTTTTATTCACTTGACCAAATTTGATATTTTTGCATTTACTTTTTAGAATCGATTAGGCGCTGTGAGCCTAAAGCAACAGACAAAGAAACTAGGTCATTTATTGCCTCCTGCCTAAAATATGCACCTTATCGTTTGAATGGAGGTAAACGGAAATCTTGCAACCACGAAATAGAAAACGATGAAGTTCACAAATGCGATGAAGAAATAAATCAAGGTGACGACGAATGCGAAGTAGAATGTGACGTTGCATCAAACAAAAGCGGAAGTAGTAGCGAAAAATAAAAATAAACTCTTAAACTCTTAATAAAATCTTACTTTCCCCCACTTATTAAACTTTGTAACAAATACTTTTTTGTAAATTTTTTAAATGTTATCTTTCGAAAACGTTTATAAAACGTAAGTTGTTTTTTCGACGTTGAATCGATGTTGATATTTCAACGTAGATTTCTTGTTTCCAAATCAACGCTTAAATCAACGTAAGTTCATCGTTGATTTATTGACGTTGAATCTATGTTGATATTTCAACGTCGATTTCTTGTTTCCAAATCAACGGTTAAATCAACGTTTGTAAATCAACGTACGCTCAACGTTGATTTATTGACGTCGAATCAATGTTGATATTTCAACGTCGATATTTTGTTTCCAATTCGACGAATAAATCGACGTCTGTAAATCAACGCGTTATCAACGTTGAATCAACGTTGAAATGCTTGGTGGGAAGTTATTATCGATATGTACTCCGAGGTCAGTTTCTGAGTTGGTAGATTTGATATCAATCCTTGTTTTCTTCACTGGATCGTAGATAGAATAGACAAGATGTTTATTTTTATGACCTAGGTGTAAAACTGAACATTTTTCTATATTAAATTTCATCCCCCATTTAGTTGCCCAGTCAACCAAGATATCAATATCATTTTGAAGTACGGTGTGTGAATGCAAATTAGTAATAGGGTAAAATATTTTTGTATCGTCATCAAAAAGTGCTGCATTTGAAGTAATTATATTGGGAATATCGTTAACGTATATAATGAATAATAGAGCTGAGAGAACAGAACCTTGGGGAACTCCACTTTTTACTGATACCCAATCAGAGTAATTACCATTTATCATTACTCTTTGTCTTCGATTTGTGAGAAAGTTTCTTATCCAAGAGAGAATTGGACCATTAATCCCATAGGCTTTTAGTTTCAAAAGAAGATAGTCGTGTGGGACTTTTTCAAATGCTTTTTCAAAGTCAAGGTAAATATTATTTACCTTGACTTTATCGATAATATTATTAGTAATAATATTATCGATAATATTATTACTAATAATTACACAAGGGCTAAAATGCAAAGTGGTATTATTAAAACAGATATCACGGATCATTTTCCAGTTTTTCTGATCACAAATTCGGCAACCCCTGAGAAAAAAAATAGAAACAAAAACTATTTATGTAAGAAAAACAAATAATGAATCAATCGTCACATTTCGCGACCTCTTACAAGAAATAAACTGGGAACTATTGACTGATTGCAATGAGGTAAATAATGGCTATGATTTTTTTATTTGCGTGTTTACTAAGTAATACGAAAAAGCCTTTCCAAAAGATAAAAAAATTATTAATTCTAAAAATTTGCTTAGTCCGTGGATGACGAAAGGACTCATTAAGTCATCAAAAAGAAACCAAAAATTAAAAAAAAAATTTTTTTTAAAAAAAAGAACTATAAAATTGAAATAAAATACAAAAAATATAAAATTCTTTCGAAAAGTTAAAAAAGCAATCCAAAAAAAATTGCTATTCCTTATTGCTTAATAAAACATTTGAAAATGCGTCATGACATGAAAATGGAATGTAATTAAAGAAATAACAGGCGTGGGAAATGTGAAAAATGATAATTTCCCAAAAAGATTGAAAAGAGATGGTAATACTGATATTATGTATAATGATATAAAGATGAAACTGATATTATGAAAAGATGAGTGTAGCTAAAAAGAATGAACCATTATATAAGTGAAGATTTTTGTTTTAAAACTGTCCAAATAAAAAAAGATTTGAAAGTTGAAATGGTTAAACAACGTGAACTTGGAAAATATGCGTTTATCTCTTATGACAAACTTACTGCCGAAAAAAAATTGACGCAAAAGGTTGCCAAAAATAAATTTTTTATTTTTATGTCTAATTTTAAGCGAGATTTTTTTATTTTATTAAATTAATTTACTTTTTGAATGAATGTTAATTTGGCATTCATTCTTAAGTTTTATCCTAAACGAAATTCTTTTAGCGCTATATTTTAAAACGCAAAAATGAACTCAAAACTTCTAAACAACTTTGAGTTTAATTCTTTTAATTTTTTTCAAACAAATGGATTTTTTACAAACAAAGAAACTGATTCAATTTATCTAAGCGAAGCAGGTGCAATTGCTCGTACTTTTATAACAATGAACTAAAGGAATTTCTTAAACGAGATCACTTAAATGTTATACATTTTAACATAAGTAGTTTAAAAAGAATTTTTAAAATTTTAGGAAAAATATTGAGGAAACTTTATTTTTAATATTTTTAACATTATGTGCGTAACTGAAACTTGGTGTCCCAGCAAACAATAGACGTCTTTTAGACCGTCTAAAATTGATCTAATTTGTATCTATTACCGATACGTATATTTTAGAGATCAAAAAGACGTCTGATTCTAGAGATACTATTTTTGCTCTGTTTTAGATGCCTATTAGATGCATAAAATAGATCGTGCATAGATAATTTTTTTTTCATCTAAACTTAGATGTCTATAAGATGTCTTATATAGATTTGTTATAAAAACAAGAAAAAAATATCAACTAATTTTACGGAGCGACAATTATAAATGACCGCCATTTAAAAACCATGCTTAAACTTATTACGAAAAAAGCATGAAGATTTTAAGCTATGGAAAACATTAATGATTATTTCTTTGATAAATTTTAAATAATAAAATAACATGCTATTATAGTTCACAAAATATTTCGATGATTTGATGCTTAGCATGTTTGCTAAAATCCTTGTGATTTAAAATATATATATATATATATATATATATATATATATATATATATATATATATATATATATATATATATATATATATATATATATATATGACTCATATATGAATCTTAGTTTCTCGATAAAAAGGATAAGTGCACAACCAATAAAACAATCTTTTGTGTTATTGAAAAACACTCATAATATGAGTGTTTTTCAATAACACAAAAGATTGTTTTGTTGGTTGTGCACTTATCGTTTTTATCAAGAAACCAAGATTCATTTATGTCTTTTACAAAAAGGGCATACGAAAAGAGACGCAGTAGACGTGTCCAAAAAGAATATTAAAAAATACTAGAGTTTTCATCAGTACATATAGAAAAAAAATCGAATGTTGGAACTTCTAAAAGAAATGATTTCTTATCTTGCGAAAATCTAAAAGAATATTTTGACCATCATGAGTCATCGATTTTGTACAATGAATACTCTTATGACCAAAAGCCTAATGAGTATAAGCATAACCCAACTTTAAAGGAAAGTTTTTCTGCATGTTTTTCTAACCAAGTAGTTATGCACTAAACAAGTGGATTGACAAATAATACCAACAAATTTATTGTCCCAAAAAAAATATATAATCATGCACTGAAAAACAACCTTTTGTCAGCAAAAGAATGACACAAATTTCCATTAATAAAGTGTAAGATAACAGATAGTCAGTATCTAACTTGTTTTGTATTTTTTTTAAAGGTAACTTAATTACTTTTTTGTAGCAAAATGTTTTATAATTAGATTCATTTTCATGTTGTGAAGAATACAACTTTCTACATCAGATGAGATATAAGTTAAAGAAAGCATTAAAAATAAGAATAACAAATCATACCGCTCTTCATTGCCAGAAGCTCCGCCACCTATTATGAATAAACCCTATGCTAAAAGTATAACATAAATATCATAATTTTTTCTTAATGGTTTATAAACTGAAATAGATTCTTGTTTAATTTGATCTGAATAATATCTATCTAGCTATTAGTCTTTTTTATGTATTACTAAGATTTTCCTTTTATTTTAACTATTTGGATGTCCTATTATATGTAATGTTGTTTAATTGGTTACATATATTTTTATCATTGACAACATTCTATTGTATTAAATAATCCTTTAATCAACTTGATATGAAAATTGAAAATTGATTGGAAGCATGCTGAAGTTGTTTGAATTCGGAAATTGAAAGAGTACAAAATTGGTTGAAAGATTAATTTAAGTAACAGGTATGGTTGAGGGATTATTTATAGTTCTAATTATAATTATTTCTTTTGAATAGAGTTGTTATCAGATTCAAAGATTGAAGAAGATAATTTTTCATCACATTTTATTGATGAACACCAAGCAAAGTTCACATTGTCAAAGAGTTTTAAGTTTTAATGTGAGTAATTTTGGTTTTTACACCACTGAATGTTAATGTGGAGGTCTTTTTTATTAATTTGTTTTTGTATTAAAATAATTGTAAAAGATAGGTATAAAAGAATAGAAATGGATTATTTATAATATTGTGATCCGATAAATCATGTGCGTAGCATTTTATCTTTAGTAATTAAGCAAAATTCTTTAATATTGTAGCTTTTTACAGGATAAAGTTTTAGCTGATTTAAAAAGCAGGTTTATTTTACCAAAATATTATGGCAACTTCTGCGATGGAGTAATAAAAAAACTTACATGTATTTTTGATTTTACATGATTTTACATGAAATTTAAGTTACTCAAGCATAATTTGAATTTTAAAGTTCTTATTTCATTGTTTTGCTATTTGGTTTTATGAGCTAAATATGTTAATCAATCTTTTTATTCTTGTTTGTAGAGATGCAAAATGTTATTCTCAAGGAGCTTGCAGAAATATAAGTTCTTTTAAAAGAAGTTATAGAAATTAAGTTTCAGGCTACTGGGGTGAAGTTGCTAGAATCGGTGGACAAAGTGGTTACACTGGATAATAAACTAAAAGATAAAACCGAGTATACTAACTTGGTATAATCTAATTATCTTAATTTTTAATAAGTTTGTTTAAGTTTGGTTTATTAGTTTAGAATCTAAATAAAAAGTATTTGTAAATGAACTAAAATAACTAGCTTGTGTTAGACTCAATATGTTGTAATGAAATTTAAGTTACACTAGTTTTTATTACATTTATTTCAGCTTGATAGTTTAAAAAAGATTGGTGGTGGAAAGCCAAGAAAACATGTTTTTTTGATCATGAAAAGGTAAACGATTATGTTTTTATTAATTATTAGAAATATGATTAAAAGGGACCAAAAGCAATTCTTTTTGACCGTTACTTGTTATGAATTTACTTTTAACATGACAATTTGATAAACTCGGGAGCTTCGTTGTAGGTGTTTAAGTTTGTTTGTGTGCTAAAGTAAGTGTAATGCTAAACCTTGTTTAGCATTTTATTTTTAAATTTAATGCTTTTACCTTTCATAATTTTAAACATTCATTTATTAAACTATATTTTAATTTATTACATATATTAAAATAAAAATCTTTATATATTTCAGTTTATTGTTAAAATATTTATCGAAAAGGAAATGGGGAAAAGATAAGCTTAGAAAATCTAGTAAATATATGGAGTGTTTTATGAGGTATAGTTTTAATAGTATTTACAAAACTGATATCTGTATTAAAAAGATATTCTTCGACTTTTTTGTGTCATGCTAGAATTTTTGTATCCATAATACAAGTTCCTTTAGTTTTTTCATAAAAAAATTGTTGTTTATTATTGTATCTGGTTGAGATACAAATCTTTTTGTTTATATATATATATATATATATATATATATATATATATATATATATATATATATATATATATATATATGTATGTATATACATATACATGTATATATATATATATATATATATATATATATATATATATATATATATATATATATATATATATATATATATATATATATATATATATGTATATACAGTATTAGACAAAAAATTTGCAACCAACATCGAACAATGCTAAAAAGTGTTCCTAATTTTATATGTCTTAAAAATGAAACGAACTATACTACCACAGCAAACAGTTCAAGAGTCTGGAGTCATAGCATGCCATGAAATGAGCAATCAGCTGACAGGTGACAGCACACAGGCAGAATTTCGTTGACAAGTGCCGTTTTGCAGCATACATATATATACTGTGAAGCATGGTGGAGGCAATGTAATGGTCTGGGGGTCGATCACCTGATCGAATCTATGCCTCAAAGATGCAAGGCTGTGATCGACAACAAAGGATTCACCACAAAATATTGATATGAATACAGCTTGGTCAACATTTTGTGGAGTCGCACTTGTTTTGTCCAGATGGAAATCAACTTTTTTTAATACTTTTGATTAATATATTAATTTTCGTGTACAAATAATGAACTTTGTGATGAATAAAACTTGAAGAACGTTGTCTCTAAACAGTTACATAGTTATTTCTCTAATTTGATAAAATACAGCACTAAATATATACAAAGAAACTAAATTAGCATCATTAGGTTGCACTGGTTTTGTTCGATACTGTATGTGTATATATATATATATATATATATATATATATATATATATATATATATATATATATATATATATATATATATATATATATATATATAATATTTCATAAAAATAGATTCAGAATTCTACATGTCTTTTAAAGTCATTTAAATGTCATTAATGTATATATTTTAGATATCGGCGACGTGGAAGAAAATGTTGACGGCAATGCAGAAATATAGTTTCTTATGTATATTTTTGTGAAATTGAAATTAAGTAATGTTAGTTAAAATGTTTCTTTACTTATTTAATTTAATTCTTTTTTATGACTAATTTAACCGCTGTAACACCTTTGTATCAAACAAGTCCCAGCAAAGGAAGAGATATCTAAAATGCATCTAATATGCATCTAAAAACTGGTCTAAAAGAAATTCACGTCGTGAACGGGGCAAATAAATAAATATTGATCTTGACTTAGTACCGAAACAAAATCAAGTTTACTTCAAACGATGCTTTAGCCAAGCAAACATAATATCGTTTAATGAGCAGCTATCCTTACTACACTGGAAACATTTAAATTTTTCATCTGAAGCAAATCTAGTTTATAACTCGTTCTTTAAAACATTTTTTGAAGTTTATGACGCCAACTTTCCTTAATGCGAAGTAAGTCAAAAAAAAAAAAGCATTAAGTCGCCATGGATTACCAAAAAACTTAGAAAATTGTCCGAAGTTAAACAAAAAATGTATACAAGGCCAGCACAATAGGGGTGTGTGCGTGGGGGGGGGTGACCCTTTTCCTTCCCTCATCAATGATTTTCAGTCGGCAAACAGAACCCTTAGTCGGCAAATTGGACCCTTTTAGACTAGTTAGTCGGCAAATGTCGACCCTTTCAATATAGATTAAACAGTCGGCAAATGTCATCATGGCAGTCGGCAAATTTTGGAAAACAAGGACCTTTTTTTTTTTTTATCGGCAAAAGTTGTAATAACACCCCCCCCCCCCACGTGACACCTACTCGCGCCGACCCTGATTGTATATTATCTAAAAATAAAATGTGATAATAATATGGCAATTTATAAAAATTACGTTAAAAATTTTGAAAGTCAAAGAAAAAACTTAAAAAAAAAGTACTACTCAAACCTATGAGAAGTTTAAACATAACTCAAAGCGCACGTGGCAAGTTTTAAATGAAATCACTGGTAACCATAAGATTAAAACATGCAACTTACCAAAAGTTATTAGAAACAATGATGATTTCATATATAATCCAAAAGATATAGCTAATCAGATAAATAACTATTTTGTATCTGTTGGTCCTAATCTAGCAAAAAATATTTCAGTTGTAACCAAAAAAATAAACTTCAAAAAAGCCTTCCCAATATTTCTGTACTTAATAATTTGTAAATTTCAATGAAAGAATTTGAATATGCTTATAAAGTGCTAAAAACAAATAAAGTGAGAGGTCAGGACGAAATAAATAGTAACATTATTATATTATCTTACGAGATCATAAAAACTATACTATTCAAAGTGTTTAGTTACTCAATAAAACAAGAAATATTTCCTGACCAACTAAAGATCGCTAAAGTTACACCAATATATAAATGTGGTGAATTATCAAATATAACTAATTATCGACCAATATCTGTACTCTCTGGCTTTTCAAAGGTTTTTGAAAGGATTCTTTACAACAAAATATATGAACATCTTTCTAAAAATAAAATATTAAATGCCAGTCAATATGAATTCAAAATAAATAACCCCACGGAAAACGCCATACTTCATGTAACTAATAATAATGCAAACTCTTTTAAATTTTTAAAATGTTTTTAATGTTCTTTTATTTATGTACAAATATAAGATAAACCTAACACCTATATCCTTTCAAAATTTATATGCAATAAAACAAAAAAACAAATATGACTTAAGAAATGACAATCTTATTCATCAACATTATTCTCATACAAGTTTTGGAAGATCTCTTTTAACATATCGCGGAGCTCTTCTGTGGAACAAAATAGTTTTGAAAAATTTTTCCCAAAGTTGTAGTTTTCTTACTTTTAAAATTTTTTAAATTTTAATGTTGAAAAAAGTTATCTTGTCAATTGATAATATCTTTGAGTTCTTTTGAGTTTATACATCTTAAAAAAGTGTGTGGTTCCTGAATATATTGTTTTATTTTGAAATATTTAGATTTATATATATTCTTTACGTTGTTAAACGTTATTTTATGTTTTGAAATATCTGGTTAAATTCAAATTTTATTTTTAAACGTCATTTATTGTAATTATTTAACTGGTTTTATTTTTACTGTATTGTTAAACGGTTCTAAGTGACAGGATCCTCTTTGAGTCTCCGTGTTTTGATATTTAATGTACAACGATATTTATACCATAGTATATTGATAACAAGAACAAAAAAAAAAAAAATAAAAAAAAATACAGGAGATGCTTTTGTAAATAAAGAAATTGCAGAAACATTTAATGACTTTTCATAAATATAGAGAAAAAACAAGTCATTGCAATTCCTGAGGGGAGTAAACATTTAAATCCTTTTTGAAAAAATCAGATTCCATAATGGATGAGTCGGAGCAAAAGTGGCTGCAATGTTATTTAGAAAATCGCAAACAAGTAGTACCATTTGATTTAACATGTTCCCCATTTGAGTCAATAAGTTGTGGAGTTCCACAAGGATCAATACTTTGACCTTTACTGTTTTTAATTTATATTAATGATGTTTATTTGTGATCAAAAATACTTAATTATATTATTTTTGCTGACGACACAAATGTTTTCTTTTCTGATTCAAATTTAAAAAATATTTTTCGTAATGTAAACACAGAACTAACATATCTCAATGAGTAATTTATAGCAAATAAACTTTCACTGAATTTTGAAAAAACAAAATATATTTTGTTTGCTAAACCATCTAAATCCGAGAACCTTCCACTTACACCACCAGAACGAGCTATTAACAATATTAAAATAAAAAGAGTTTTTTCAATGAAAATAATTGGAATAATTTTCGATGAACATTTAAATTGGAAAAGCCAAATAACGCTAGTCGAGAATAAAGTCTCAAAGACTTTAGGGATAATGTATAAGACTAAACTTCTTTTGAATAAAATATGTTTAAAAAAATTACATTTTTCGTTTATACATCTTAACTATTGTAATATTGCCTGGGCAAACAATCACTCATCTTTTCTAAAAACTATTTATACAAAACAAAAGCAAGCAAGTCGATAAGTTTCGGGCATGGATAGATACGATAGTGCCGAGCCGTTACTCAAGGAAATAAATGCCTTAATGTATACAAATTAATCATCTATCATAACTTGTTATTAATGTTTAAACTTTAAAACGAACTAATTAAAAAATATTCTTAAAAAAACTTCACTCTTATTAATCATAAATATAAAACAAGACACTCAATAAATAATTACTACATCACACTAACATCACTCAAAAAATCTGGCTTCTCAATTACATGTCGGGGACCACGCTTGTGGAGCTCGGTTCTTGACGAAAATATGAAAAAAAAAAAATCTATTGAGATTTTCTGGTAGGTGGGTGGTGGATGCATACCCCTCATTGTCCCCCCTTGGATCCGTCGCTGATTCTTTTATAAAAAGCAACAAGGAGGAACTGAAATAAAAAAAAAATTATGAACCACTGCATTAAAATCATAAAAACACGTAAAATAAAGCCAAGTACTCTCTTAAGTATTAAGTATTGTGTATTTGTGTGTGTAGGAGTGTGTCACGTTCATTCGGAGGTCCACAATGCACAAGCTAAATACACTCACTTCTTGCGCAGATGGGCTTGCACATCAGAACCTGGCGTAAGACCTACAGAATGGATTTCAATTGATCGAATACACACATTTTTCACCGTAGGCCACAAGCCATCACTCTTAGCCAAAAGAGCTACGACCCCGTACTGGTGTAAAATGATGTGCTATGAAGTGAGATTCTATATCCGAGCATATAGCGAACGCTGATCCGACGTGCGTTGTGGTGCTTCCTAATGAACGTGACACGCTACAACACACAAACACAAAAAATATTATTTAGCTGTATTTCATACTTTTATGCTTTATTTAAAAAGAAAGTACAACAAAAATTGTTAAAAATCAAGTTAATATTTTATTAAATAACATTATTTAATAAAATATAAAATAAAAAATTTTTCGTGGGTAGTATGGCCCTATGGCCCAATGGATAAGGCATCTGACTACGAATCAGGGGATTCCAGGTTCGAGTCCTGGTAGGGTCGCATTATTTTGTCAATACTATTTTGACAGAAGGTATTAAATTTTATATTGTTTTCAATAGTATTTTTTATTTATATTTAATAATATTTGTTATTTATAATAAATATTTCTAGATCATTTCGCAATCAAATTATCAATCAAAAAGAAAAAGAAGTGAAATTAAAATAGCTTAACTTTCTACTACAGAACGCAATTAATGCTTATGAAAGTTTTTTTAAACCATTTTTTTCTGTTTAAAAAGTTAATTTCTCCACCATAGAAAAAACGTTAACAACTAAGAATATCAATACACCCTGAATTACAAAAGATTTTTAAAAAATCATTTAAAATAAAACAATAGTTATATATAAAATTTTTAAAAACAAAAACAACAACTAGTGAAAAAAATTTATAGAAACTACAAAAACCTATTTGAAAAAATCCTCAAAAACCTGAAGAAAAATTATTACTCCTAATTATTCAATACATTTAAAAACGACACAAAGCGCACGAGACAAACAATAAAATAAATTTTTGTCAAATAAAAATCATGCTCCGGATAAACCAAAAAACTTTAGCTCAACACTCTTAAAAAACTAACGCCAAAATAACAAAAAATATATAACGCTAGAGTTGAGCAAGTTATCCGTTATATTAGCGTTATATTGCCGTTATATTGGAGTTATTTTGGCGTAAGTTTTATCGGTTATATTTGCTCAACTCTGGCGTTATATTGGCATTATATTGAAGAGAAGATGATCTAACGGCAAATGCGTTATATTTGGCGTTGTATTTATTATACTGGTACTATTTTTATAAGCACAATGCTAAAAAACAAAAACAAACACGTTTCAAGATAATTATCACTATATAAATATGTTCAGTTAATTTATTATTATATGTATTGGTGGTAAACATATAGAAATATAATTAAATTAACAAAATAATTTAAAAAATAGTTAGAGCAGTTTAAAGTTTACATTTACAATGTTTACATATACAATGTTAACATATACAATGTTTACATTTACAACGTTACGTATACAATGTATATACAATCAACAAGTTTTGGCAATTTATAAATATTTAAATAATATATTAGAATTGGAATTAGAATTGGGTATAAGATGTTGACACTAATTAAAATTACAAAGCAAAAAAATATAACAAATTTATATCATGTTTGTTTTATAAAATATATTCATTTAATTGATCATTTACAAGTATTTTGAAAAGGTATAACCTTACCATTGTTACTTGATTTTGATGCTACTAAATAACAAAAAATTAAAAGGGTATAATATATATTAATTCGAATAGTTGTTTATTATTATTTTTCAAAGATATAACATTACCATAGCTTCTAAGTGTCCATGCCACTAAAAAACATAAAATTAAAAGGATAATAAGCAAATGATACCTTAATAATTTATGGAATATAAACTCGTATTGAAAAGATACATGTAGCCTTACCAATGCTACTAAATGCTGTAGCACTAAAGGTTTTAAAATAAGATGAATAATAATTTAAAAAGGCTTCTTCTTTTACTAAGTCATTTATAATCATTTTGAAAAGATACAAACTTATCATTGCTAACAGATGTCAATGCAATTAAAGACTGCAAAATCAAAATGTGATTTATAATGGTTTAAAAAAGACTTCATCGGTAAGGTTATCATTGAAAAAACACAGCATAAAATAGGGTATAACATAAAATCATAAACATTTAATTGGTTATTTTAAAATATTTCGAAAAGATATAACTTTGCCATTGCTATTGATGTCACAATTGCCATTGTTATCACTCATAAATAAAAGAAAAAAAAGAAAAAGAAAACAGGCAGACAACCCCATCAAAATAAATGGATTATATACTACTGCCATCGGTAATAAATGTTGCAGCCACTAAATAACACAAGTTAAAAATATGTATAATATATATTAATTTGAATAGCTGTTTATAACAATTTTTCGAAAATATAACATTACCGTTGCTACTATGTGTCGATGACACATAGTAGCTATGTAAAGAATATAAAATAAAAAGTCTAATAAGCAAATGACACCTTAATAGTTTATGGCATTTAAACTCGTATAGAAAAGATACATGTAGCTTTACCACTAGTACTAAATGCCGTAGGCGCTAAAAGTTACAAATTAAAATGAGCAATAACTTATCTTCTCATGCGAAGTCATTTATATCATTTTATTTAAGATTTCCGTATATCATTTATGAGTCCATTTTAAAAAGATATAACCTTACCATTGCTACCAGATGTCATTAAAGATTACAAAATAGAAAAGATAACAAGCATAAAATTATCTTCAAAATATATGTCATTTATAATAACTTTAAAAAGATATAATCAGTTAGATTATAATTGGAAAATAAAAGTCCTCACCACCTAAGAACACATCATAAAATAAAATCATGTAATTGGTTTTTTGCTACTATTTTGGAAAGATATAGTTTTACGATTGCTACTAGATGTTGATGCGACAAATAAATAAGTAGAACTTTTAAAGCTTCCACTGCAAAACAATAGCAGATCGTGCTTTACCATTTGGATTTGTGATACCGAGATCATAACAGTAAAAGCTATACTAATTTTAAAATCAGTAAACTTAGCGATTTCAGGAGATTGAAGTAAGAAAGACAATGTGTCTGAAAATGGACGTATATATATATATATATATATATATATATATATATATATATATATATATATATATATATATATATATATATATATATATATATATATATATTAGGGTGGGTTACAAAAATGGGGTTAATATATAATATATATATAAATATATATATATATATATATATATATATATATATATATATATATATATATATCATATATATATATATATATATATATATATATATATATATATATATATATATATATATATATATATATATATATATATATATATATATATATATATATATTGACCGAAATTTGACCAAATTGACCAAAACTTAATCTTGAAATTCTATTTTTATTTCATAGAAAATACTGCTATAAATTGATCTAAAAACAAATAATATAAAGTAATATAATGTTACAACATAGAAGTTCACAGAAGACTGGAACGTGCAAGCAAACTTAGATTAAACCCTCTCAGCATTATTTACCCAAAATCGCTCCTAAATGCCTATTTTGATTTCAAAAACATTTTATTTGCTATAATTTCAAGTAAACTTTTTCTAAGTAAACTTTAGCTTAGAAAATAAATTTGTATAAATTTAATAATAGTAATGCCATGTTTGGCCATTGTTGGGTGGGAAAGGGTTAGGAATGAATGGGGGGGCGGGTCTATTATTGAAGACTTTTAATTTTTTTTATTATGCTTTGAGCACTTTGTAATTGTTAAGTTTCTGTCATATTCTTTCTATTATAGTAAAAAAGTATAAAAATATTACATAAGAAGATGGCTGCTTCAAACAAAGCAACACGCTCAACTTCAAATGTTTGGCTAGTTGGGCATTTTCTCTCCACAATAGATGGACCGAGTCAGTTGCCAACAAGTGGTGTTGCACTATGTAGAGTTTATTATGAAATGATAGTCAAAAAGTCAACTCTTTCAACATCCTGCAACGCAGTTGCAGATGAAGTTATGATTTTCTGTCTTAAGGCTAATATTCCAACTATAGCAAAGCCTCATGTAGTTGCTAAACTAAAGAGTATTCACAGGCAACATGTTCAAGTGTCTAAGCACAGAAGTAGAAAATCAGCTACTCAACACAGCTATGAAGAAAAATTCACTACCAATATGTTTATACTTTTTGATATTGCCCATAGTGAATGGCATTGTCTCATCAAGATAAATGAAGATAAACAATTTCTGATAAACCAGAGAGGCTCCATAAAGATGTTAATGACATCGGAAGACCTAATGTAAAAGAAAGCAGTTGTAAAATACAGAAAACGCATACTTGAAGAAAAAAGATGCTATGAACAACATAAAGAAAGTAAAGTTAAATCTACAGAAACATTAATGACAACTCAGATTACTCTTTGGATGAAAATTCTGACTGTGATGCGTCAATTCAAATACAAAAAGTTTTTATTCGTCGAAAAATTTCAAAACATTCTACTATGGGTACTAGTCAATTCTCAATTACAGTATCCAAACGTTGTATTCTTGATAATCAACTCTTTCATGCAGCATTAGACTGACAAGCAATGATGGTTGTCACACCAGCCCTAGCTGCAATCGGTATTGATGTAAATAAATTAACAATATCACGTTCCACTCTAATAGAAGCTCGAACTACATCTCGCGAATCTCTTTCAACAGCAGTAAGAAAAGATTTTCAACCCTTGGTTCCGCTAGTTGCTCATTTTGATAGTAAAATGTTGTCATATGTTGATAGAACCAGACGTGAATGTCTGCCAATTGTTGTATCTGGCTTGGATATTGAGAAATTACTAGGGATCCCTGAAATACCTGCTGGTACTGGTGCTCTGATGGCACAGAAGGTAGTTAAGTTCATTCATGAATGGCCTGGCGTCAAGGAGCATCTTGCAGGTCTTTGCTTTGACACAACTGCAAGTAATACAGGAAGTTATAACGGGGCAATAACCGCCATACAGAAGTCAATGAACCGAAGAGTTTTGTTTTTAGCCTGTAAACATCATATTCTTGAAATCTGTGCTAATACAGTGTTTGATACGTTTTTTGTATCAAAAGGACCAAACATTGAACTCTTTGGTAGAGTGAAGTCAAAGTTTGAGCCACTTGAAAGTGATACAAGCGGAACTGAATGCCTTACAAAGCTTAAAAAAGAGTGGCTTGCATCTCGAAATTCCGATGTGGTGGAAAATTTAAAAAAAAACTTAAAGGACACTCAACCACGTGATGATTTAAAGAGTTTGGGCAACTAGCTCTTCTCCTTTTGGGAGAAATTAATGATACAACAAGTATTCGCCCTCCTGGGGCTTACCATCGTGCAAGATGGATGGCTAAAGGAATATACTGTTTAAAAATTTTTGGTTTTCGCCATCAATTAAATGTCACAGATAATGAAATTGGGATTTTAAGAAGAGTTTGTCTCTTCATTACCACAATTTATGTATGTTTCTGGTTTTCAGCACCTCACAACAGAATCACCAAAAAATGATCTCCTTCTTTTAAAAGTAATCAAGAACTATTGTCAAGTTGACAGCAAAGTTGCAAATGTTGCAAAAAATAAAATTAAACTTCAATTATGGTATTTAAGTGAAGATCTAGCTGCTCTCCCATTATTTAGTGAAGAAATTTCTTTTGAAGAGAAAATGGAAATTGTAAAAAAAAATGCCTTACAAAAAGAACCACTACCAGGTGACAATAGAAGACTTGCTTCAAACAAGATTTATACATTCTCTAAACTTTCTATAGCTAACTTTGTTACACGACGCTCAATGAATTTGTTTGACTCCATCAATCTACCAAAAGAATTCTTGACATCGTCCCCTAAATCTTGGGCTAATCGTGATGACTACAAGGCTGCTTGTAAGATTGTTCGTGCCATGAAAGTGGTTAATGACTGTGCAGAATTGGCAGTTAAATTAGCCACTGGCTTTAATGAAGTTTTGACAAAAAATGACAATCAGCGTCAGCTTCTTTACCAAGTAGTTGAGTATCATAGAAAAAAAATTTCAACTGAAGCTACAAAGAGGCAGTTAAGCCATAATCATTCTAAATAACAGCAATTTAATCTATTCAAATATGCATACATATAATATGAACTAAATATATAGTTAAGTACATATATGGCTATTGTTTTTCTGTAGTATTCTAATTTAGTAATATGTAAAGGTTTGATTAAATTATGTATGTTTTTTTATTAGAATAATTTTAAATGTTGTTACTTATAATATGTTTTCTTGATCGCATAAAATCATATTTTTCATTCTTTTAAAATTTTTGCTTGAGTAAATTATTTTTTGTTATTTTTAATTTATAAATTTGAATAAGGGCTGAGTTAGAAATGACTGGTAGAGGGGCATATGGGATCTAGTTTGGAGCATATGGGTCACTAGTACTCACAATTTAAAAAATTGAAGAAATGTTAAAAAATCTTTTTTAAGTTGTTATAACAACTTTTTGTATTTTACCACCCTTCCCCTTGCCCTAAGTTACCTCTGCTACATACACTCATACATTTGTCTTCACCCTAATAAATAAAATTATTGCATGTAGCACTGACAATAGTTTATTCTAATGCGTTTTAGAAAATTATCATTTTTAACAAAAACGGGCCTCAAAAGGGCTTAAAAAACATGTCCGAGTCCTAGTGCCCTGAGGGTGGGGTCTAGGAATTTGTCACTGCTAGATACATTCTTTTTATCGTTATCACCCTAATAAGTAAAACTGATGCATGTAACACTGATACTTATTGATTTTAATACATTTTAGAAATATGTCATTTTGTTCAAAAACGGGGTTCTAAAGGGCTTACAAAGCAGGTGTCGGGGACCACTTCCCATCATCAGTTTGGAAAAAAATTTTATCAGTGAACTTTTTTTATTGAACCTCACCAAATAGAGGGTGTGCAACATCAAATTCAAAAAAAAAAAAAACCACCTTAATATATATATATACATACATATATATATATATATATATATATATATATATATATATATATATATATATATATATATATATATATATATATATATATATATATATATATATATATATATATATATATATATATATATATATATATATGATATATATATATATATATATATATATATATATATATATATATATATATCTTAAAAAGTCATTTCTTGTTATACGATATATATATATATATATATATATATATAATATATATATATATATATATATATATATATATATATATATATATATGTATATATATTTAATATGTAAGTTGATTTTAATAAAAAAGGCAGCGTATAACTATTTTTAAATATATTTTGATGTAAAAATATATCAACGATATTTCGCTGACCTATTGTGGTCAGCGTCATCAGGTAATAATAAAAAACGTTACAAAATAACATAAAAACAAACCGTTTAAAAAGAAGACATTAAAAAGCGTCAAATATAAAAACCAATTAAATATATTAATGACGTCAGTTAAATTTTTGTCAAAATGGGTCCCCAAGTTCTTGTTTTAACCTTATCCCCGTCATCTCGATTTAGAACAACTTCCCCAATACCTATCTCACATCGAACTTTCGCTTTGTTAATCTCCAGAGATTCTCTAATTTTTCGTATCTTGTATTCTTGAACGACTGCCAAGGTCATAGGATTTAGCCAATCAAAGTTACCACGGCATGTTTTGGAATGTTCCGTGGCTCCTGAACTCGACCATTTTTGATTTTTGCAAGCTCTTTGGTGTTCTGCACTTCTTGAAATGATTTTCTTTTTGGTCTCACCAATATATATATTTCCGCATGAGCATTTAAGTTGGTAAACCCCCGGATTTGAGTTCGGAGGTAGTTTAGTTTTGTTGTTGCATAATATATTACTCAAACTAGGAGCTGAAGTAAATATAACTCTGATGTTTTGTTTTTTAAATTCTCTTCGGAGTTTTGGGCCAATAATAGGTATCCAAGGTAGTTTAACAAACTTTTGATTTAACTGATTAGATGTAGTATTTTTTGAAATGCCGTCTAAATAGTTTTTGGTTATTTTAATAAGATTATTTTTATTATAGCCGTTTTCAAAAAATATATTTATGAGGAAATCAATTTCTTGTGAGAGATATTTTTGAGAGCAGATTTGTTTTGCTCGACATAAAAAACCTTTAAAGACGCCAATGGTTATGCTCGGGTTGATGTTGGAGTTTGGTTTTATTTGAACATTTGTTATCGCATCCTTACGGTGTATTTGAAACTCATAAAAACCATTCATTGTATTTGTAATACAAATATCTAAAAAATTAAGTTGTTTTCTTTTGTTTTCAAGTTCAACGGTATATTTTATGGAGGGGTTTTGTTCATTTAAAGCTTTAAGAAATAATTCTTGCTTTTCTTTTGAATCGAAGCGAGCATGGCTATCATCCACATATCTTTTATAAGTTATTGGTTGGAATGAATTAAAAAAGGCTATATCAAGTGCTCTTTTTTCTATACTTTGCAAAAATGCTTCAGCTATGACTACCATCAATGATAAACCAATTGGACCTGAATTAGGTAAAATTCGGATTTTATCTTCGTATAAAAAGTAACATATGCTTAACGATAGTTCAATTAATTGGTGTATATCTATGAGAGTTAATTTAGTCCTAGTTTTCAAATCTTCAAGATCATCGTTCAATATGTTAATAATAACAGGAATTGCTTCATTGATCGGTACGGATGGATATAAATTAATTACATCGAAAGAAACCTGAATTTCATTAGGGTCTATCTTCCATTCTTTAGCATCGTTGACAAAGTTTCTTGAATTAATTAGTCGAGTTATGTTTTTGTTTAATGTTGGTTGGATAATTTTAACCAGATACTCAGATGTTCCATAAGGAGGTGTGTTAATAGTGGAAACAACAGGACGCATTGGGTAGTTTTTTTCCGGTTTGTGTGCTTTAACCACTCCATAGATTCTAGGTGGAACGCAATCTGATGGATACATTTTAAAATAAGTAGCATTGTCTAACTTACCTTGTTTTCTTAATTTACATAATAGTTTTTGAAATTTAGTAGTGAATGTGGGTGTTGGGTCGTAATCAATAATTTTACTATTTTTTATTTGTTCTTCTAATTTCGCTTTTGCTTCATTTTTGCATAATAAAGCAAAACCTGTTCCTTTGTCAAACGGATATATCTTTAGATGTGAATGTTTTTTCAGGTTTTGTAAAGAAAGGCGTTGTTGTTTTGTTAAATTATCTTTTATTTTTAACTTTAAAGAACTGGTTAGAATTTTGGAACAGTTTTGTCGAAGAATCTCTGCTTGTGTTTGTTTATTTTGTTGTTCGAGTTCCAAGGCGCATCAATGGAACATCTGAGTATCTGGTTAAAATTATCCAACCAACATTAAACAAAAACATAACTCGACTAATTAATTCAAGAAACTTTGTCAACGATGCTAAAGAATGGAAGATAGACCCTAATGAAATTCAGGTTTCTTTCGATGTAATTAATTTATATCCATCCGTACCGATCAATGAAGCAATTCCTGTTATTATTAACATATTGAACGATGATCTTGAAGATTTGAAAACTAGGACTAAATTAACTCTCATAGATATACACCAATTAATTGAACTATCGTTAAGCATATGTTACTTTTTATACGAAGATAAAATCCGAATTTTACCTAATTCAGGTCCAATTGGTTTATCATTGATGGTAGTCATAGCTGAAGCATTTTTGCAAAGTATAGAAAAAAGAGCACTTGATATAGCCTTTTTTAATTCATTCCAACCAATAACTTATAAAAGATATGTGGATGATAGCCATGCTCGCTTCGATTCAAAAGAAAAGCAAGAATTATTTCTTAAAGCTTTAAATGAACAAAACCCCTCCATAAAATATACCGTTGAACTTGAAAACAAAAGAAAACAACTTAATTTTTTAGATATTTGTATTACAAATACAATGAATGGTTTTTATGAGTTTCAAATACACCGTAAGGATGCGATAACAAATGTTCAAATAAAACCAAACTCCAACATCAACCCGAGCATAACCATTGGCGTCTTTAAAGGTTTTTTATGTCGAGCAAAACAAATCTGCTCTCAAAAATATCTCTCACAAGAAATTGATTTCCTCATAAATATATTTTTTGAAAACGGCTATAATAAAAATAATCTTATTAAAATAACCAAAAACTATTTAGACGGCATTTCAAAAAATACTACATCTAATCAGTTAAATCAAAAGTTTGTTAAACTACCTTGGATACCTATTATTGGCCCAAAACTCCGAAGAGAATTTAAAAAACAAAACATCAGAGTTATATTTACTTCAGCTCCTAGTTTGAGTAATATATTATGCAACAACAAAACTAAACTACCTCCGAACTCAAATCCGGGGGTTTACCAACTTAAATGCTCATGCGGAAATATATATATTGGTGAGACCAAAAAGAAAATCATTTCAAGAAGTGCAGAACACCAAAGAGCTTGCAAAAATCAAAAATGGTCGAGTTCAGGAGCCACGGAACATTCCAAAACATGCCGTGGTAACTTTGATTGGCTAAATCCTATGACCTTGGCAGTCGTTCAAGAATACAAGATACGAAAAATTAGAGAATCTCTGGAGATTAACAAAGCGAAAGTTCGATGTGAGATAGGTATTGGGGAAGTTGTTCTAAATCGAGATGACGGGGATAAGGTTAAAACAAGAACTTGGGGACCCATTTTGACAAAAATTTAACTGACGTCATTAATATATTTAATTGGTTTTTATATTTGACGCTTTTTAATGTCTTCTTTTTAAACGGTTTGTTTTTATGTTATTTTGTAACGTTTTTTATTATTACCTGATGACGCTGACCACAATAGGTCAGCGAAATATCGTTGATATATTTTTACATCAAAATATATTTAAAAATAGTTATACGCTGCCTTTTTTATTAAAATCAACTTACATATTAAATATATATATATATATATATCGTATAACAAGAAATGACTTTTAAAGATATATATATATATATATATATATATATATATATATATATATATATATATATATATATATATATATATATATATATATATATATATATATATCACGGCAAATTGTGAAATCTTGTCAGGAACGAAAAATTATTTTACTAATCGAGTTGTTAACATCTGGAATGTGCTACCAGCGATTGTAGTCAATGCAAGTTCTACTAACATTTTTAATAGTCGATTTTATGCATTTTCAAAGCTAACCAGGTTACACTGTGTGTCACAAATTATGTCATCATAGTGGTGCCTGATGATGCACCACTTCATTAAAGTTTACAATTCAAACTTTATTCTTTTATTATGTTTTTCTTTTTTAAATGGCTTGTAAATTTTTGATTTATGATTAAACAAATTCAAGTTCACATATATATATATATATATATATATATATATATATATATATATATATATATATATATATATATATATATATATATATATATATATATATATATATATATATATATATATATATATACATATATATATATATATATATATATATATATATATATATATATATATATATATATATATATATATATATATATATATATATATATATATGTATATTATCACCAAATAATTATTCAAATTAAAGCAAAAAAAAAAAAAAAATAGGAAAATCAATCAACCGCTAAAAAGTGCAGATTTTGGCGCAAATTGTTGTGACTTAGTGTGATGTAAAAAAAACATGCAAATTAGTTAATAATATATATACTGGATTTATGATATATACTTTTGACGTTTTTAAAGCCTAGCTTGACAGCCCCCCTTCCTATTTTAGATCGGCAACCCCCCTCCTGCTCCTATATAGAGTTGAATTCCTGCTGCTGTTTAAATCCAACGAGTCAAACTTGTTCTACTTACACAATGTTTTATTAATTTAGAATATTTGCATTTTAATTTAAAAAATGACAGCTATTTTAATTAAAGTGGAAGTAAATCTTACCAATATAAATTTTTTAGAATAATGTTTCAAAAAATGAATTAGATTTTTAAATTATTGAGAGCTTCATTCTTGACCCATAGACCTTCCTAAACATCAATATCTTCCACAATATCAATGCTGCTGTCAAATTCGTCAAAAAATATCACTGGATAGAGCCAGCTCCATCGGCTTAAAAACGACTTACTTTTTTTGTATGCTGCTTTAGTTCGAGAAACTGGTTTATCAATTTTACTCTTGACTAAAAGCATCTTTTGCAACTTCTTTTCATTTGCATTGCTTTTTGAATTGACTTTACAGCTCTCTCAACCACATCATTTACAACCACCAAATTTTTAATAAACGTTTTAAAAGCTAAGAAATCAAGATCAACTTTTCATGCAGCAGAAGGGAACAAAAACCACTCGACTTGCAGCTCATTATGTTCAAGAATATCAAAAACTAGTCAAGACTCAGAACCAATATAATCTGCAAGGGTAAGCGGTTCTTCGTAAAAGTCAAAATCTTCCTTACTTCTTATAAACCCAGTATTATTTTTCCTTCAAAATCATAGGCCTTGGGTCTAGGGTATTGCAACAGCTTTTTTGCTATCTCTTTTTTCATGTTATTTGGTACAGACATGTTTGTATTTGTGAGGGCAAGTACCAACTATGTTTTTCTCATCTATGGAAAACTTCTGCTGCTGCTAGTTCGATTTACTCCAGGAGGAATATCTGCTATATAAAGTGTTGGTCCTAAAAAGGTTTAAAAAGTTTAAAAACCTACATTGTTATTAAAATATAGTAGCATATTAAAAGTAATCTACTTAATTCTAAAATAACCTGGATTGCTGAAGTATCTGATTTTTTAACAGTCAAAAACTTTGGAGCATAAAAGATTGAGATAAAGTTTGCCATTCTCTCTACCTCTGTGATCTTTTCCTAATTAATATTCAGAAGCTCATTAGTCTAATAAGGAAAAAGCAATATCTTAAGGTAGTATATGAACTTAGCCATAAACCGTGCATGATGAATGGCACCAGGCTTGTAAATGTGGGTAGGTTTAATTTCTGGATCCAAAAACATATTTCAAGAACAAGAATCTGTTTATCTTACAATAACTTTATTAACTGTAAATTGAAAGACGAATCATTCTAGTATTGCTTGCAGTAGTATCAAAGCAAACAGTTCTTATATGATCTGCAACATCAAACTCTGTCAGAATGCTCTTGATAGTTATGAGCTGATTAAGTCCTATTCCTGATGTAACTCCTGGAGCTCCAAGCAGATGATTAATCTCTCCTGCTCTCAAAAAAATGCAAATTTGGTCAACTGGTTTATTTTTGTGAGCTGGTATTAAGTCCTAGAAATATTTTTATATTTGAAAAAAATATGAGATTGAAAAAAATAAGAATCTGAATAAGAATTTTGAATTATTATTATATACATAAAATTGTCATTTATAAAATTATACTAAACTAAGAAATTGATTATTTAAATTAACTAGTGAAAGTTTTAATAAAAAAGATAAACAGTTCATAAATTACCATTTATGAAAGTTAGGAAAAAAACATTAAGATTATAAATGATTAAAAACGGCACCTATAAGTACAAAAGTACTTATAGGTGCCGATTTGTAAAAATATTATTTATGCTTTTTAAACAACGCATTATTTAGGTTGTTTTCATAATATTTGCGAACCTTGTATTTGTATTCAAAAAACGTCTGTGAGCAAAAGTATTACAAAAGCAAAAGCAAAAGTATTATCATTATAAAATGGTTAATTGCATTTAAAGAGCTCTGACCCCTTACAAGATTTTTAGAGGCAAGATATGCAAATTTAATACATTTTAAATTTAAAATACATATTGTTAAGGACTTTGCATAACATTTTTTAGGACTCAATAATTCGCGCCAAAATCTGCACTTTTTAGCGGTTAATTAATTTTCCTATATATTTTTTTTGCTTTAATTTGAATAACCATTTAACGCAAGGTGATCCAATAGAGATAAAAGTTTTTTTCACACGTCATGTAGACATGGTTAACTATAAAATATTTCGAAAATGTTCTATCTAATATGTAAAATAAATACAAAAAAAAAAAAAAGTTGTATATAAATAAATACAATATTCAATATAATATAATATATCAGGTAGAACATTGTATTTATATATATATATATATATATATATATATATATATATATATATATATATATATATATATATATATATATATATATATATATATATATATATATATAATATTTATTTTATATATTAGATAGAGCATTTTATTGATTACATTTGTACATAAAACAAGATAATACTGAGGCGACGAGATTTAAACAAACCGGAACTTCCCCGACTATTTTGCTACGATTTTTATAGCTTTCATATTTTTAACTTTTATAGCTTTCATATTTTTCTTATTTTAAATATATAATTCTTATATTTATTAAATTTTATTTTTATATTTTTTTATGAATATAGTTACCACTTCAGAAGAATAGCTTAAGAACAAAAAAATAAAACGCATAATATGACGGGTAAATATAACGGATGAATATAACGGTTAAATATACCGCCATTGGAATTGATCAAGCATGTAAAGTCTAGATGATTAAGTTTATCATAATGTTTTATTTTTGGTCGTTGAGAGTTATTGTGCAGTTTTTAATTTGCTTTTTTCCGGTGAGCAAGAACTCGGTCAGCATTCAATTTTATGCAGTTTATCAGGGTATGCAGTTTGTGTGTGTACATATTACATATATTAATAAGCTTATGGAGGCCAGAAAGGATGTAGCTAAACAGTATAATGCCATCAGCATATGCTACAACGCCCGTATAGTTTCCATTGATTGATATACCTACGACGGTTTCGTTTTGTATAGTTTCTAATAGGTTTTGAGTATAAATGTTATAAAAATGAGGCGAGAGAATAGATCTCTGTCTCATTCCTTGCCTTAGATAGAAAGGATATGATTTACAATCTAGATAAGAAACAGAAGCATTGCTTTCATAGTATAATGGCGATATAGTATTAACAATATACAGAGGGAGTATTTTTATCATTGAATGTCCCAGTTGCAGCTGTCAAACGCTTTTTCAGCATCTAGGGAACATAGATAGACAGGAGAGTTGTTGTTGTTGTAGTGTTTAATTGTTTCACTAATAACAAATTCAACGTTTAGGGTTGAGCTACTTTTAGTGAAACCGAATTGAAGAGGATGTTTATGTTTATTATAATCTAAAATAATTATTTTTTTATGAAATGATAATTTATTTTAGAGTTTTTATATAATTTCGTTACTTTTGAGACCAATCAAGACATACTTATTGAAAAACTTTTTTCTTAATAACATTAGGGACCCATTAAAAGTTTAAGGGTCTTGGGGACTCCTGAAAATATTTTTTACTCAAAAAATTTTTAAACCCAGAGTTATTTTATCATATAGAATACATTAAGGAGAAATCATATAGAACACATAAGGTTATATATCTTGACAACCTAACAAGTAAGTATCGTTATGTCTTATGAATTCGTATGAAAAAAACATAACGTCAAAATCATGTTTTCTTCACACAAACATAACGGTAATTATCCGTTATGTTCAATGTATAATTCGTACAAAAAAAAAGTAACCGCAAATACTTTTATTTTTTTTTCATACGAATTAAACATAAAACATAGCAGTAATTATTATTTAATATGTTTTAAAGTAAATTGTTATCAGGAGAACTAAAAGGTTTTATATCATTTTACGTATTATATAAGTAATACTTTTTTTAATTCCTCAGGGAACCATTTTCATTTGTTCAACTGTAAGTTAGACTTGAAACATTTAATTATGTACATATATATATATATATATATATATATATATATACATATATATATATATATATATATATATATATATATATATATATATATATATATATATATATATATATATATATATATATATATGTATATATGTATATATATATATATATATATATATTTATATATATATATATATATATATATATATATATATATATACATATATATATATATATATATATATATATATATATATATATATATATATATATATATATATATATATATATATATATATACATACCTAGTTTATGCTATCATTTATAATGCAAAAATTTAAAGAATATAAACATTTATTTATTATTATTATGATGACAATCTTTCTCTATTTATTTGAATTTGCACAACTAAAATGCTAATATAAATAAAATAAAAAATTTAATTCAATTCAAAAAATACTTTAGGAGGCTCTCTAACTTCTAAAAGATTCGTCTTTTATTCTACCAACAGAATTATAAAACTTATATATACAAATTTAAAATAAAATTACATTTAACTATATGTTAAATAACTTGTTTTCTTTTTTTTAAAGTTACTTAAACAGATTGTGATATTATGTTTTGTTCTAATTGTATCTGGATGGTTGATACCTAAAATTTCAGTTTGTATTTTCTCAACAGAATAATAAATTTCTAAAGCTTCGTTATATTTTCCCATATCGTTCAAACAGTTTGCGATATTATGTTTTGTTCTTATTGTATCTGGATGATTGATACCTAAAATTTCAGTTCGTATTTTCTCAACAGAATAATAAATTTCTAAAGCTTCGTTATATTTTCCCATATCGTCCAAACAGTTTGCGATATTATGTTTTGTTCCTATTGTATCTGGATAGTTGATACCTAAAATTTCAGTTTGTATTTTCTCAACAGAATAATAAATTTCTAAAGCTTCGTTATATTTTCCCATATCGTTCAAACAGTTTGCGATATTATGTTTTGTTCTTAATGTATCTGGATGATTGATACCTAAAATTTCAGTTCGTATTTTCTCAACAGAATAATAAATTTCTAAAGCTTCGTTATATTTTCCCATATCGTTCAAACAGTTTGCGATATTATGTTTTGTTCTTATTGTATCTGGATGATTGATACCTAAAATTTCAGTTCGTATTTTCTCAACAGAATAATAAATTTCTAAAGCTTCGTTATATTTTCCCATATCGTCCAAACAGTTTGCGATATTATGTTTTGTTCTTATTGTATCTGGATGATTGATACCTAAAATTTCAGTTTGTATTTTCTCAACAGAATAATAAATTTCTAAAGCTTCGTTATATTTTCCCATATCGTCCAAACAGTTTGCGATATTATGTTTTGTTCCTATTGTATCTGGATGGTTGATACCTAAAATTTCAGTTTGTATTTTCTCAACAGAATAATAAATTTCTAAAGCTTCGTTATATTTTCCCATATCGTACAAACAGATTGCGATATTATGTTTTGTTCTTATTGTTTCTAGATGGTTGATACCTAAAATTTCAGTTTGTATTTTCTCAACAGAATAATAAATTTCTAAAGCTTCGTTATATTTTCCCATATCGTACAAACAGATTGCGATATTATGTTTTGTTCTTATTGTTTCTGGATGGTTGATACCTAAAATTTCAGTTCGTATTTTCTCAACAGAATAATAAATTTCTAAAGCTTCGTTATATTTTCCCATACTCTTCAAACAGATTGCGATACTATGTTTTGTTCTTATTGTATCTGGATGGTTGATACCTAAAATTTCAGTTTGTATTTTCTCATCAGAATAACAAATTTCTAAAGCTTCGTTATATTTTCCGATATCGTTCAAACAGTTTGCGATATTATGTTTTGTTCTTGTTGTTTCTGGATGGTTGATACCTAAAATTTCAGTTTGTATTTTCTCAACAGAATAATAAATTTCTAAAGCTTCGTTATATTTTCCCATATCGTCCAAACAGGTTGCGATATTATGTGTTGTTCTTATTGTTTCTGGATGGTTGATACCTAAAATTTCAGTTTGTATTTTCTCAACAGAATAATAAATTTCTAAAGCTTCGTTATATTTTCCCATATCGTACAAACAGATTGCGATATTATGTTTTGTTCTTATTGTTTCTAGATGGTTGATACCTAAAATTTCAGTTTGTATTTTCTCAACAGAATAATAAATTTCTAAAGCTTCGTTATATTTTCCCATATCGTACAAACAGATTGCGATATTATGTTTTGTTCTTATTGTTTCTGGATGGTTGATACCTAAAATTTCAGTTTGTATTTTCTCAACAGAATAATAAATTTCTAAAGCTTCGTTATATTTTCCCATACTCTTCAAACAGATTGCGATACTATGTTTTGTTCTTATTGTATCTGGATGGTTGATACCTAAAATTTCAGTTTGTATTTTCTCATCAGAATAACAAATTTCTAAAGCTTCGTTATATTTTCCCATACTCTTCAAACAGATTGCGATATTATGTTTTGTTCCTATTGTATTTGGATGGTTGATACCTAAAATTTCAGTTCGTATTTTCTCAACAGAATAAAAAATTTCTAAAGCTTCGTTATATTTTCCCATATGGTCCAAACAGTTTGCGATACTATGTTTTGTTCTTATTGTATCTGGATGGTTGATACCTAAAATTTCAGTTTGTATTTTCTCAACAGAATAATAAATTTCTAAAGCTTCGTTATATTTTCCCATACTCTTCAAACAGCTTGCGATATTATGTTTCGTATCAAGCGTGTGTTTATTATTTTCACCATAAGTTTCTGTGTTAAAACTTTGAATAGCTTTTAATATTTCGATTGCTTCATCAAATAAACCTTTACATACTAATAACTCTTTAATAGAAGTTGTCATATTATGGAAGGTTTTTGACATTGTTTTTTCGTTAATCCGAAACACATAGAGGAAATGAAAAACGAAATAATTTCCGAATTCTATGTGATCCTTCACTTGGTTCAACTCAAATTTAAAATAATTTACTATTAGATCAAGATAAGTATTTGAACTTGAATTTTTACTTTGAAAATATTTGCTCGTCAACTGAGTCAGTTCGTGCATTGAATATTTGTTATCATCGAAACAATTTATCAACGAATAACTTGTTAGTAATCCAAGAGTTTCATCTATTATATGTTCTTCTTTTATTTCCATTTGATTTAAGATTTGGATTATAAATTCTTTACTTATATTTTGACCATCGCAATGAGATAAACAGTTTAGTATTTCTAATGGAATAAGTTTAGTTTTTTTTAATTTGAATAAAACTAAATTGATTGCTTTTATTGCAGACTTTGATTCTTCTTCAGTAGGAAAGTTATCAGTGTCTAATATTTCTAGGGGTTTCTTTCTATATCGATCAATATATTTTTCTATCGAAATTTTATGTATATTTATATATTTTATTGCCTGCGTTATAGCAAACGGATGATAACCAAGTTCTTTGATTAAGCTTTTTATATTTTCATCGGTGTATTCTTTAATATTATTTTTAACATAAGCGAATGCATCTTCAGAAGAAAAAACATCAACAAAGATTTTATTTACATTGTTTGACCAAGTTCTCCATTGCGAGGTAATTAAAGTATACGAGTTCGCTTTTCTTGAAATGAACATTTTCAAACCTTTAACACTTTCATCGTCGACATTGTCAAAAATATACAAAGTTTTTTCATTTATGTAATAGTTGTGAATTTTATCAACAATTACTTCCATGTTAAAATATTCACCTACCGAATCATGAACAAGAAATCCTAACGATTGACAACGATTTCTTATAGAAGTTTGTAATTTTCCAAATGCTGCGTCTATCCAGACAATGTTTTTATAAAAGTCAGAATAAATTTCACAGTATTTTTTGGCAATTTTTGTCTTTCCAACACCTGACATTCCATATAGTACTAAAGCCGACTTTAGTATATCTTGTGAAAAATGACAATGAATTTCGTGAAGAAGTTTGTCGCGTTGAACACCTAACATTAAACATGTAGTTACTATTATGAATAATCATTTTATTATTTCATTATACGGTGTTATTATTTATCTATTTAATAATTCAGGTTTTTCAAATGCAAAGCGTTATTTTTAAAAAATCTATAAATAAAAGTTAAAAAATATATATAACTATACTAGTTTAAAAAAAATGGTCTAAAACAAAGTTTATAATATAAATACTATAACAACTTTATAAGTTTACAAAATATAAATCTTTAAACATTTTGTTCGAAGTTCTTTGAAAACATGATTATTTGTAAAACAGAAATTAATTATTGTTACTCAAGAGAATACATCTTTCAATGTACTTAAAAACTTATAAACGAAAAAAAAAGTTTAATTTAATCAATTTTTTTTTTTTTAAACAGATTATATCTTTGCTTAAAATAAAATATTTCCTATTAAAACGTATTTTAAAATTTTGATTTTTTCATAGTTTTTGTTTTACAACTTTTTTTGTAAACTTTACTTTATTTTGATGCAACCATGTTAATAAAAACTTGTCAAAAAAATTAGTTGATTTTATTTTAATTAAGTTGAAAAGAGTCAACTAAGTTTAAAAACAAATGTTCTTTTTAACGGCAAATGAAATTTTATTTTCCTGATTACAGACATATTATAATATATATAATATATTTAATAAATGTATATATATATATATATATATATATATATATATATAAATATATATATATATATATATATATATATATATATATATATGTATATATATATATATATATATATATATATATATATATATATATATATATATATATATATATATATATATATATATATATATATATATATATATATTCCTTAAAAAAAAATAAAGCAATTGGAGCAGATAAAATAAATGGAAACGTTATTATAGATTGTTTTGAACAGCTAAAAGTTGTTCTTTTTAAAGTTTTTAAAGCTTCTATCCATCAAGGTGTTTTCCCCGAACTGTTAAAAATTGCCAAAATTATTCCTATTTTTAAAGAAGGGAATAAATCAATTATTATTAACTATCGCCCTATTTCTGTTCTTTCCACAATTTCAAAAATTTTAGAAAGAATTATATATAACAGAGTATACAAATATTTTTATGTTAATAAATTACTTAACATTAATCAATTCGGTTTTAAAAAGGATAGCTCAACTGAAAATGCAATTATCCAATTTGTACGTGAAATCTCAAAATCATTTGAAAATTCACAATATACTCTAGGACTTTTTATTGATCTATCAAAAGCTTGATACGGTTGATCACCAAATTCTAATCTATAAACTTACAAACTGTGGAATTAAAAATAAAGTTTTAAAATGGTTTGAAAGCTATTTGTCAAATCGTAAACAATTTGTTTTGAGTAATGACGGTTATCATAACATGTGGAGTCCCACAAGGCTCAACTCTAGGTCCACTCTTTTTTCTAATTTATATTAATGGTTTAAATAATTCTAATTTATATTAAATGATTTAAATTTTCTAATTTAATTAATGATTTAAATAAAGCCTCTAAAATAACAAGTATTATGTTTGCAGATGATACTAAATTATTTCTTTCTAACAGTGATATCTTTGAACTTTTTAAAACAATAAACAAAGAGCTTATACATGTATCGAGTTGGTTTAAATGTAATAAGTTAACTCTAAATTCTAATAAAACAAAGTGGACCTTATTCCATTCGTTTTCCAAAAAACGGTATTTGCCATTAAACTTACCTAAAATTTTTATTGATCAAAATGAAATAAAAAGGGATTCCGTAACAAAATTTTTAGGTGATTATCTTGATGAAAACATCACTTGGAATCATCATATCGACTACATAAGCACTAAAATTTCAAAAAACATAGGAGTTTTATATAAAGAACGAATCTACCTCAATAAGAAAATTTTAATCAAACTTTATTATTCATTTATACACAGTTATTTAAATTATGCTAATATCGCCTGGGGTAGTACAGAAAAAAGTAAGTTGCAATGTCTTTATCGCCGTCAGAAACATGCTATCCGTTTAATCTGCTTTGCAAATCGCTTTTCTCACGCAAAACGTTATTTTATTGAAATGAGAATTTTAAATATATACGAGCTATATATATATATTGTTTTATGCTTTGTATACATGTGGAAAAATGACTTGTCTCAATCTGTCTTCAAAGATATTTTTACTCCAAAACCCATCAACACATACAATTTGAGCAATACTGATTTTTTAAATGAACCTGTCTGTCAAACCAACTTTAATCAATTTTGTATTGCCTATCGGGCACCACACCTTTGGAACAAAATTGTTTTGCCCAATTTTGATTTCGAACTACCCATTACTTTTTGTTTTTTAAAAAGTAAATTAAAAACCCTAATTTTTTCATTAGAAGACGTATTATGTTATTATTAATAATATAATTAATAACTTTGCCTTTTCTTATTTATATTTGTAAAAATTTTATTCTTACTTATTTTGTTGATTTTATATTCTTAACTTAACGTATACGTTTATATAAAATTTTGGTGAGTAGATCCGCGTGATCTCTCTTTGGATTATATAATATATATTTGGACTATATATATATGAAATTTGTAAAAATTTGATACTGTTAATGCTTGTTTGAACTTATTTAAGGTTCTGACGACAAGATCCTTTGATCTTCTTTCAGATAGCTTATTTTATATTTGTGAAAGTTTATTATTATTATCATTATTATTTATTTATTTTGGCAATATATAGTTGTAATACGACCAACAAATGTAAAATAATAAAAAAAAAATAATTATATATATATATATATATATATATATATATATATATATATATATATATGTATATATATTTATATATATAGTTAGTTAGTTAGTGGTAAACTGCGTGGATCCACAAGCTGAGACGTTGTAACGTTCAGCTATAGCAGCCCAGTACTTTTTTTTTTCTTTTTCTTTTAAATTAATATTTTCTTATTTTTCTTTAGCCATTCGTCTAAACTTGCTTTAAAACTATTCAAATTCTTGGAATCAACAACTTTTTCCGGAAGTTTGTTCCAAATTTGGCAATCTCTGTTTGTGAAGAAATGGATTCGAACATAAGTGGTATGCAAAATTTTCCACATATAACAATCTCTACTTTTAAAGACATTTTTTAATAACCCCAGTATTTTTGAAGCTTTATTAACACATACTTGCGTTTGATGCTCATATCCGGTTGTACAAAGACACCTAGATTTCTTTCTAATACACTGTTTGAGAGGTCATAAATCATTTCATTTATATTTCTTGTGTATGTTTTATCAATACCTCGAAAAACTTTCTGATTGCCGAATCTCATCACCTTACATTTTTTGCAGTTTAGTTCCATACCCCAATTGTTGCACCATTTCACAATGTTGTCATGGTCGGTTTCCGCTTGTTTATCAATGGAAAGTTGTATTTCCGCTTGTTTATCAATGGAATCTTCTATGGCTATTATTTTGCTATCATCAGCATACATTTTAAATGTGTTTAGCACAACTTCTGGGAGGTCATTTATGAATAGCAGAAACAACATTGAACCCAAAACGGAACCCTGAGGCACGCCACTGGTAATTGATACCCATTCTGAAACTGTATTACTAATAGCAACTCTTTGTTTCCTATTTGCAAGAAAACTTCATTCCAGTTGTATATTTTGCCAGTTATACCATACGCTCTAATCTTTGTCAACAATCTTTTGTGTTCTACTTTATCAAAAGCCTTTGCGAAGTCAAGATATATGACGCGAAACGGTTTACCTTTTGCAGTTTCAAATGTAATTGTGTCAATTGTCTCAATAAGATTTGTTGTGCATGATTTGTTTGGAACAAAACCAGTTTGCTCCTCAAATATAAGTCTATTTGAAACTAAATGTTGCAGAATTGTGTCCCGAATGAGCATTTCGAACATTTTACAAATCACAGATGTTAGGGATACTGGTATGTAGTTTTCTGGTTCAAGTTTTGATCCCCCGTTGTAAATTGGTGATATATTTGTAACAGACCAGTGGTAAGTGACACATCAAGTGTCAAAGCTTAATTTGAAATTATGAATAAGTGGGTCCACGAAACCTTCTGCAGCATGCTTTAAAACAAACGGACTAATTTCATCAAAACCTATCGCTTTTAATTTATCTATACCTTCTAACATTTTGAGAATTTTTTTATAGGTAATCATGTTAGATAATTTACTGCAATCGCACTGGTTTTTGCATCTTTGCAAGAATTCGGATATTAGTTGGTCATTATCATTAACAAAGACTGACTGATATTGCCTATTTAATATATCTGAAATGTCTGATATCTTAGTTGTAACTTGATCTTTTTTGTTCTTGATTGCTCTAATTTGCGTTTTAATGTTTTGTCTTCTGTTTACGTATGAGAATAAAAGTTTTGATGCAACCTTTGCTCTCTTTACTAAATCCATTTCGTATTCTCGAGTTGATCTTTTGATTTGCTTTTTAACATTAGCACACATTTAGTTAAAAGCCTTTCAAGATTCTTGACTTTGCCGATGCAAATTTGAATAAAACATAGAATGTTTAATCTCTATTGCTTTTTTAACTTTTGCATCCAACTAGGGTTGACTATTCTTTTTTTTATTATTCAGAATAGGAACAAACAATCGACAAGATTCATTATATGTATGCAAAAATAACTTATAACACTCACAGGTTGATTTGTTATAAAAATGCTCAACCCAGTTAACTTGTTTCAAGTATTTATTCATTTGAAAAAAAAATTACCTTTTTTAAAGCAAAACTTATCTTTTGTGAGTACTGTATTGTTACTAAGACTAGTAAAATATTGCCAAGTGATGGAGTAATGGTATCTTCTCTTTTCATAGTGGCCTAACTGTGGACCACATTGAAGAAAATCAATGCAATTTGGATTGCAAACTAAAACAAGATCAAGGGTGTTAACTGCTGAAACAGAGTCATTTTGTTTGAATTTTGGAAAATTTACGATTTGGTATAGAGAACAATCATTTAAAACTTTAATAAATTCATGTTCAATTAAGTTTCCATTTGAATGAATTATTGGACCATCATCTGTCCATTCTATATTAGGATGAGCTCTCTTTTTTATAAAAGAGTATTAAAAATGTTATTAATTGGTTAAGGTTTCTTGGCTACATTTAAAACAAAATGTTGAGTTTCAAGAAAAAAGAACCTGGCTCTCAGTGCAGAAAAAACGGTGCAAATAAGTTACAGCAAAAGAACAATAAATAACATGCGCTTGAAGATTTTGTTATACAAAAGTTGAAAATAAAAACAAAATATTGGTTTTATTAATTGTTATCAAGTTGTGAAAAAAAATATGGGTTTTTAATATTTTATCTCTTTATTTGAAATATTAGAAAATGCCAATGGATGAGTTATTTACCACCAATAATCATGCTTTGCGGACTAAAAATTTGTATTGAGTAGAACGCAATTGAGTAGTTATAACAAGATCTTCTCAAAATACTTTTTTTTTCTACAAAACCTGTACAATAAGATGTTACTTAAATCAAAATGGAAGCGGAAAACAGCGTTAGAAATTTTGGCAACTTGGTGTGGGATTAAATCAAATCTTGAAAAGTCAATAAGAGATGAGGCAGCCTGGTGGCGTGAACTTCTGCAGTGTAGATTAAGTGTAACTCCCTTTTTAGCATCACGCAATCTTAGCTTTAGAGCACAGTGCGCGCGGGACGTAACAAAGACATCTTTTGAACGTCTTTTAAACGTTAAGGACGTCTTTTGAACATTTAAAAGACTTCTTTTTTAGGTTCAGTATCCACTAAGAGGTGCATTTCTGAATGTTAGCTATTATACTTGTATTTACATTTTTGTTTATATATTACAACTTACAAAAAAATTGTGAATTATATGTGTAATTATAATCCTTGTGTCATGCTTATCAAAACAGATTAATGATCATGATAACGACAGATTTCTTGCTAAGCTAGAGTTACTTGAAAAGCACAGCAAGACTAATTAGTTACAACTAAGAACAAACTTCCCGCTTCCAACAAGATGTTGAAAAAATACGGCCCATTATATTGGTTGGAGTTAAAATGAGTTAATCAAAGAGTGTGGAGTATTCGTCCACGGTACCATCATTAAAGAACCATTTACTATTCCATTCTCGTTGATGGACCTCATGATATCTCTCATACTGAGAAAATTACCTTTCTTTTTCAGCTTATCAACTATGGTGTTTATAAAAGGTGTGTAGTTAAAGAGCGTTTTCTCAGAATCAAAAAAATTCGAAAAAATGAAAGCTGCGAACATTTACTGATGTCTTGGATCAAAATTATACCAATTTAAAAAACTACCGAGATCAAAGTACGACAACGGAGCAAACGTGTCTAGTGTGTATAAAAGAGATCAAGCCATCATACTTATAAAGAATCCTCAAGCTTATAATTTTAACTTTGCTGGTGTTCATTCCGATGAATCTTCTATTTAAGCAAAGAGCTATTTTTTTCGGGTTAAGTTACTTTACTTCATTTTTATTGGAAGTCCTATTTGAAAGAAAATCTTTACCGAAACAAATAGTATGTCTCTTCATTATGTTATGCAAACTTGATGGAGTACATGCTTTGAGGCTATGAAGCCGTTGTTACTTTGATAAAACTGTTAAATGAGAACTACATGAACGAAACCACAATTCCTGTTTACATCGCCTAAGGAGAACGGTCTTTCAGTAAGCTTGGTTTAGGGAACACAGTGCTAAGATCAACCATAGGTCTTTTTGTCATAGGTCTAATCGGCTTATTAATTTCCTTGTTATAAGTGTTTTTTTTTTGTTTTTGTTTTTTAATAGTTTATTAAAAAAATAGCAGTCTTCTTGACTGTAGAGGACCCTCGGGCCTGATTTTTCAAAGTTTCCAAGAATTTGTGAAATCAATTAAAAAAAAATCATTAAGAGTCGCTGCGGGGATGTGCATAATTATTTCTTTGCTTAAATCAATTACTAAGATTATTAAAAATATATTGTAGTACTAGGCATAGAGGAAATAGCTTCGCGTTCTGACTTCTGAAAAGAAGATTAAACTTAATCTATTCAAGTTTTTGTGTTAAATCACTTCCAAGCTTTTTTTTAAAAGCATAACCACCGGTATTACAAGTTTTCTCTATGCACAAAAAAGTTATTAACAGTCATTATGTGACAAATTCAAATAACCTGCCGATTGGAATGTTTTATTTGGAAGCTTTAGAATGCAGGAACGAGAAATTAAAAACTCTTTAATTAAATTGTCTCAATAAAGACCACAACATAATCTGTTTTGACAAGGTTTCTAAGATCCAAGCCTAATCCCACTAGGAGGTGTTTTGTTCTGAGAAGTTTGATGTAAAAAAGGTCAAAGCTTCCAAAACTTAATGACAAAAAAGATTGAAGCTTTCAGAGGCTTTAAAGTCGTTTTCATTTAGAAGCTTGAATTACAAAACTGTAAAAAAATAATAATAATAAAAAAAAAAGTATTTATATAGCTTACCGTAGATGGGGGTAACTAAAGCCTACGGGGAAACTAAAGCCATTATAGCAGGTAATTTTTGGATGGTGATAGTGGCAGCACTGTTTGGATTCAACAGCTGATATTGTGTTCTTCTAATAGGAACTTGGACTGCTTTCCAAATACTTGTCTTATTAAAACAATATCACGGTAAGTGTACAGTAAAACTATATATTTAACCTAAAAAATCGATAAAAAAGTTACCTTGCATAACTTCTGCTCTGAACAAATCATTTTTAATCTTAAATTCTCATAACTCTCAACAAACATAACCTCAATTTATGTTTCATCTCACCTTTAAAGGTTATAACCTATAACCTGATTCTTTCTTTTGTTGTGATGTTTTTTTTTTCAGTGATACACAACATGGGGTAACTAAAGCCACATCATAAAGGTGGCTTTTGACAGAGTGGAAAGAGGCTAATCGTGGCTCTTTTCCAAAAGACAGGTTTCCAAGACATCTGAAAAAGTGCCTTAACGCTTTGGGAGAGGAAAACATAAGCAAAAACTTAAATAGTGGATTTAAGGCAGCTGGTATTGTACCTTTAGACCAAAATGAAATTCTGAAAAGGCTTCCTGATGGTGATGCCACTGCAGTATCTGAAGAGCTTAATTCAAGCAACAACTGGACTGATTCTATCAAAGCCTTTTTTGGAGAAAGTAGGAAGAGAGAGACCGAACCTCTTAAACAGCGGAAGAAAAGGAAACTTAATGTCCCAGCAGGAAAGGGGATTGAAGGGATTGAAGACACAATTCTGATCAATTATGATAATCCTCAATCAAATAGGTCCAATACACCCAATACCAAAACAAAGGAAAACCACAGCAAACTAAAGACTTTGAAACATAATAAGAAACTTGTGAATTCCAACTCATTTGATGATAGTGATGACCAGTATTCTTTGAGAGACTCTAATTCAGATATGGATACAGAAACATTATATCATACTGGTATCAGAGATACCAGTAGATCTACAACTAGAAGAAACAACTTATGACAAACCCCCCAAAATAGGAGTCTCTAAAGGAGAACTTAAACCTGATATTTACGTCATTGTTGAGCTCATCTTTGATAAGAACACAAAAAAAGAAACCACCAAACAGTTCTATGGAGTCATTCTTAGAACTTGTTTTGAGAAGAACGAAGTTACAGTAAAGTTTTTCAGAAGAAGCTAAATCAAAAGGAAATCACTATATATTTCCAAATGTTGATGACGAAATGGACATTCAGTTAACAGACGTTATTTCAATTGTGAAACCATCCAAAGTAAACAGAGGACGTTATATTTTTCCTTATGAACTACCGGTAAAGCACTGATTTCAACAAGACCTATTTTATATAATATTTTTGTCTCTTTTTAATGTTTTTTTTTAAATAATAAAGCTCTTTTCTTGTCAATAGTGGTTCTTTATTGTTACAGATGCATGATTTATGGATTTAGTTACCCTAGCACTCTCTAACTAAAGCCAAACATTGCTTTTTAATGGATGGCTTTTGTTACCCCTTTTCCAGGGGTAACTAAAGCCACCATGTTTTCATTTTTTTATTAAAAAAAATGTATATTTCTGCAATTTATGAATATATTTCTTTAATATATGACCACAGACCCAAGTTTTGCAATATTTATTTAACCTATAAATTAAAGGGTCTGACTTGGGCAGAAGTTTGAATTTTGAAAGTGGCTTTAGTTACCCCCATCTACGGTATTTATTATTTATATTGCTTCAAAAAAGAATAGCTTTTAAAAGTTAGTTTTTTTTTATATTTTTATAAAAGTTAATATTTAATGTTAATTAGTTAAACGATCATACTTATTTTGTATACATTCATATTCAGAGCTTTTTTTATGATACTTTGCATATAAATAACGCCTACTACGACAACTAAAAGCAAGTATTCAGTTTTTTATATAAATGTTATTGTTAATTTTTTAAGGATTTTAAACTCTTTTAATTTTATTCAGGTAAATTTTTGCGATATATACTATATGTTAAATAAATAATGTAACTTTTGAAACATTGAATAAAAAAAAATCGGCCTTTAAATAAAAGTTACCTTTAAAAAAGTCAAATTCATGACAATGTTCTTGATTTGATTCCATTTAGTTTCGAAATGATGTGGTACTGAAAAATAATACAAATTACTATTAAGTTTTAAATGCATAAATTATTAATATGGTTTTTACTACTACTACTACTACTACTACTACTACTACTACTACTACTACTACTACTACTACTACTACTACTACTACTACTACTACTACTACTACTACTACTACTACTACTACTACGTGACAATAGAAACAAAAAATGCACTAAATTTTTATTTAACCAAAGATTTTTTTTTGTTAAGGCTATAAAATCTGGTATAATTTTATATAACGCGATGTAATTTTATTTCAAATTTTTCTGGGGTATCCAGCCAAACCACGGAAAGTATATTATGTAGTGATTAATTTCATTTGTATGCATTTAAAAGAATTTAGATCTTAATTAAAACAATTATATTACTATAACTATAAACTGCTGGAAATAAGAGAAAAAAAACTGTAAAGGTATTTCATTTGTTAGTCTTCCTTAAAGCGGAAGACTAACAAATGAAATACCTTTACAGTTTGTAGACTAACAAGTGAAATACCTTTACAGCTGTAGCTTACTTTTAGCCAAAAATGGCTAAAAGTAAGCTACAGCTGTACTGAAAATATCGAAAAAATTATTAAAAACCATAACAAAAAAATTATTTTCCCAAAAAATGAAAATAATGACAAAAAATGCAATTGTCGAAAGGAAGCAGAATGCCCCATGAATGGAAAGTGTAAATCCACAAACGTTATATATACATGTATCATCGCAGCTAAAAATCAGCCCAACAAAGTGTATATTGGATAAACGGAAGGCGAGTGGAAAAACAGATACAACAATCACAAATCATCATTCAATAATGTTAAATACAAAAAGTCCACCGCCTTATCAAACTACGTCTGGGATTTGAAAAACAATTTTAACGAAACCCCAATATTTACATGGTCTATTCTGAAATCTGTACCCCCCTACTCAAATATTTTCATAAGGTGCCCACTATGTCTATATGAGAAATTTGCAAATATATCATATCCTAAACCTGATGAACTCCTAAAAAAACGAAACGAAATCATATCAAAGTATCGCCATGAAAACTAGTTTTTATTAAAAAACTACAAAGCTTGCTACAAACATAACTAACCACTAACATTAACTACGCAACCCGTACACCTCTAGGCTAACCAATAAATTATTCACATACGCAGCTTTTGTAATATATTTCGTAATATAATTTATATTCTTATACCCACTTTTGAAACTTATTTATATTTTTATATTCATTTATTTTTAATACGATAATTTTTAAAAACAATTCACATTATTATTAAATCGTATTTTTATAACAGACATTAAAACATACAACAACTTCACATATATTAACCAAAAAAAAATTAATAATAACATTAACCTTAACTACTAAACAATTTAAAATATACATTATTATACATGATAATTACATTATAATATAAAGAAATCATCTTTAATTTTTACATATATACACCCACGTATATATATATATATATATATATATATATATATATATATATATATATATATATATATATATATATATATATATATATATATATACATAAAATTAAGAGGAAAATAAGAAAAAATATATTCTGGGTATTTTACGCAAACAATTTTCTAGATTTTTAAAATATTACCTGGATGGTCTATGATATTAATAATGCATAAAACTATGATTGTATGTATATTAAAAAAGTTATTTGTTTTGTAGCATATATTCTTACAGCAGAATCAGAAATAGAAATTGATTTTAATACATCAAAAAAAAAAAACACAAGAGAACTCCTATAAGTTAACAAAACAGAAAGAGAAAAGAAAAAGCCTTTTTGAAGAACCGTCTTTGTCATCATTGCCATTGTGGGAGCCACCAAAGCTTCCTGATTCCAATTTAGTATACATTTAAAATTTTTTTTATCTTATTAGTAAAAATAATCTTTTTTTTTTTTTTTTTTTTTTATTTTGGTTTATTTGCTTTGTTAGTTACAATTTTTAAATTCAAAAAAAACACTATAATATAATTAGAATATTGTGAAAGAGTTTTTATATCATTTAAGAGTATTTATAATCATTTTAGAAAATCTTCTAAATAAATCATCTTGTTTTAGAACTTTCTGTCTATCTCTGCCTCATTGGATCAACTAGATGAATTGCCATTTAAACAGATCGTGTTTCCATCCGAGTATCAGTCTGTTTCACAAATTCAACCGTTATTGCATTTATCTTCTTCCTTTTCTTTACCATCTCAAAAAACTAGGATAGACTAAATAAATAACTTTATTTACCAGCTAATTCAGTTAAAGAGTTTGACTCACTAGGAATTAAAATAATTAACTCTAATGATGAAATATCATTTCCAGAACGATGAAGCAAGTTGGTGGAAGATATGTAAGTGACTTTTTAAAAAATGCTTTAAAAACTTGTTTAACAAACAAGCTATGTTGTAGCATTAATCGAACTGGTGCAAATAAAAAGCGTAAGTTTATAGGACCAGTCGAAAGTTTGATTTTTGATGCACTGTTTATATATATATATATATATACTGTTTATTTCCAACTGCCACTGACTTCAGTATGACTACCATAATTGCGAAAACTTGAATGAATCTAAAGATGCTACAAGAAAGAGAAATTCATCTTTAATAATTGATATACAAGTACACAGTCCTGTTATAAAAGAAATTTAAACACTGACTCGTGTAGTGATTCCAGTTAACTTTTTTTTATTTGTTCTATTATTATTTATTCACTTTTTTTTAGATATTTTATTTGTTACAACTTTTTTAGCAAGTATTTTTGTAAGTTGATAAAGATAAAAAAAAAAAAACTAAAATTTGACAGAAATTTTATTCTATTATCTTTTTAAATATCTTTTAAAGTTATTAATTTAATTTAAGCAAAATTATTCAGTTGCTAATGACTTTTTAATTTTCAAAAGTAATCTATTTTTTTTTTTTTTTGGCTTTAACATATATAACTTTTTATGGAAACAAGTATTAACATCTTGTATTTAATTTGTTATAAATGCAATCTTATTTTAATGTTTATAATTCACTCCCCTGAAAAATATAGCAAGCGATTCTTTGAGCATATCTTTTAACCTAGCCAATATTTTCTAGCCTAACAGTTGTAGTTATTCTTACGAGTTTTCACTAGCTAGTCGCTAGCATATATAGCTAGCGATCCTCGTGGCCAAATCGCTGTCTTTATCGTAACGAATTGCCACTAGCTGTTCGCTAACTTGTTTAGCTAGCAGATCGCTAGCTTATAAAGCTAGCGATCCTCGTGGCCAAATCGCTGTCTTAATCGCAACGACTTAATGCTAGCTATTTGCTAGCTTATAAAGCTAGCGATCCTCGTGGCCGAATCGCTGTCTTAATCGTAACGAATTAACGCTAGCTATTTGCTAGCTTATAAAGCTAGCAATCCTCGTGGCCAAATCGCTGTCTTAATCGTAACGTCTTAATGCTAGCTATTCGCTAGCTTGTTTAGCTAGCGGATTGCTAACTTATAAAGCTAGCGATCCTCGTGGCCAAATCGCAGTCTTAATCGTAACGAATATCGATAGCTATTCGATTTCCCACCGGGTATTTTATATAGTCATATTTCAGATACTGTCCGAGTTCAAAATGTATGTAACAACATGTCGATATTAAACAACCTTTCATTATTGCCTGATCTATCAGATGGCAGCTAAAAAATTATCTCACACTCTTTAACCAAACCAATAGAAGAAAATCATTCAAGAGTTAATTGACTTTTTCATTCAAGGCAATTCTATGCAATATTCAAATATTATAACAGAACACAGCTATGCAAAAATCAAACCACTACGAGAAAAATCAGTTTATTGATTTTTCTGTTCAAGACAATACTCTGGATTTAAATAGTGATTCAGAAATAATTCTTGAAGAAGTAGTAGTAACTGAATCAACATTAGATTCAAATGATTTTTAAGAAATTTGCATAACAGATCTTCCATTTCCATTTTACTAATTCATCTTGTGCGTCAGACAAAGATTCAGATGTTCTTACATATCCTTTTCCACACATAAAGCAATAAAAAAACAAAAAAAAAACTATAATTTAAATTTTTTTGTTCTGACCTCAGAGGAGGCTTATAATGCAAAGCTTGAAGATTGGGCTGCAAAGGTAGCTAGTGAAAAGAGGAAAATTAAAAAACAAAAGATTTTTTTAAAAAAAGAAGAAATTTCTGCTAAAAAGAAGCTAGATCATATATCAAACTTGAAGAAAATGACTTGAAGAAATGGAAAAATGAATAAAAAAAATGATATTTTTAATAATAGTCATTTTTAGTTTTTTTGTGGAGTTTCTTAATTCACTTTAATCAGTGTAAAACTAATTTAGTTGACCAAGTTATCTTGATTTTATGCTGTACTTTTTTTTGTTTGGTTTTATTATTTTTCAATTTTACATCAGTTCAATGTGTTTCCTAATTTCTGGCCTACGACCATTAAATGGTTAAGATGGCCAGTATTAAGTAAAACTGTTTACCTTTATTATCTGCGTTATATATAATTTTGTGCTATTATAATCACAAAAAATTTTACTTAAAACTACAGAGTTCTTAATTCTCTAAAAATTGATATATGATATGTAACATTTACTTGAATATTTTTCTGCTACGGGTGTTTCTTGTAAAACTGAAATTTTAGAAATTTTTGTATTACTGAAATAATTAAATGCTATAGACACGCATGTGTTTCCAAGCAACAAAATTATCTCTGTATTAGAAAAAAGACTACTAGCTTTACTCTCTTTCATAAAAAAGATATGCATTAATCTTACTTAAAAATGCTCAAACCGCTTATCAATAAAAATAAAATTAAATGAAACATTTCTATATTTTCTAGATATTTTGTTTGCAAAAATAATAAATAAAACTGAAGATTATTTAGAATATTTCAAGACATTTTATTTGATTTTATGTTGAATATGCTTTTTGCTTAACGTGTTGATTAAACGAGATATTCTTTAAAGTATTTATTCATATGAATCTTTATTGGTATTTTTTTTTTCGAGTGGCAACTCTTTCCGCTCTAGCAAATTATTTTGGTTAGCGGAATGAATGGAAACTCATTGCGCCTACCAAAGTGGTTTTTTATTCACATGAACAATAAAAGACAAACAGGCTAACAAACTAAAAACAATATATGCATTAAATTTGAAAACGAAATTCAATTATTCTAAAAAATGAAACTCAAAGTATTTAAAAGTATTTAAGTATTAAATCTAAAATATACCTATATTGAAACGAAAGAGATGAGAAATTTTTTCTTCATTACAAGTAAAAAAGTAGAAAAAAATATATAAATAAAACCTTCTTTTAACACTCAAGGTTTTTTAAAGCATACGCCATTAACTTTGAATAAAATGAAAGATATCAAGTGTCTGCACGGACGTATTAAAAGATGGACGTTTAACTGATTGTTTAAAAGCTAAGATATTTGCGCTGTCAATTGTTATAAATAACATTAGGAAAACAATAGAAAACCTTTGCGCCAAGTGTAAATATTTTTATACAAATATTTTTCAAAATGGCAACTGCCTCACCTATCCAATTATACTTTATATAAAAAGACATTTTTATGTAAAGTATTGTGATTAATATATTTTACTATAATTCTATATGCAATTTTCCTTGTATAACCAGGCTTGGACTGGACCGATTGGATACCGCGAGATTCCCGGTAGGCCGGTTGTCATAAAAAAAAGTTATCATATTTTTAAATTGGCTACATTTTATTTTCAGTTAATTTTTATAATCAACGGTTAATTAAAATGTAACTAAAAGTATAGTATCTTTCTGACCTATATTAGAATATAGTCTATTATAGGCCAGAAAAAAAGTTATTACATTTAGTGCCAATATATAAACTTTAAAAAAGTTATTGTATTACTAAATTTCATAAGGGATGGTTTTGGCGTATGAGATTTCAGAGCAATCTTTATAGGGGATAAATGAACAAAAACAATGTCGATCTTAATTGATACCAGAATAATTTTACCTTTCTTTTTAATTAATAAAAAACAGTGGATAATTTTTTAGATAGAAAATAGTTGTGATTAATAGACCATTATTTATTTACAAGTTTCTGATCTGTTACACGAGTAACGGATCAGAATAAATATATTTAAACAGTACCCTTTTCATGCTTAAAAACTAAAGTAAAAGGCAAAAAGACATTTTGTACTCAAAACTTGCTTGCATTCTACAAGTATCTCGCCTCTAACTACCTTTTTAAATATAAAAGACTCAGCGCACCCTTCTATCACTTCATCTATTTTAAAAAAGGTTACTTTAAATATAAGAGAATACAGTTTAGAACAGAAAAATTTATGCAAATATTAAAAATTAAATGCAGTTACGGAACGAAAATTGCCAAAAACGTTGTGACTGTTAATACGAATTTTGTTTAACCTGGGGAACAAATTTGTCTTGCTTCTCCTTATGGGGAACAAATTTGTCTTGCTTCATTTTGTTTAAAAAAGATTGTACATATTTTTTATTTTGAAATGTTGGTTTCAAGAATATTACTTTTAAGTTGTTGGTTTCAAAAAAGTCTTGACATGTTCTTTTATTGTTATTATTTATAAAAGACTTCCATGAAGCAAAGGAAAAAATATCATAACTTTAAAAATGACATTCTCAAAGTTAAAAAGACTAAAAATCTATGCCTTGCCAAACTAAACTTATTTCAGTATGCCTTACTGTTAAAAAAATGAAGAAAAAAAAAATTCCTAAAATAAAGAAACAAACCTTCAAATCACATTGGTGCAATGTTTTGTTTTCACGTGTAAAAGTTTCATCACTATCTCAGCTATCCCTTTACAAAAATGTCTTTTTTTTTTTGCTTAATGCATCTTTATATTGTTACCAAGGAAACCAAATCTAAAATTCTAACTTAATCAGATCACAAAAAATTTACCACAATAAATAATATTATTTGAGAAATGGAAGGAAAAATTTATACTGTTCCTAAAAATAACATTAAAAACAATATGTATTTTCAAAAAGAAAATTAACTGTACTTAAAAAAATGTACTAAAAAATTGCTATACTAAAATTATTACATAAATAATAACAAGGAGTGTGTTGAAGCAAAGAAAACAATTTTCTATCTTTACAATCTATTTACAATATTTAGTAACATATACATGAGATTTTACAGAAATGTTGAGAATATATACAAAAACTTTGAGAATATATACGCTGCTGATTCTATTGAATATACTGATTTTAAAAAAGTTTAACAAAATTCAGATGAGTGGATAAACAAAAGAAATCAAAATAACAGCTTTTTATTTTAAAACTTTGGTACATAAAATTCGCCCAACGGTCGCACACGAGCAGAGAATGCCTGAGAGAAGAAATGAAGTACATTAGAATAAAGGAGAATAATTTACTAGACAAAGCTTATTTTGACAGGTCGAGGACAAGCTTGTCTTCAGAGGGAAATCGGTTGGGGCTATACAGCTCATCGAACAGAGGCCAAACCCTAAAATTGCTAGCCCGAGTGCCAGGCAACACCTTACGTGATATGGAGCTCTTGTTTCGACTGAAGCAAGCTTTCATAGCCGAGATTCTCAACATAGACTATAAGGAGCTAGGCACACTCAACTAGGCAGTCAACGCTGATATTTGAGCTTCAACTAGCGGGGAGGCTGTTTCAGCACTGTTAGGCCGCGTTATAAAAGCCGCAGCTATACTCATGGATAACTCCGCTAACATCTAACCTGACATGAAGCAAGATCTAAAAACTACAGGGTAAACTCGTGTTAATCGATCGCACAGCCATCGACAAGGCTGTCATAAAACAGCGAATTGCTGAGCAGGACATTGCAAGGCTTGAAGGCAAGGTTGAAATCCTCAAGGAGCTTGAGCAGAAAAATCCTGGCTCGTCGAAAGATAGTTTAAATAACGAACAACAAAATCTGGCTAGGGCTAAGCAGGCGCTTGACGCGGAGACCTCAAAGCTGGCAGACCTCAAGGGGTTGCTCAGAGGATTGTTTGCTGCTATCCGCGTTCTCCTGGCTTGACTAAAGGGAGACAGACTCTTATGTTAGACCAAAAACGGCTAGCTCGTCATAAAATGGTGGCAGTCGACGGATCTGATGGCTCCGACCCGCTTGAGCATTTCCAAATAACGATCACAGGAGAGGGGCAATACCTTGGTTATTTCAGACTAACTAACAAGCCTCTAGCAAGCAGCGACGGCAGCTACCTTGGAGGAAAGACTCATTACTACCAAACCCTGTGTACAAAACGAAATTGTTGTACAAACCCAAGGCACTACTACCGTCGATTATTCTTTATCTGGACAACGTAAAAATGACCGAGCAGCCACCCGGGTTTTAAGAAATGGGGCCTCGCGATGCCCTATAACGATCGCCGATATCGAAACTCTATACATATACGTCAACGCACGTCCAAGCTGAGTTTGTCAATGCTGTTGAGAGTTACGACATATGGCCAATAGACTTTGCGGCTGATATTTTTTTTTTTTATTCTTTATTACAGTTTATATTATAACTTTATGTGAGTAAAACGTAAGACATAAAATAAAAAAGAAATAAATAATATTTACAATAAAGATTTCTTTAACAATAGAAATATAACAATAAATTTAACAATAAAAATTAGGAATAAAGAATGCGGAAACTCGGAGCAGTCCTTGAGGTCTTGTAGTACTCAGGTTGTTTAAGGCCAGTCTCGGGCTTATTTCGATTATCTGCGGGTGACGTAATAATTTATTGTTCAGTTCTCGCGGGATAATTTTAAAACGTTGTTTTTCAATATAGCGGTGACTTCTAGACTTAAAAAGCCCGAAAAGAAAGTTTTTTCAGCAATTATTAATTTTTGAAATATATATCATGAGTTAATAACATGCTATGAATTATCATATAATACAATGAGTTCATAACAAACCATATTATTTATTGTTCAAATTATTAAAAAATATTAATCTACCCGACAAATTAATTCTGTTGTTACGACCCATCAAAAAGCCATTAAATACAAACCGTTAAGTATTACCGAATTTCCGATATTGTAGAGTTTTTTGTTGTAAGAAATGACAAAACGTCGGATTTTCTGCCTGACCTTCTAGATCAAATTATGGATTAATGGTAGAATACAATATCAAAGTCATTTAGGTTGCATATAACTAAAAAAGTTTTACTAACAATTTAGTTGCTTATTTTATCATATATTCATCTTTTAGTTTAAGGACAATTTAAGTCAACCTCCATGTTGTCGTCAATAATAATTTTTTTAACTTTGTACCACTTTTGCTAATTATTATTCAGTTAAGACAACAACTTTTCAAAAAAAAAAAAATGTATTTAAAAGAAATGTCGAGAAGGTAAGTCGAACTACCTTAAAAATTTGGACTGGCCTTAAACAACCAGTAGCCGTATTCACGTCTCTCCGTTAAATTAACGAAGAGTTCAAGTGACCGTTAAGAAAAAAATTGTTACGAAACGGATGGAGAAAAATAGTATTCTTGTCCTTTCGTTAAGTCACCGTTTATTAACCGCTCCGTTAACTTTGTCAGTTAAATTTCTTCCGTTAGCCCGCTTCGTTAGCTTTCTTAACTTTCGTGCTGTTTTTTACATAACATCCAAATGTTACGATGCCAACTGGCACATAATATTGTTTAGATGGTACATCACAGCGTGATTTTTTTAAATGTTTGCTGCGTAATTTTTTAAACTTAATTTAAACAAGTTAAAGTAATAAGCCGTTTTAGGACTTGTACTAAGAACTAATAACCGTTTTAGACTTGTACTAAGTACTAATTTTTTATATTTTTAAATTAAACTTTTTATATTTTTAGAGTTAAAAAATATATAAACACCATCAAAAAAATTGAATTGGAGCTACATAAAACTATGAAATGGAGTTACTCTATACAACTCTATCGCTCTATCACAAATTAACAACAAATACAAAATTAATAAACCATTTATTATTATAAAAAAGGAATTTGAAAATGAGTAAATTTATTTAGATAAAATATGTTCAAAAATGTCGCAAATCATGGATCACGATGGATGAACATATAAAATATGTTCATCCATGTCTCCGTCATTTAACTGTATTGCTAAATTGTGCAATACTGCGCACGCAGCAACTAAGGTACATGTTCTTTCAGGGGTCATTCGAATTTCATCATGAAGCAAATGAAAGCGTCTTTTCCACCTTCCAAACACTTTTTCAATTATAACTCTTGTTTTTCTTAAAGAAATATTATATCTATGCTGAGATGCTGTAGTTGGATTTAAATAGGGCGTCAGCAACCAACGAAAACACGGATAGCCGGAATCACCAATAAGTAAGCCTTTAAAAGTTCCATCCATAAATTTCTTACCAAGTTTTGACTCTCTTAAAATCCTTGCATCATGTGTGCTCCCAGGCTATTTTGCAACAACATCAATGAGCTTTCCTTTGTTATCACACACCGCTTGGACATTGATTGAATGACTTGATGACCTATCAACATAAGCATATTCGTGCTCGTGTGGTTTCTGTATGCAAATATGCGTGCAATCTATTACGCAAGTTACTTTTGGAAATTCTGCAATTTCATAAAATTTAACTCTGCTCTCGTTTAAAACGTGTGGATTTGTTGGGTATTTGATGTATTCATTAATTCGTTTCGCTGGACTTAAGAAACTCGACGAATGATTCTTGAAATAGTCGGTTGACTTAAAGCTGCTGTAGAGTCACCTACCACAATTTGAAAAGATTCTGTTGCATAAAATCGAAGTGCACATAACAATTGCAAAATAGGTGCCACAATTAAAGTTTGGTTTGACTTTGGCTGTAAATCTGTTTGCAGCAAATCTGTCAAATAGAAAATAGATGCTCTACGAAACCTAAACCTTTTACATAAGTCATCATAAATATCGAGTGGGTTATTTTGGTCTCTGAATATCTTTCTCGTCTGAGAGCTCTTTCGACAGCAATATCTTGACGTCTAACTTCTGCAAAACCAGTGGCATATGTATGAATCGGGGCATTATGAAATATACTTACCTTACGATGAAACAATATTGAATACTCTTTATTCTATATGTTTAATGTTAATGCTTTTAGTTTTACTTCATTTATATATAACGGCATACTTAAAAAATATTGTATATTGCAAAAATATAGCAACACAGACTCATTACAACTTCATTGTTTCCTGGCAATATTTAGCAAATAGCATGGCAGTGATAAATATTTGCTAATCGTTTTTTGGCAATGTTTAATGAATACCATCATTGTAATAAACATATTTTAATCGTTTCTTATCAGTGTTAAACAAATACCGTCATAGTAATTACAAATGAATCCAGACAACAAATAAGGCATGGTAACTTGAAACTTCATTTTAATTACTTAACAAATTTGTTATAAATTGTGTAAAATTATTTTATTTTAGTTATACAATTGATTGTTAATAGTTATATTAAAATTTACAAAACCACAATGGAACTACCAACTGTACCCAACTGTGTACCAACTGTAAAAACTCTAAAGAAACGTGCACACAGAGTAAAAGTCTATACGACAGAATGGTTGTTGGTAACGAAGTATGAAGAGCATAAGGAGGTTCTTCTATCAAAGGATGGAAAAGCAGAGATTAATAAGCGAAGAAATCTCATATGGAATGAGGTAATCCTTTGTATTATATTGATTGAAAGAAAAAAATACTCATCAAATATAAATAATTTATTACATACTTTTTAGATCACCGATGCTTTAAACAGCTTAGGATACGATAAAAGAACAGTTTCGAGCGTGAAAAGTTTATTGGATAATCTTTTAAAAACTGAAAAAAAAGAGATTTGTGCAACAAAACAAATTCCAACTGGAGGAGGCCCAGCGATTATTTTATCAGGAATGAGCAAAAAAATATTAGCTATATACGGAGAAAATTCTCCAATATTTTTAGGGTTGGAAGGTGTGGAAACCAATGACATTGAGGTCGTATCCGATATAGAGATTTCTGCCATGCCTGTTGTGTTTGATGCTACAAATAGTGCAACTCCAAACACTGTGACTGCAGATGAAAAAAGTGACAACGAAAATAAATTAGGACAAAACAAACATTCTAGTAATCACGAAAAATCTTCGTCAGAAACAAAAAAAAAAGAACTCCGGCTCTACACCTGTCAACTATAGATATGGAGAGTTACATTTCAGAGTAGATGTTAAAACTTAAGGAAGAAGTTTTAAAGTTACAAGCTGAAAGAGATTTTTTCATTTCTAAAAAAGAGTTAGTCGACTTGGAAAAAAGAAATGCATCTATAAAAGAAAAAATACTTTTATTAAAGGAAAAATTATTATTATGGTTAGTTGTTCTCCATGCTGTTTTACTTTTGAGATATTCAAATCAGCTACCATTAACAAATTAATTTTTTTTTTTAAACAATAACAAATCATAACGAAACAATTAAAAATTGTTTCTTTTGTGCTTATAAATTTCTAATGAACACGATTCTGCTCAAAATTTTATCTTTTCTGTTTCATTATCATTAAATGTTATATATAACTTCATGTTCCAACATCTGCTTACATGGTTTCACATCACTTTCCAAAACTTCAATGTTTAATTTTGATGTTTAACTCCTATCAATCTAAATCACTTAAAATTTAGGTATAAAAAGTTATAGATAAATAAATAAATAAATAAATATATATATATATATATATATATATATATATATATATATATATATATATATATATATATATATATATATATTTATATATATATATATATACATATATATATATATATATATATATATATATATATATATATATATATATATATATATATATATATAAATGTATATATATATATATATATATATATATATATATATATGTATATATATATATATATATATATATATATATATATATATATATATATATGTATATATATATATATATATATATACATATATATATATATATATATATATATATATATATATATATATATATATACATATATATATATATATACATATATTAAATGTATATATATGTATATATATATATATATATATATATATATATATATATATATATATATATATATATATGTATATACATATATATATATATATATATATATATATTTATATACATATATTAAATGTATATATATGTATATATATATATATATATATATATATATATATATATATATATATATATATATATATATATGTGGAGTCGGAGTTGCAGAATTGCGACATTTTAAGTGGAGTCTGAGTCGCTCAACAAAATTGCGACTCTGACTCCAATTGTAAAACTTCTCTGCATTGCACGTCCATGTACAAAACATTCAATTAACCTTATGTTCATACTAAACCTCAAAGAACATTTCATAAAATTGTAAAAAAAAAAAACAATTTTTAAGTTATTGCGTATATTTGAGTTGGAGTTGTACTTAAAAAATTTCAATAACTGGATTCGGAGCCGTTACTTTTTTTTTACAACTCCACACTCCTGCTAGACATTATACATCTATACATTTTATATATATATATATATATATATATATATATATATATATATATATATATATATATATATATATATATGTATATATATATATATATACATACATATATATATATACATATATATATATATATATATATATATATATATATATATATATATATATATATATATATATATATATATATATATATATATATATATATATATATATATATATATATATATATATATATATATATATATATTATATTAATATATATATATATATATATATATATATATATATATATTAATAACTAGAATAACAAGAAATCCTAATGATTGACAACGATTTCTTATAGAAGTTTGTAATTTTCCAAATGCTGCGTCTATCCAGACAATGTTTTTATAGAAGTCAGAATAAATTTCGCGGTATTTTTTAGCAATTTTTGTCTTTCCAACACTTGACATTCCATATAGTACTAAAGCCAACTTTTGTGTGTCTTGTGAAAAATGACAATGAATTTCGTGAAGAAGTTTTTCGCGTTGAACACCTAACATTGAACATATAGTTACTATTAGGTTGACCGGAAAGTAATGTCGTATTTTTACGTCAAATTAAAACAAATAATTTTTTTATAATATTTATTTTTAATCAATGATATAATCACCCTCATTTTCCACAACCTTTTGCCATTTAGCGGGCAAATTTTCTATACCAGATCGAAAAAAATGTATTGGTTTGTCATCAAAATATCTGGAGATGCCATTTTTTAAGCAGTACAAAGTTTGAAATTTTTTGTCACTTAGAAAGTGTTGTAAGGATCGGAACAAATGAAAATCTTAAGGGGCGATATCAGGTGAATATGGAGGGTGGGGCAGCACCTCCCATCCCATTCATTAATTTTTTCTAGCGTCCGTCGTGCACAGTGCGGCCTTGCATTGTCATGTTGAAGAATGACACCTTTTCTGTTGACGATAGCCGGGTAATTCTCAACTAGAGCTTGGTTCACTCGATCCAATTGTTGACAATAAAGGTCCGCATTAACAGTTTGTCCAGGAATAAGCACTTCAAAGTGGACGATTCCGCGGATGCTCCACCAAACACACAGGAGCGCCTTCTTGGGGTGTAATCCCGGCTTTGCAGTACTGCGTGCTGGTTTAGTTGGGGAGAGCCACTGCCTTTTGCGTTTTGGATTATTGTATAGGACCCATTTTTCATCTCCAGTGACCAAACGATCAAGAAACGGTTCTGCATGGTGCCGTTGAATCAATGCATTGCACGTGGTTAATCTGTTAGCTTTGTTTTGCACTGACAAGTTATGGGGGACCCAAACACCTGCTCTGCTGATTTTTCCTATCTGGTGTAAATGTTCTTGGATGGTCGACCAAGGTTGGTTAAGGGTGTTCGACAATTCTTCGATGGTTTGGCATGGATTTGCTTCAACTTCTGCCCTTAGAACGTCGTTGTCTAATGACATTGGTCTTCCTGGTCGATGGGCGTCAGAAAGATCAAAATTCCCAGATCTAAACTTGGAAAACCATCTTTGGCATTTGCGAACATCTAATGAACCTGGGTAAACATCACTAATGTTCTTAGTCGCAACTGTAGCGTTATTACCCTTGCGAAATTCAAAAAGCATACAATGACGAATATGCACTTCCTGTATTTCGTATGCCATTTCACTCCAATTTGCAAAGAAAACTATTTAATTTTAAATAATTTAGAAGTAAACAAGTCACACTAATATAAAAATAACCTGTGCACGTGTTCGAGATACACAATAAACTGGCCAACGATTATCGAATGTCAACATGCGCAAAAACGACATTACTTTCCGGTCAACCTAATATTATTAATATAATATAATTAACCTAATATAATATTATGAATAACCATTTTAATACCTCGTCATACGGTAATATTATTTTTCTTTATAATAATTGAGGTTTTTCAAATGCAAATCGTTATTTTTTAAAAATTTTCAAATGAAAATTTAAAAAAATAATAAATTATACTAGTTTTAAAATGAATAGTTTAAAACAAAGTTTGATGTAAAAATACTATAACAACTTCAAAAATATACAAAATATAAATCAATAAACAAAACTTAATAAGAACTTTTTTGAAAAACATGACGTGACGTAAAACAGAAATTATTGTTACTCTAAAGATTATAAGATTAAGAATAAGACTTTATCTTTATTTATTATTTATCTATTATTGTGTACATCTAAAATTGTGTATTTTGAATCTATAATATCAAAATCTAAAATAGGATTATAAATCCTATTTTAGATTTTGATATTATAGATTTTGTTTATATTACATATATACGCTTTATGGTATATAAATTGTTTCAGAAACAACAAAAGAAAAATCTTTTACAGATTTAATTTTTATATTATATATAAAAATATTCTTAAAGGATGGTATCACTTTATACTACAGCTCATTATGGTCATGTTGCAACTTGCAAGTTAGTTGCAAATTAGTTGCAAGTTACTTTTTGAGAAAGGAGTTAATATAGATAAAAGAGCTCATGTATATTTTTTAGTGTGTTCCAAGTTTACGTAAATATTGAAATAAAATTGATTTTTTTCCCATTACCTCTCATCCCTGAATTTTTTTAACTAATAATACAGCTAGATAAAATTTTATTTCTTGACATATATGACAAAAAACAAACAAGCATATTAAGGAATTATTTAAGCAGTTTTTAGCTCAATTGATTTTTTCTATTTATCTTTCCTGAACTTTTTCTATTGTTTTTAGCTCTGTGGAGTCATGTTAATTTGTTTTTTCTTTTTTACTATTACTATCACTCTTGCCTGCAACCACTTTTTAGTTTTGCAATTTGACCCAGGCCATTGTCATACATCATTGGATTCGTTACAATGAGCAGAATTAGGTTTGATATGTTACCGAAATCATAAAATTATATTATTTAATTAAAATATCAATATATATATATATATATATCAATATATATATATATCAATATATATATATATATATATATAAATTAAATATGTTAATTTATATATATAAATTTTCATGTTAATTTATATATATATATATATATATATATATATATATATATATATATATATATATATATATATATATATATATATATATATATATATATATATATAATATATATATATATATATATATATATATATATATATAAAGATATATATCTATAAAGATATTTATAATTAAAGAGAAAGTGTCCACTTTTGATTTAGATCGACCTGATACAAAAAATCCACTCGGCATATGTAATAAATGCAGAAAAAATATACGTAGAAAAAACTACTTGCCGGATTTTGTGATAGACTGGACTAAAAACGTTGTTACACCTTTAACCAGAAATTCTACTAGTTGTTACTGTAAAATATGCAAACTAACCAGTTTACGTGGAAGAACCCGAGCAAGAAGAAATAGTAAGTTTTCTAAGTTGCGTGCACCAAATGAAAAAATATGTAAATCTTGTCTTTCAATAATTGGGAAGGGAAAGAAGCACAAATGTGGAAATAAAATGTTAACTGTAAAAGTTTTAGAAAAACTTCAAGCTTTAGCTAAAGTTACGGATCACCTTGCTTCTCAAGTTATCTCAGAAAAATCATATGAACAAGGATTGAAAATAATTAAACTTGCTACAGGTGCAAAACCTTTACAAATATTAGTAGGAACCTTAAAAAATAAACCTAAAAAAATCACCTTGATTGATTTATTAAGGATTCAATCAAGACTTTCTTTGTCCAACAAGAAACTAATACAACTAGCAAAAGATCTCAGGTAAGAACAATTTGAAGTATATCTTACTCTTTTTAAGGAAAATAGTTAGCCTAAATGTATATGTTTTTTTTTATTAGAACATCAATGAAAAGGAAAACTTGCATACAAGCAAACCTACAAACAGCACTTCCGGCAGTTGATGATGCACTTGAAGATTTATTTTTAATTGATTATCAAGAATTTGATATTAAAAAAGGAAATTTAAAAGTAAGGGAAAATATCCCTATTATTAAGTGCATCAATATTGAGGGTTTTTTAAAGTTGCTAATTGCGATAAAAGAAGTGAACTTAAGCAATCAAACAGCCAAGCTCGATATTGATGGAGGAAGAGGCTTTCTAAATGTAAATAATTTTATTCTAAATATGTTTATGAGAATTATGTAAAAAAAAACATTTTGTAAAAATAAAAAAATTCTTATTTTAGATTTGTTTAAACCTACTGTCAGATTGTGAAAGCGAAGGTTTAGAACTTGACAAAAACAATCATGAAGACAAAACTACAATGAGTACATATGAAGAAGCTCAGAATTCAAAATATAAAGAAGGTTCTGTAAAAGCTTCTTTTTTACTAGCTTTAGTTCCGAATGTTCCTGAAAGTCACTACAATGTTTTTATATTAATGAACTGTCTTAATTTAGATAGAATAAAACACTCATTTGCAGCTGATCTTAAGCTTTGTTAAATAATGTGTGGTTTATCTCCAAGTGCTAAAGCTACACAACCGTGCCATATATGCGATTGGAAACGAATGCAACCATTTAAAGAAGAGAAGCTTAAAACTTTTGGTTCTTTAGAGAAACAATACACAAATTTTTCTCAATCAGGTGCAATAAAACAAAATGCATAAGAATTTTGCAACGTTATTAATCCTCCATTGATACACACAGAAACCAGCGACCACTTAGTGGCAGATTATATTTTCCAGCCAGAGTTACACCTAATGGAGGGAGTTGTTAATCATATTTATAATCATATAGAGAAATGTGGTGGTGAAAACGAAGTGGCTAAAGTATCAATGATTTTAAACATTTCAAAAGAGGTCCAGAATAATGCCTTTAATGGCAACGCCTCCCGTAAAATTCTTAAAAATTGTGATAAGTACATGCGTGCATTGCCAATTAATTTAAAGCCATTGGCAGAGAGGCTTAGAGTTTTAAACAATTTGGTTGAGTCTTGTTTTGGACAAAAAGTTCATAATGATTTTTAAACACATATTAAAAACTTTGAAGATCACTACAGAACACTTGTTGAAGACTATGGAATAACTGTTTCATTGAAAATTCATTTTATTATAAAACATATAGGTGGAGTAAGAGGGCATGGATTAGGCTGCTACTCTGAAAAATCTGTTGAAGCAATTCATTACAGCTTTGTTAATGAATCTTGGAATAGACTAAAAGTTTCCAAAATTAGCAGCTCCTTTTCTGAACATTTAAAAAAAGCTGTTATTAGTTTTAACGTAAAAAACCTTTTAAATATTGCAAATGCTCCTAAAAATATATTTATGTTTTAACTTTACTTAAATATAACTTTTTTATGATAATATGTTACACAAAAATGTTAAGTTTATTAATAAACAGTATTTTAATAATATAAAGGATTAGTTAATGTGCATGGTTTGTATATATATTTAATATATTTGTATTTTACAAATGACATATTTATGACAGTCATATCCAAACAATATATTCTATTTATGACTCATCTTCACACCTTAAATGGCTTTAACTTTTGAAAAATTGTTAAATTTTTTATATAAATTTATTTAAAAAATAATAATTTAAAAATCCACAAAATTGGGAAAAATTTTCTAAATTGGGCCCTTTTGGCCCCCAAAACGTAAATATTTTGCTAAAAAGAATTTTTTGATTTTGGTGATATATCAAATCTAAATTTACTCATTGTAACGAATCCAACGATGTATGACAATGGCCGTGGTCAAATCGCAAAACTAAAAAGTGGTTGCAGGCAGGTGTGCTATGTAAACATAAATTAAAAAATAATAAATTTCCTACTCTACATAACTTACATATATTTACTAGTCTGCATATATATATATAATATATATATATATATATATATATATATATATATATATATATATATATATATATATATATATATATATATATATATATATATATATATATATATATATATATATAATATATATATATATATATATATATATATATATATATATATATATAGACTATCAGAGAATCCTCTACATATATATATATATGTAGAGGATTCTCTAATTGTCAGATCCGTCAAGAAAGATCCAGGGATCTTTCTTGACGGATCTGACGATCAGAGAATCCTCTCTAGAAGTGATGGAGCGCGGTCTTCCACCTTTATTATCTGCTGCCAACTTCGAACAATATTTGGAACATAGTCTTGATACGGTCCATTTTTTCACGCAATATTTATCACAAAAATTTTTTTGTGACATTCCACTTACCTAATCGCCAATAATTTACTTTCCAATCCAGGACTGTTGGGAGCCAATCTTGCACTTAAAGTTATTAAAATAATAAAAAAAAATAATCACGCTTCTCAAGGCTTACTGTGTTACATTTACCTTGTGATGATACAATAATGCTCTGTAGAACACAACGTCTTGTGTTCTACAGAGCATTATTGTATCATCACAAGTATATATATATATATATATATATATATATATATATATATATATATATATATATATATATATATATATATATATATATATATATATATATATATATATATATATACTTGTGATGATAGCTGCAAAATGGCATTTGACAAAACAAGTGCCATTTTGCAGCGGACAAAACAATTGCAACCTTTTAGACTTGTTTTATTTTCTTAAGTCTGGTCCGTGTCAACGTCACGTGACCAGACTTAAGAAAATGAAACAAACCTAAAAGGTTGCACTTGTTTTGTCCGCTGCAAAATGGCACTTGTCAACGAAGTTCATGTCATGGCATTTAAGTCTTGAAAAGTCAATAAGTGATAAGGTGGCATTCTGGTGGCGTGAACATCTGTGGTGTAGATTAGGTGTAACTCACTTCTTAGAATTACGCAACCTTAGCATCAGAGCACAGGGCGTACGAGACATACCTAAGGCGTATTTTGAACGTTTAGGACGTCTTTCGAACATTAAAAAGACTTCTTTTTTAGGTCCTGTGTCAACTGGGAGGTGCGTTTATGAACGTTAACTATTATATTTATATTTACATTTTTGTTAATATATTATAACATATAAAGATTTTGACCTATGGCAGATCTTAGCAAGTATTTTACAAACTTTCAGATTTATTTTCAAATGAAAGCAACTTATACAAGCCCTAGTTCTCTATCTATGCTTGATATTTTAAAAAATATAAGTTTAATTCCTAAGAATCATGGTACTATTACAGTAAGCGCCGGCCTTAGCTTTTTTGACAGGTTGGCCAAATATGTGAATGCGCCCCTGGTATATATGGGTTGTTACCATTAACAACGAGACCAATGCTCTAAAATGATGAACAAGAGTGCTAAAGGGAGTATATAGTTTAATGCAAAGAGATTCATATTGTGCATTAAGTTTCTTATTTAATTAATTTTTTATTAAAATTATAAACTTAGACTTTTTAAGATATGGGTTTATAGAAATGAGTGACTAATTAAATAGACAACGCAACGCTGCTTTTAAAATAACAAATGTTTTTATTAAACATATAATAAATACTGTAACTATATAAACAACAGTTATTAAATTTTAAAATCTAACTTTTCTAGCTTTTTTGTCCGCGAAATCTCTTATCAAACTAGAAAAATCTAAATTTTCAGCTATATCTTGCTTGATTGATAACATAGATAGAGAATTAAGTCGATCTTTTAACATGGTATTTCTTAAATATGTTTTGATTAACTTCAGTTTAAAAAAACTACGTTCTCCACTAGCAACAGTAACAGGTATTGTAAGAAGAATGCGCAGAACAATCCATGAATTTGAATATAACTCTTGTAGACAATGTTTTTTAATAAAATTTAGTACAAAAAGTGGTGTCATCTCTTTTGTATTTATTTCATTTTCAAGGATGTTTAACTCTTCAGCTAACTCTTTGGCATCAACCGTTGCTTGTTTAAAGCCAAACGTACTGTAATTTTCCAAAAATGTGATGCATTTTTTCAACATTTCAGCGCACTGTACTAGATCCATGTCTTTGGCTTACATTGCTTTACTAACAACGTTTATTTGGAATAGTACATTGTACCATGCAATTAAAGAAACTAAAAAACTATAGTCTTTTAATTGTTCTGCTAATGTTTGCGCTTCGTGTGCAATATCGGGAGTTTTGGTTTCAGTTTCATATATAGTAATTAAAGCATCATGTACGCTGCTTATTTGGTATCGGATGGCTTTGAGGCTCTCAATTTTGGCTTCCCAACAAGTGTCGCATAATCGTTTAAGCGTGAAGTTTGTTGTATGACTAAGTAAAACATTCCAGCGTGAAGTTGATGCAGAAAATAATGTGAATAATCTTGGTATTATGCCAAAAACGTTAATGGAATTTAGTGAAGACTGCGCTGCGTCAAAAATAACTAAATTGAGGAAATGACTTCCACATGGAAAGTAAAATGCCAAAGGATTCAAATCTAATATTCGCTTTTGTAGACCTATTTTTTTACCTTTCATATTTGCACCGTTATCGTAACCTTGCCCTCGACAAAAGCTTATATTCAGTCCAAAATCTTTTAAAGCTCCAATTATGATTTCCGTTAAACCAAGACCTGTCGTGTCGTTAACATTGAAAAACCCAAGAAAGTGTTCATTTATTTTTATAGGATATTCTGATATATTTACAATTCTAATCGTAAGCGAGAGCTTACGATTTTTGTTTTTTACTGTTCTTTGTGAGATACGTCAGGAGTGCAGTCAGCAATAATAGAATAAATATGTTCTTTTTAGAGCTTTGGATATAATTATGTTGGTTACTTTTGATGCAATCAAATCTATCATTTCATTTTGAATGGTTTTTCCACAGTAATGATCAGAAATATCTCCTTTAAGAGCTAGCGTGACGTGGTTTAACATGATAGGATCAAATTTAGCGAGTAATTGTACCAATCCTAAAAATTTGCCGTTATTAACTGCATACAATTTATCTATAAAGTAATGTTTATCAATCGTTCAAAAACACTTCGCCACCTTAAACTGTCCTTTTCGATTAGTTTTTGTTCTTGTTTATCAATAGTTTCACCAACTTTCACTCGTATTTCTGTCTCAATCCATAGTTGATAAGCAATTCTGTGTGACTTACTATTTTCGTGAATTTTTAATGCTTCTGTTAAATTCTTCCATTTATTGAATCCATTTCCGTTTAACTTTAAATTCATGTTGAAATCAAAAAGTTTGCAGCAAAAACAAAATACCGCATCTTTAGAAACTGAGTACACAAGCCAACGTCGTGAAATAACCTCACCATTTGAAAGTTTTCGGTTGTAATAAGCATTTGAAAAATGTTGTCTTCTATTATCGCGTGGATATGTGTCCAAAATCACTTGTATTGCACCTATATTAATTAATTAATCAACAAATTGAATGTTGCGATAAATTGGCCACAAACCACAGTCTGAGTAATTGATTGCTGTTTTTTTGGTGCGATCATTTACATCACCATCTTGGCCATCATCATTTTCGTTATCGATATCTTTTTCATCGTAGTGAACATTTCCAACTGACATAATTCCGTCTTCTTCATCGCTGGTTGATGTATCACTAAGTACATGCGCAACCTTTTTTCCTTCCTTTATTTTATTACAATCACTATTTTCCGATGTAATAAAATTTTCAAGTTTTTTATAATTTTTCTTCAAATTATCAACTTTTTCTGCTTTACGTTTTCTGTATTGAGCACCAGATGGTTTCTTATTATTATGAGTTTTAAAAACATTTTTTTCTTTATTATGAGTACTCTCCATTGATTGCTGCTGACAGTTTCTATTTGTCTAAAATTTTAAAATAAAATACAACTCGCAAGCTAATAATTCATAAACAATTTCATTATTTATACTTACCTGCTTTTTATTACCGCAAAATTTAAAAACTTGACAATAACTGAATTTGAATCACAAATACAACTTTAAATTTCTTCTACAAATTAATATACAACGCGCTCGCGACTCGTGCGGAAAATAATGCTTAAAATTTAAACTTTAAATAAATGGAACGCAAAATAATTGGCGCCGAGAAAGATACGAGTAAAAAAATGAATTTAAGTAACAAAATATATGCTATGATTGAAACACTTTTAATCAAATTATTAATTTTGCATAAAGAGTTTTTAACAGTGTAATAATACAATAAATAAATTATTTAAAGAAATTATTTTTATAAAAAAAACAAACATTCGAAAAAATAACAAAAAATCAAAAATCGAAATTGAAGAAAATTTAGGTTGACTTATTTTTTCCATTTATTATATTGTTAAAGTTTGCATACAACGTTTGGCGCCCCAGTTTCCTGGCGCCCTTAGGAGGCGCCTAACCTCGCCCCCCCCCTTCCCTAAGGCCGGCACTGATTACAGTCAAGGAGACTTCTCATATTTAGATTTATTGTTTCAAAAAAATATCAAATTAAAAAATAAATAATCTCACTTTTAAATTTATTAATTTTTTATACTCCTATAAAATTTTTAAAAAATTAAAAATAATTCTTGACATAAATATTGCATTAATTCAATAATAATAATGTATGCACCGTGCACACAATTAAATACTTTAATCGAAAGTAAATTCCAAATTTGCAATTCTGTTAAAAAGTAGGGGTGCTTAATTAAAAGTAGGATTGATGACGATTGTTTTTAAAACAAGAGTCATAGGCCGATGGTTATAAATTATTTTTAAATTTTATAGGAGTATAAAAAATTAAAAAATTTAAAAGTGAGACTATTTATTTTTTAATATGATAACTTTTTAAAACAATAAATCTAAATATAAGAAATCTCCTTGACTGTAATGGTACCATGATACTTAGGAATTGAATTCATATTTTTTTAAATATCAATCATAGATTAAGCACGAGAGCTTGCATTTGAAAATAAATCTGAAAGTTTGTAAAATACTTGCTAAAATCTACCATAGGTCAAAATTGGCTTAGTATATTCCTAGCTATATATATATTTTTTTTGTGTTTGTTTTTTTATTAAAAAAAGAGCAGCCTTCTTGACTGTAGAGGCCCCTCGGGCTTCGTTTCTCAAATTTCACGAAAATTTGTGAAATCAATAAAAAAACAAAATTAACTACTTTTTGCGTTTGTATTGGTAATCTTGTAACGTTTGTATTGGTAAACCTTATTGCAATAATGGGATATGATGAAACGCTGGTGAAATTTTGACTGCGGGCCTGTACATAATTAATTCTTTATTTAAATCAATTACTATGATTATTAAAAAAATATTGTAGTGCTAGGCATAGAGAAAGTAGCTTTGCGTTCTGAATTCTGAAAAGAAGGTCAAACTTGATCTAATCAAGTTTTTGTGTTTTTTCTAGCATTTTTTTTAAAGCATAACCACCGGTATTACAAGTCTTCTGTGCACAAAAAAGTTATTGACAGTCATCATGTCACAAATTCAAACAACCTGGCAATTTGAATGTTTTATTTGAAAGCTTTGGAATACGAAAACAAGAAACTTGAAAAATTCTATAATTAAATTGCCTCAATAAAGACCACTAACATAAACTATTTTGACAAGGTTTCTGAGATCGGAGCCGAATCCCACTAGGAAGTGTTTTGTTCTAAGAAGTTTGATGAAAAAAAAGGTCAAAGCTTCCAAAGTTTAATGACAAAATAGATCGAAGCTTTCAGAGACTTTAAAGTCTTCTTCTTTTATTTATTTATTTGAGTTTTTCATGCTATATTTTTCTATACAATGTTCTTATATCCGAAGATATTGTTGGCTTAACATAGGAACAGCCACAAATAGTCATCAAGGCTAATCCAACAGTCCTGGTTTTAATTTTTGCTTTGACGCTCTTATCATGTATCCCGCCACATTTTTAAAAGCTTGATTTACAAAATTGTAAAAAAAAAAAAAATTATATAGCTTATTTAATATTTATATTGCTTCAAAAAAAAATAGCTATTGAAAGTTAGTTTTTTTTTATATTGTTATAAAAGTTAATATTTAATGTTAATTAATTAAACGATACTTATTTTGTATACATTCAAATAGATAGCTGTCAATAAGTTTTTTTTATGATACGCAGCATATAAATAACTTCTTATATGACCACTAAAAAGCAAGTATTCAATTTTCTATATAAATACTATGGTCGATTTTTTAATGCTTTTAAAATCATTTAATTTTCCTCAGCTAAATATTTGCGATATACACTATATGTTAAGTAAATAATAATTGTAGCAATTATTGAAACGTTGAATAAAAAATATTCGGCGTGTAAATGAAAAGTTACCTTTAAAAAAGTCAAATTCATGACAACGTTCTTGATTTGATTCCATTTAGTTTCGAAATGATGTGGTGCTAAAAGATAATACAATTTACTTGTAAATTTTAAATGTATAAATTATAAATTATGGTTTTTACTACTACTACTATTACAACTACTACTACTACTGCTACTACTAGTACTACTACTACTACTACTACTACTACTACTACTACTACTACTACTACTACTACTACTACTACTACTACTACTAAAATCATGTATAATTTTATGACTCGATGTAATTTTATTGCAAAGTTTTCTGGAATGTCTAGCCGTACCACAGAAAGTATATAATAACAAGTAATGATTACTTTTGTCTAAAACATCTAAAAGAGTTTAGATCTTTATTTAAAACAATAACTTTGTGCTGCTATAAACTGTGGAAATAAGAGTGGAAAAAACTGTACAGAATTTCATTTTTTCGTTTTATTAAAGACAAAAAAATGCAACTTAATTAATATGCTGTATTTAAAACCTTTTTTTACTTTAATAAAAGTTTATGAAATTTATATTCTAGTATTTTTAAACATATTCTTTTACTGTTTAACTTTTAGAGGTAAATTATGAAAATACAATGCATTATTCTACAAATAATGGATAAGTGTACATTACAATTGGCAATTCATATTATTTTTAACTTTCCAAATCCTTTTCTCTTTTTTGGTTTCAAAAGGAAACCACCAGTTGAACATCATCAGTCAGATTCTACGAATAAAATGAGGGGGGGGGGGTATCTTTAAAACTTACCGACTGGTGCTTAAAAAAAAATTAATACAAAAAGGTCCTCAAAACAAAAATCTCACCGTCACACGCACCCTTCCCTTCCGTCAAATTACCTCTGCATCCAGTTTCAGTAAAAAATGATCTTATTATTTACCTGTTAGTTCAAATAGTATTTTAGAGAACAAAATTAACATTGCAGGTCAAAAGTTCTAGATTACGTTAAAATATTTAACATTTCAAACTAAAACGAAAAATCTAAAAAAACTGTATTGGGTCTATAAAACATATTTTATAATTATTTTGATTTTCAATTTACGTGCTAGGCAAAATACAAAAGGAAAAGTTTTAATTTTATTTTATTATCTAGGTTATAAAACTGAAAAACTTGACTGCATTACTGTTTCATTACCAATTAGAACTAAAATATGACAGAAACATTGGCCATTGCAAATCAAAAGTTTCTTGCAGAAACACTAGACGATCTCACAAAAAACCATAACAATTCAATAATGTATATAAACATGACACAAGAAAAATTTCTGAACTTTGCAGTTTCAAAGCCAAACTTCTTGGTTGTTTGTTCATTTAAGACATGTTCACTTAGAGAAATTGAATTATTAAAAATTATCAAATATTAAAAGTTAAAATTTAATTGTATGGAAAAATGGAAATATATAATTTTGTGTGTATTACATCCAACTTGTTTAGATTAATGATCGAAGTGCCTGATAAACTGAAACAAGCATACATAACTCTGTTGATTTTTTTTGTTAAAAAAATAACTTTCATATAATATTTTATTTAAATTTTTTTTTTATTACAAGAGTGTGGGAGGGGGGGGGGGGATGGCTTTATTATCCCATCCCACACTTAGTACGTTTTAGTTATATTACAATGTGTTATATTACAATATATTACAATATGTTACCATCTACTTTTAAAAACATAAGTATTCTAAAAGGTTACAAGCTAACATATATTATGAGTTGATGAGTTTAAAACGGAAAAACCACAGATGTCCAAAATAAGTGTCTTGTTTTCAAAAGAACACTGTGAATATATAATACTTGTATTTAGCACTTGTATTTGGTTTTACCCGTGTGGTCTACATATATATTAAAATATAATATAATATATATATATAAATATATATATATATATATATATATATATATATATATATATATATATATATATATATATACATATATATATATATATATATATATATATATATATATATATATATATATATATATATATATATATATATATATATATATATATATATATATATATATGTTTCGCTTGATATATATATATATATATATATATATATATATATATATATATATATATATATATATATATATATATATATATATATATATATATATATATATATGTTTCGCTTGATGGTTTTGATGTTTCAAGTCAAATCTGGTGACAACTTGTGTTTTCAAAACAACAAAACCAGAGCTCAATGTTGTGTGAAAAATTTTCTGTATCTAGCCAGAAACAAACTATTTATAAGCATTTAATGCTTTGTAATTATCTATAGCCTCAAAATAAATTATTCTAGGGCTATTAATTGAATGATATTTATTATTAATTAAATAATAATAAATATCATTCAATTGAACTCATAGCTATTCAGTTAGGTCATCTTTCCAAGTATTTGAATGGAACTTGAATCGACAAAAATTGATTCAAAGGATTGCAAGTTTGTGTATATGCTGTTCTGCGGCGTTAAAATTGAGTTATTCAAAATACTCGACTTTTTTTTTTTAAAAATCTTTAATTCACTTTTGCGTACTAATTTTCCTGTTTTATTAACTCAATCGTTTGTTTGCCCCTTCAATTCAAGATGGTAGCAATTTGCACTAATGAAAATTTGCATAACCAAGTGACATTTTGACTGCGAAAATAAAGTGCTTTATAGATTGCATTGGAATTTTAGAAATTTCTGTATTACTGAAATAATTGAATGCTATGGACACACATGTGTTTCCAAAGCAACTAAATTATCTCAAAATTAGAAAAAAGACTACTAGCTTTACTTTCTTTCATAGCCGCTAATGCGCTTTACTCTCTTTCATAGGGCAATTTTGAACCATTCTTTTGAATTCTGGAATATCAGAGAACAAATACTGGTATTTACTAAGTTGATGGAGGAAAACATCCCAAGATAAATTTATATTTTTACACTGAAAGTATAAATTATTAGTTTTATACAATTTGTTTTTTTACCTGTAATTTGGGTGTTAAAATGAATAAATAAATAAATAAAACAAGACATACATTAATCATCCTTCAAAAATGAAACATTTCTATAGTAATTATGAATAAAACTGAAGATAATGTAGAATATTTCAAGAAATTTTATTTCATTTTATGTTAAATATGCTTATCGCTTAACGTGTTAATTAAACGAGATATTTTTTATTTTTTGAAGTATTTATTTATATGAATCTTTATTAATACTTTTATTTGAGTGAAAACTCATTCCGCTTTACCAAGTTAGAAGAGTGGCTTTTTATTCACATTAACAATAAAAGACAATCAAGCTAACAACATTAAAAATAAAATACGTGCATTAAATTTTAAAACAAAATTCAATTATTCTAAAAAATGAAACCCAATTTAAAATCTAAAAATTACCTATATTGAACCAAACGAGATGTGAGATTTTTTCTTCCTCACCACTAAAAAAAGTAGAGAAAAATATATTATTAAAACCATTTTTCAACACTCGAACTTATTTAAAGCGTACGTCTTTAACTTTGAATAAAAAGAAAGATATCAAGTATCAAGTAAAAAATGGACGTTTAACTGATTGTTTAAAAGCCAAGATATTTGCACTGTCAATTGTTATAATATATATGGGAAAACAATGGAAAACATTTGTGTCACGTGTAAATATTTTTAAACAAACATTTTTCAAAATGACTAATCCAATTATATAAAAAGACATTTATATATATATATATATATATATATATATATATATATATATATATATATATATATATATATATATATATATATATATATATATATATATATATATATATATATATATATATATATATATTTATATATATATATATATATATATATATATATATATATATATATATATATACATGGGTGTAGAGAGTACTCATATTTTCAAGGGGGGCAAAAGTTAAAGGTTCGATTTTTTTGAGCAATGTATGTTTACTATCCAGTGTTTATTATTTTTGATATAGAAATAAAAAAAATAACAACTTTTAATTTTGGTTAACTCGCATGAATAAATTAAAGTAAAACAAGTAGAGATGGAATTCTACTTAGTTGTCAAATAAATCATTCTACGGCGTGTTTCTTTTTTTAAATAAACATATCTAACAAAAACTCCATTCCATAACTCCGGGTAATTTCTTTATGGGTATTCATTGGAGAAACAGTGCTCAGCTCATGGTCAATCGAAGAAAATTTTTCAACAAAACAACTATTTACTAGTCTACGCAGACTACTAAATAATTGTTTTGTTGTACAAATTGACACTTGCTGGACCAGAAATATTTTGATAAAACGGACAATTTAAGAGGCAATGCTTCCTAATCGAATTTGTTCTTTAGTGCAGATGAAATCTAGAGCTAATTTAAAATCTTCAAAATGAACTTTTTCTCTTAGCTTTGTCAATGAAAATGACAAAGTAGAAGTATTTTATGTAGCCGATACTGCATTCAGTGTTATTTGATCCACTCACAAATTTGATCCATTCACAAATTTGATCCATTCACAAATTTGATCCATTCACAAATTTGATCCATTCACAAATTTGATCTATTCACAAACTTGATCCATTTACAAATTTGATCCATTCACAAATTTGATCCATTCACAAATTTGATCCATTCACAAAATTGATCCATTCACAAATTTGATCCATTCACAAGTTCTTCAATTCTTGTTAAATGACGAATAGATTCACTTGATTCAAATCTATCGGTGAGGCCAACTAAAACTGCATCTAAACCGGCAAAGCTATATGGTTGAAGATCTCATTTGGGTCCTTTGGCTAGTAATAAGTATCCCTGATGTCGAACTCAAATCTTGAAGGTACATTCCTTTTCCTTGGTAGAGGTGGTTCGTCTAAATCCATAGTTTTAGCAAATTTCAGTCGCCGCAAAAGTGTTTTGAAACTTGACTTAGTACGTAAATATCTCAAAATTTGTTTCAGGTTCTGAAAGATGGTTTCAGCTTTGCTTGAATCTACTAGGATGGTAAAAACGATTCAAAGAAACTCCAATTTAAAAAAGTTGTCATAAACATGAAAAGAAGACAAAAAGGTCATTGCTATCACTTGACATTTGATAAAATCAGGGTTGTAAGGCCTTCCTGCCAAACTAGAAGTGATCTGTAATTATTTTCTATATCATAAAAATTACTTTAAAGCATTAGTATCCAGCATGAAAAAAAGTTATAAGTTGAGATCAAAAGTCTATCTGAAGTTTTAATTTATCAAAAATTCGTACTTTTTATCTGAAATTTACGATTACGATTTCCTCATATATCAAGTTTTTATCTAAAAACGAGTATTTGGGTAGGTTTATAGCAAAGAATTATTTCTTTGTTCGGTTTTTACGGAAAAAAACTTTCTTCTTCTGATTTCTTACTCTGTTTAAAATTAAAAAATTAAAATAATAGAGTAAAACGGGGTAAAACTGAACACTTATCTTAATAATTAATTTTTTTTTATAATGTAAAATGATTTTAAAATTTCTTTATTTTTATTTTTTTTTTGAGAAAAATGAGCTCTATCCAAGTATGTAAAATAAAAAAAAAATGATGGAAAGTTTTTTAGTAAAATGAGTTTATTTGAAAAATAAAAATGTTTACTTTAACGTGTTAAAGTATTCGTAATTAAATTAGTTATAATAAAAACAATTTACAAACAGAAAAAAATTCATTTACAAAATAGTAGGAATAATTTACAAGATTTGTTGCTCGGGAAGATGTTATCTTTCCAAGCAGTACAACTTAGTAAGCCCAACGTTGGCCTAACGTGTTTTTGATTGTTGGGCCAACGAGGCGTTTTGGTAAGCCGTAGTTGGCGTTGTGCTTGCATATGGCTGCCCATCGTGCCTACGTTAGTACAGCATACACTCAACATTGTTGGCGCAACGTTGGCTCACTTGTGGTTTAAAATTGTTAACCAAGTGAAACAGTAAGCGACACGTTGGCATAACGCATTTTGCAAGATGTTAATTTTATATTGGCACACTGTTAGTGTGGGTTTGTAGGGGCTATGTTGGCGTAATATTGTTTAAAGTTTGGAGTTGCGTTGGCATACGATTGGCCACCATTGGGCCTATGTCGGCATCGTGTATACTCAATGTTGTTGGCAATGCGTTGACACACTATTAGTTTTATATTGTATTTGCATTTATACATTTAGTTTTATATTGTATTTGCATTATACAACGTTAGCCGAAAACTTCAAGCATTGTTTCAATGTTCGCGTTGTGTGCCGGCTGGGATGATTTGATACTCATTGAATCGACGTTATTATGAAAGTTGAAAACGTAGAAGTATTTAAAGATAATTTTAATAATAAATTTATTGGTTTCTAGCTAAATGTTTATTCCTTAAAAATCTATTTAAACTATTATACAAATCTACAAAAAGATAATAAACTATATATGAAACTATATAACTTAAATAGTTATAATGATATGTTTCTTCTCCTCCCTCATCACAATCTTTGGCGAATCGAAGCCATGCTTTAATGGCACAAGCAACCTCGGTATCCGTACCGCGACATGTTGTAGGATTACGCCAAACGACATCTAAATAAAATAAATATGTATTATGCATACACACTTATAAGTGTTAACTATAAACTCATTTACTTTCATTCATAAAAAAACGTCAATAATAAGATGAAGGAATGACCTTTTAAAACGAAAAAAAAATAACGCACTGTTTATAATTTGACAAAGCTTGCTCTTGCCAAAGGAATATTTTCCCCTTTTTCCTTTTCAATTACAAATTACTGCTTTTCTGTTTGACATCAACCGCTTTATAACATTTCTAATTGATTCAGTGATAGTTGTTCCGCCGCACTGACCTAAGTAATGTGTCTAACAGGGGAAAAACAATTTAAAAGATATTATTTACTATGTAAAAAATTTAAATTAACTTGAATAGAGGAACTAAACAATTATAGCAAATATCTTACAAGTTTTCGTTGGAGGTCATTGTCAAGGCAATCTGCTTGGTAATTGTTCCATTGATGAAACAGGAAGCCCAAACTCATCAAAACTTGTTTCTATATTGCCACACTGTTGTTGTGCTAAAAATTGTTGCAGAAAAAGTATTGTTTGATTATTTTGTTTAATCACTTCTAATAATATTAGTTGCCAACGATCATTTTCTAAATGTGAAGAAAAATAAAATAAATATATATATTTTTTAAATACGCATAATAATACTTTAATAAAAATAATAGTAACAAAAGTAACAAAATATTTTCTATTTATCTTAAATTCATATGAACAAACAAATTTATCATTTGCTAATGCATAAATAAATAAAACACATCTCCAACATGATGATTAACTAAATCAGGTGATAACTGCTCTACTTGCAGTGCTCTAGTAAGCACTGGCGATAATATTGATAATGGTAGTGTAGTTTGGTTGTTTATTTAAATATTTAAACTTAAATTGGTTCATGATTTTTACATGCACACATATGCAAACAGACAGCTTGCAAACCATAATTTAAACTTTAAAATTGTAAAACTATCAAGTTAAAAAAAAAACTTTAAACCAACCTTCTTTACTAAAAAATAAATCGTATATATACAATCGATACTAAAAAATGATTAGGAGAAAGAGCAGATAGTAGATGATGTATTTTGAAGAAATCCATTTTGAATTACTATGCACAAGTAATGCATTATAAACATATTAGTAATATCAAATATTTTTCAAAACAAAATATGGTATATAATAAAAACATATTTCATTTTTATAAATGTCATTAAAGGCCAATTATAATTATTAACGTTAAGAATGTTGATGAATCATTAATGATCGGTAAAAATACATTTATTAAATTGCAAAAATCTAACCGAATTGCAACTGAGGAGGAGGAGTATATATATATTCTTTATCCAGACCAGATTCAAATTTAAAGTGCACTCATTACACCCAAATTGCTAAAAAGTGTGTTGGATTGTGGTATAAAGGAGGTCACTTGTCTTGCATTCCTCTTTCTCATAGGTTTTGAATGATTAATTCTTTAATGCATAATACTTTGTAACAGAGCACATAAAATAAAAATATCAAAGTTTTGATAAATGTGAAAATAACCTAATAACATTTAAAGCCCATTTGGTTTTTATTTCTAATTTTCTAATAAAAATCAATTTAGTTTACAACTGCTAATCTAATTTGAATTATTAAAAAAAAAGTAGTTACAATAACAGTGCACTGTTGTAATACATTAAATTCAGGTTTGCAATTTTTTTTTAAATTCTTCAGCTTGTTGTAGCCTTTCTAGAATTTCAGCTTCATTTTGGCATTCACACTCTACTCTTTTTATGTCAGTATTTTTTTTGTGTGTGTTGACGTTTTGGACTCGAAAATATTCTTTTAACGATGTTTCAAGTGCAATTACTGTTTGATTCAATGCATGTATTACTGGTATTACTGGAGTTTTAATTAGGGCTGTACCGGATTTAATTTTTTACAAATTGGAGCCGGATTTGCCGGATTTCTACTAAAGATCCGGCCGAAATTGGATCCGGATTTCGAAGCAAAACTACAGGAGCCAAAATCCTGTACATTCCTACTTGGTGCTGAAAATGGTCAACAATGTTGACTATTCATAACACCAAGTGACCGTTGTATCTATTAAACTTCATTTTTGTTGCTAAAAGTTTTATAGCAATTTCTATAGAAATTAATAAACATTTTATGTAAATTCTATAGAGATTCTATAGGCCATATGTTTCTAAATTGTTGTTCATATGCTGTGCCACAACCCAGTGAAAAATAAAACCGCGTCCCACATGGGTTCCATGTGGGTTCATGGGATTTATGTGGGACGGATTTTCTCATGTGGTATCCGTATGGAAAATTGCCACGTCAAACCCATATGGGTTATCCCACATGGGTTCCATGTGGGAACCATATGGTATTTACCTACATGGGTAATCCCACGTGGTATCCGTATGGAAATTTGCCACTTCAAACCCATATGGGTAATCCCACATGGGTTACATGTGGGATCCATATGGTATTTTCCCACATGGGAAATCCCACATAGGGTACATGTGGGATTTACGTGGGATTTTAATTGAAGCCTGGAAACCATCACTATTTTTCGCGGCGAGTAGAGGTTTCATATTGTTTCAAAAAATCATTTTTAAAGTATAAAGATATATTATATTATTTTAAAAAATGGCAAGCAAGTATGTAAGCACCACGAATAATTTGTATCTGTCTTTATAGAAATAAGAATTTTTTGTGCAAATAGACTTATTATTATGATAATATAATAGTTATTTGAATACAGTTCTTGATTATATTATCTGCTATCTTCACTCAATTAACTGATGCAAGTTTAAATTTTGTCAAAAACCAAATATGCAGTGTCCCAAAAAGAAATCCAATTTTTAAAGTCTAAGAACTCCCTTTTTTTATTGAAAAATAAAAAAATAGGGGGAAGAAAGGATGGGATTTTGTAACTTTTTTTTAGGCTCTAAAACTCTTAACTTTAAATTTTGTATAGTCCTTAAGACTTAAGGGACTTATGAACTACATTGAGGAACAAAAACAAGAGATTTACAGAAACTTTCAATTTTCAATAAAGACTCTAGGTCCGGTTTTCAAAGTAAATATATAAATTAATATGTAAATGTAATATATAAATAAATTAATATGATTTAAAATGTTATACATAGCATACATAGTTTTTTAGGACAATTTCTAGAAAATTTCTCATATTTTCTAGAACAGCAACAATAAATATTCCCAATACAGCAAAAACGCGGTTTAAAATTTATGTCTGGCTAACGCCCTGATAGGTATATATGTTATACATAGGTATTATACATATATATATATATATATATATATATATATATATATATATATATATATATATATATATATATATATATATATATATATATTTGTATATATATATATATATATATATAAATGTGTATATATATATATATATATATATATATATACGTATATGTTATACAAAGGTATATATATATATAACCTATAGCCTTTGATAGTTATACATATAATTTATTATTTAAACTTATTTATAAGGTTATGCATAAACAAGTCAGTACTAATTTGTTCAAATTCAAGTTTTAGTTCAAGCTCAAGTTATAATTTTTTCATTCATTAATTTCACTAATTTTCTCATTTGTTCAAATTTGTTAATTAGTACTAATTCTTACTATAGTAAGAATGTTTATCATTATTGAACGTGACATGTAATGCATGGCATATACAATAATAATACAATGATTATTTTTTTCTCTTTTATTCTTTTTAAATAAGTCAGCTATTCTTTATAATTTAAATTTTTACATTTTATTTTTTAGGGGGCACAAAAGAAATATTATTTTGTCAATAAAGTCAATAAAAGGGAAGATAATATGCTTTTAGACTGCTCTACAGATTCACCTTCTATATCTCAAGTTGACGATTCCGCTGTTGATTTTAAAAATGAGGCAACTTACCATGAAAATGCTGACAAGTTTTTAAATAACTTTAATTTTTCAAATGATCACGATTTTTTCCAAAGTTTAGACGATTTAAGTCAAGATGATGACCAAAACTCTAACTTGGAAAATTCTAACTTAGAGCAGCTTTCATTAAAAGACAAACTCATTTTATGGTATATACAGTATAATGTATCAAAAAATGCATTTTCAGCGTTGTTAAAAATTATTGGTCCTGATAATAATTTACCCATTTGCGCTGCCACTTTACTTAGAAAGATCAAATGTTATAATAAAAATTATACAAATGCAAACAAATCGTACCACTATTTTGGAATTCAAGATAATATAAAAAATAGAATTGATGCTGGGCTAAATGCTGAATTGATTCCTGAAGGATCTCAGTATCAAAAATTAAAGCAGGATGTTTATGTTGACGGTGGAGAAACTCTTGTATCGCTAGCAATAAATGTAGATGGTGTTAAGCTTCAAAATTCTACCAACAAATCAATGTGGCCTATACTTTGTAGAGTAAATGAATCTCTAGATCAAACTCCATTTGTTGCAGGTATACACATTGGTTCTTCAAAGCCGGATTCATTAGTTGATTTTTTTTTGCCATTTATTACTGATTTTACCCAAGTGTCCAAAAATATAAAAACCCTTTATCCAAAAATAAGAATTAAAATTCTTTTCTTCGTTTGTGATGCACCAGCCAGGGCATTTTGTAAAGGTACAAAACAATGTGGAGGATACTTTTCTTGTGATTATTGCCAAGATGAAGGGTTTTACATTAAAGAATTTAAAAAAATTGTTTTTTCTGAAACTATTGGTGTGCAACGCACTGATCAACAGTTTTCAAATTTGGAAAGAAATGGACACCAACTGAGAGAGTCTCCCTTAGTCACAATAGTTCCAATGGTAACATGTTTCCCACCTGATCCAATGCATCTGTTATATCTTGGAAATATGCGTCAATTGTTACTCATTTGGTGTTGTGAGATTAGAGGAAAAGGTCGACTGGTTCCTTCAAGTAAAAATTTGCTGTCAAATTTTATTTGTATTTTAGGAAAATGCCTTCCTTCAGAATTTTCAAGACACCCAAGATCGATTGATGAGATAAGGTTATGGAAAGCTGTTGAATTGAGAATTTTCCTTTTGTTTGTAGGTCCTGTAGCCCTTAAAGCTGTACTGCCTACTACAGAGTACAATCATTTTATGTTTTTACACTCAGCCATTTATGCTTTTTCTTGTGATAATTGGAAGAATATGATACATGATGGCAATGAAGCATTAATTAGCTATGTTTCTGGAATTAAATCTTTATATGGTCGACATCATTTAGTGTATAATGTCCATGTGCTTCTTCATATTCCTGAGTATATAGAGAAGTATGTCAATCTTGGGTTTTGGTCTGCATTTTGGGCAGAAAGTTACTATGGTGTTTTAAGAAAAAGATTTCGTGGCACTTCAAATCTTTTAAGTCAGGCCGTAAATCGGGTTAGTGAGCTTGAAATTTTGAATTATTCACAAACTCGTAGAGTACTTGCATGGTCAAAAAATCCAAATGATCAATTTTTTTTAACAGAAAACGGAATTATGCAGCTTCAATCATTAGATAGTAATACAATGATTGGGTCAGGTTTTTTAATGGAAAAATGTAGAGATTTTTATTCTTACCTACAATCTTTTAATTTGTTACATATTGGAGTGTATTTACTGCCAACGGGACATGTTTTAAAATCTAAAGTAATTCGGAAGTGTGTTGCTTTTACACAGTGCGACAATACTCTAATAATTTTTCCTTTTCCATCTATTGACTATTTTGGAAAATAAGCTTGTGGTTAATTTTATGCCTAATAAATTTGTTATTTATGTTATAATATCAGCAGCAATTTATTTGTATTTAAAAAATTATTTTCTTGATGTTATCACTTTTTAACCTGAAATTTTTATAATCATAACACTGTTTATAAATTTTATTAACATTTATCAAAATATTAAAAAAAACAATTACATAAACATTTAGAAGTTGAGAAACATCTCAGAAATAAATTTTATTAAATAAAGTTAATAAATGATTCTATTATAAAATTTTATAGTTTTTTTAAGATGACATCATTTTACATAGTTGAATTCATAGAGGAAGATGGCAGTGTGGATTATGTGTGCGAATGTTGGCTAGTCGGAGAGACCCAATGTTGGTGGCCCCCATACAAAGGAACAAGAATTAATCGGGTGAGAACCAAGTGTGAAATTCCCGGAGATGATTGGAGCTTGGTTGGCGTGCGAATACTAGGAGAAGCAGTTGGTCAGTAACTAATTTAACTAAATTTCTATTTGTATATTTTATAGATATTATATTTTTAACAATTATTTTTTGCAATCAGTATTCAATAGTTTTTTGCATTAAGTTGTTGTTAGAAATGTTTTATCTTATAATTATATTGCAATGATTTAGATGATGAAAAAACAGCAAAAACAAGGGCCAAACAGGCTAAAGACTCGTCTTCATTTGAGGAAAAAGCACCAGAAAGTAGAAAAAAATTCTTAACTTCTCGTTATGAATGGTAATACATTATTTTTATTTGTAGTTTTTAAATCTGGTATCGTTATAGAATTTTATTTAAATATTAACTAGTTTCACATTCAGTTACTAGATAAGTTGATATTACCAAAAGTATGAAGCCCTATAAAACTTATACTGCGTTATACTTTTTACATTTTTTTACAATGACAGTATAATAAAATTAAAAATTTATGAATTTACTATAGTGGATCGACTTCAGAAAATCCAAAAGGACAAACAAATAAAGCTAATAATTTATTTAGTCCTATGTCATCAGCAATGTCAAGTAAATTTTTATATTTTCGTTTTATTTTCTATTTTATTTAAGCAGTCAAGTAGACATAACAACTGAACGTTCATATTTGAAATATAATAGGATTATTTTCAATTTAGATTCTAATGAAAGTTCTTTGAGTTTTTCCAAAGTTACCTCTGGTAAGAAAATTACAAGAAATGATGATGTTGATGATAATGATGATTTAATGACAATGATGATGATGATATTGATGATAATGATGATTTAATGACAATGATGATGATGATATTGATGATTTATATTTTTATATTGCAGAGTTTCCTTTTACAACAAATAAAATGTTGCCTCCATTAAAACATCTTAATAGGTAATAACTCTTGATAATAATTTTGATTATTATCTATTCCGTTGTTTATTTTCTATAATATCATTTTCAGTTCTAATTCAAGCTGTAAATCCGCTACTGAACTAATTTCTAAGCTACATTCACAAGAAAAATCCTGGGGTGCACATCCTGTGATAGAAGGTATCTCTCTCTCTCTTTCTATATATATATATATATATATATATATATATATATATATATATATATATATATATATATATATATATATATATATATATATATATATAAATATATATATATATATATTCATGTATACTTAGTTTATTAAATTAAGGTAATCCAGTAAAATGTGTTTCAACCAATACCAATAGTGAAATCAATGATGTTAAACGCCGCCTAACAAGTATTGAATATGAAATTAAACAACTGAAAAATATTATGATGGAAGTAAAAGGTTTACTTCAAGAAAGAAATACTCCCATTTCAAATCCAATAACTTTCAATGTTGTTTCGTCTCCGGAGGAATTTAGAGTGTTGATTGATAGATTAAAAGATGTTGAGATCAGAAAAGACTTTGTAAGTTAAAACCTTTTTAAAAGTTGGCTTTGATTATATTTATATACGTTATAAATATAACATTAATTATTAGAAATAATTTACTCTCTCTCTCTATATATATATATATATATATATATATATATATATATATATATATATATATATATATATATATATATATATATATATATATATATATATATATATATATATATATATATATATATATATTTATATATATATATATATATATGTATATATATATATATATATATATATATATATATATATATATATATATATATATATATATATATATATATATATATATATATATATATATATATATATATATATATATATATATACTACCTAAACTCTTCAACCCTAAACTCTTCAATGTGTTATCAACTAGTGGGTTCCCCCTAAATCAGTCGATGTATGTACTGAAGCCCTCTCTTATCTCTGAATCAGTATAGCATCATAGCGCTAAATTAAGTATGCAATATTATTTGTGTGTATTTATATATAGGTCCAATGGCTTAGTTACTCCAACGCTGCAACTTTAGAAAAATCTATAAGTCGAATGATGTCGTCTCTATTTACATCTGAAATGGCAAAAGAGACAAACAGATCTGGCAAAATGGCCATGAATTAAATTGAGGATCTAGTGAAAGGTAACTTGAATTGATTTGTTTTGACAACGCCCTTTACATTTTTAAATAACAACAGCTTTACTTTTCCATTCATGTTAAATTTATTACGTTTTAATAACTCTGATAGAATCTTTAATGAATTATTGCAAGCTTTGTAAGCTGTTGTTATATATCAACAGGTGTCTTAAATGAAGTAAAATAATATATATATATATATATATATATATATATATATATATATACTTTTTCATATTTAAAAATATATTGTAATATTTTTATAATATATATTTTTTTATATTTAGACTATGGGGTCATCCAGAAATGATGCCAGTAAATGATTTAGTTAAGAAAAGTAATCAATCTATCATATTTCTCTTTAGAAAGTGTAAGAAAAAAGCATTGTAATGCTGAAAATCTGTTAATTGAGCGTGCTTTGACTACATATTTCATAAATTCGAGAGACATAGGTGGGCGTGCAAATCGTAAACGAACTAATAGCGATTCTTTAAATTGATTTTAATTTTGTAGACTAACATTAATATAGTGTTTAGAAGCTTACATTATTTTTATAATTTGTATTTATTTCCATTAATTATCAGTTGTAAGACTCTATTTTATAAAATGAATAAAAGAAACTATTTATTTATAATAATAATAATAATAATAATACATAAATACTAGTCTCCTAATGCTATTATCATCAAAAATATAATGGCATTCGTTTAAAAGTGAAATTTTGTATTAACTTATAGTTTTAATGTTATATATATGTGGAAATTTAGATGTTTGTTGATTGTTTTCATATTAAAATGTGTGACGAAAAAGCTGTTCTACTGTTGCATCTTGTGTATATTGCACCCAATGTCTACATCATTGTAAAGTAGGTTCTTAAATTTTTTTTGTTTTATTTTTTTTTGTTAAACGCTTATCCTAGTGGATTACTTTTTCTCAGGATCACCTTCATATAGAATATATATATATATATATATATATATATATATATATATATATATATATATATACATACACACATAAATATATGAAGACCTCAGTGGAAAAACCGGCATTGTCACATTTAAAAAGTTTTGAGAAAGTAGTTATTGATCATTAATAAAAGTCTTTATAAAAGGCAAAAAAACATATATTTATATAAAAAATTAAAATAGTTTTGTTTTTGATTAAACTTTAAACATTATATAAACTATAATATAAATATTTTTAAATTACTTAGTTTTGTTTGCTTTAAATAAAGACTTTTATTAATGATCAATAACCACTTTCTCAAAACTTTTTAAATGTGACAACGCCGGTTTTTCCACTGAGGTCTTCATATACATACACACATAAATATATACATAAACATATATATATACATATATATATAAATATATATATATATATATATATATATATATATATTTATATATATATATATATATATATATATATATATATATATATATACACACATAAATATATACATATATATATATATATATATATATATATATATATATATATATATATATATACACATAAATATATACATATATATATATATATATATATATATATATATATATATATATATATATATATATATATAATATAGTGAGCAGTTTTCCTATCCTTTTGCTCACTTTATTAGTTTATTAGCAAGCAAAATGAATTATATATATATATATATATATATTTTAGAAAATATTTAAAGAAAGTAAGAAGATACTAAAAATCTTGGTATTGAGCGATTCAAGACCATATACTTTTTTAATTCAACCGACAAATAAACCAATTGTTGAAGTATTATGAGAGCCAAAGCGATTAACTTTATTAATTCAACCGACAAAAGATGTTTTGTGTATAAATCTCAAAAGAACAAATAATATTTTCAATATTTATTTTTAATGTATTTGTTAATAGCAATTATTTTAAAATAAATTCATTTTGCAACACTTTTTTCGATTTTATAGAATTTCGTTATAATAGTTTATGGTAAATTTTTAATCAGTAATTTTTAATTTTTAGGATATTTAAAAATTATCCTAGAAGCGTCCGGACTCATTTATTTCATTTTAATTTTAATTTTCTGGTATTGAGTACTTTTATACCATTTTGATTAAAATACGTGACATTTAAGATCTATAACATCTGCGGTATTTTCCACCTATATCCCATGTGGGGTTTACCATATAAAACCCATGTGGGACATACCATATGGAACCCACATGGATTTGCTAACATTTTGCCGGAGCCGGATTTGGGCCGGGTTTGTAAAAATAGCCGGATTTCTGCCGGAGCCGAAATTCGGTACAGCCCTAGTTTCAATAAGTTGCAAATGATATTTTGTTGATTGAGAGGGTGTGTTAAGATTTTTATTAGATTTTGTGTAAGTTGAGCTGTTGTAGACTGAATTTGTGGAGCCTCAAATGTTTTAGCAATTTGTTAATTATTCAATTCAGTAATTTGGATTTATTGATTTTGTCTATATTAAGTGGAAATAAACAAATATTTTGAAATCCTTCAATTAATTGTAATCGTGTAAATACTACACCACTGTTAAAAAGTTTGGCTTCCCCTACGGAAATATTCCATGGAAAACCCATGGAATTCCATGAGTAAACCATGGTTTTCCCATAAAAAACTGGAATTTCCATGGGTGAATTTCATGAAAATTGAAATCCCATGATTTTTTTTTTAATAGCTTATGCTGCGCCATGGTTGTTACGAATGCGCTTTTAAAGATGGCGTCGTAGCTCGTACAATTACGATTACTTTTCACTTGAGTAAACAATACTTACCGCATTCTTCTGTTTTTCTGTGTTTAATAAGACTATAAATGATATGTTTGTTATAATGCATCACATTTATATGATTCAAACTAAACATACAGACATACTAGATATATTTATCATATTATAATGCATTATAAAATGGATTATTTTTAATTATATTTAATTTTACATCATTTATGCATATACTTATTTTAACTGTTTCCAGTAGCTTTGCATAACTTGCAATAGTATAGCAAGTATGTCAAGTAAACCAGTTTGAATTTTAATGCTTACTTGGCAAATTATTTGCCAAATAGTTATTATTTGGTTTACAACAAATAAACGTTTAGTTTTAATCTACATTAAATAACAAGTGTATTAATGTTCATAGTGTAATCTAATGTACATTAAAACTTATATAATTATTATTATAAAACTTATATAACATATTAAACAAACTTATCTAAAATATTAATATACAAGCAGTATATCAGATTAAATTAGATAACTAAGATAAGATAAGATAATAAGATTAGATAACTAATGTACAAAAGATAACTAGTATAATCTTTTTTATTTTTTTTTATTTTTATAATATCCTCAGATTACATAAAAATGCTTGAAGTTAATTGTATGGTAAATGTTCATTAAATAATTAAAAATTGTTTTTTTATGATAAATGTTCTATTCAGTTTTATTTAGTTCTGTTAAGTTGTTTTTAGTTCTGTTAAGTTGTCAAAAGCTGTGAAAAAAATATATTGAATTGAGTTTAAATTAACCAGAAAAAATATAAACATAATCTCTGGGATTCAACTTGTAAGGATGTTCCAAGAACCACTTAGTTGGAGAAGGAAAACTGTGGTAATAGTTTAAAAGTATCAGAAAAGAAACTTAATTAATGCACAAGATTTTACTTCGTAGTTAAATATAAGCATATAAAAGCAATGTTTATAAATAATACACTATTATTTATTAAAATACAACTATTTTTATTTGTTTATATTTAACTAATGTAAAGTGTTCGTCTTTAGTTAAAATAAATTAATTTATGCACACACTTTGATATTTATTATGCTTTTACATTACTATACTTTATAAATTACATATTTAATAAATTTGTTATGTTTTAAATAGTAAAGTAAAAATAGGCCGTGGATAGCCTACCGAAAGTCGGTAGCGGAAAAATAAAAATTATCCTACCGAAAGTTTTTTTTATTGATTGACAATATCACATGTCAAAATAAACAATATTTGTTATACCGTAAAATGAAGATAATTTAAGATATTATTTTTAAAAAACAAAAACGTAAAAAATGTAAAAAAATTAAATAGGATTTTCCATTAAATAAATAGAAATGACTGCCACCCCATACCAAAACCCTCAGTCTATGCATGTACACTACACAGCGCCTATCCCTATATTAGTAAATGTATGTACATTTCACTGCGCCTATCCCTAAATTAGTAAACGCATGTACATTTCTCGGTGCCTATCCCTAAATCAGTCAGTGTATAAACACTCCATTGCGTCTATTAATGCATTGTGCTATTCCCAGCGTATATCCCTAAATAATTTATTCAATTAATAAGCGTAATAAAACCTAAAAAATATGGAAAAAAACAATCAAAACGTAAAATACATTCCTTTGGAAGGATTCAAACCCGGAGCGCCTGCGTGCCGTGCCAAGCTAGTATCCGATACACTACTGAACAATACAACTGAACTAGTTAAAAGTATATTTATATAGCAATTTTATTGTGACACGTGATATTTCTTAACCAATAAAAAAAAACTTTCGGTAGGATAATTTTTATTTTTCCGCTACCGACTTTCGGTAGGCTATCCACTGCGGTAAAAATATACTAATTTTTTGAATTTAGTGGTGTGTGCATAAGTTCTTTTATTTCAACTTTATCATTTTATTTAAATTACTGCATTATAAGCAGGTAAAATTTATATATGTGTATAAATCTTTTCATTTTAAGCTTATCATTTCATTTAAATTACTACATTATTAGCAGGCAGATTTGACTTGCAATATAAATTTTTAATTTATTTATTTAGCTGTTCATTAACAAGTCCGATGCTTTATAATATATTTAAAGGTAGCAAGGAAGTGAAGAAAACAGGTTTGTAAATGATGTTGTACATCATGCAGATAGCTCAGAAGAAGAAGTAAGTTTTTTTTTAATTACAAAAATAAATATATAATATAATATTTGTTGCTGCCTTGTTCTATATAAATGTTTCTAACATGCAGGTAACATTTATATATGTATTAGTTTGGATAAATCATTTTAATTAAGTTATAATGTAACTTAATTAAAATGATTTATCCAAACTAATACATATATAAATGTTACCTGCATGTTAGAAACATTTATATAGAACAAGGCAGCAACAAATATAGGCTGGAATGTTTGACTGGAAATATAAACAATATTGTACATAATGCAGATAGCTTAGGCGAAAAAGAGGTAATAATCTAATAATTGTTATTTATAAATAATGATATATTCATTGCTACTTTTTTCTATATAAGTGTTACTTAACATTTGGCAACATTCATAATTGTGTATAATGCCTAATTATAAAGTAAGTTATAATAGATAATAATTATTAGTAAAATGAATCAGTAAATAAAGAAAACTAGTTAGAATGTATATAATAGTTGTGTGATGTATTTTCTAGATTGGTGAAATGGAGAATGAGACTAACTACGGTGAAAAAATAATGAATATCAAAATGTGAATGGTACTTTGTTTGACATCTACCTGTTTCTACAGACACAATGCAGTGGTACTTATAAATGGGCTTGATATTTTTTTGGATTGAATATGTTGTATTGATGGTTCTTTTTAACTTGTTAAAACTTTAAGTTATTATCAAATTTATATATAATATTTTTATCAAATAGTTAATATAAAATAATAAGCATGTAAATTGTTTTATTTTCTGTAAAAAAAATTTTCTTGATATATTTCAATTGTTTATCACTATGTATATCACTTACATGTATTACTTGTAATTTTTTGTTTTTTTTATTTTCAGTATGTTATACATATGCATGCATTAAATATTGTGGGGAAGTCAAGTTTTGATGTTTTAGGTGCATTATAGCTATTATTCTTCAAAGATTTGTAGGATTTAACAAGATTTAAATTTTATTTTGTTTATTGATTTTACTCGGAGGAAGCGATCCCATAGATTAAGAGAACTCAATAATATTAGTGTGATAAAATTTGCTTTTATGATTTAATATGAGAATTCAAATAACCTTGGATCAAAAAAAACTTGAAAACAAATCATGCTTTTTCACCATGAAAAATCCATGAGTTTTCCTTGAAAAGGTGTTCCTAATACCTATGAAAATTCCATGGTTTTTTCCATGGATGGAAATCTCATTGAATATCCATGGTACTTGGAACACTTTTCCATGAAAAACTTAAGGAATTTTTCATGAGAAACTCACGGATTTTCCATGAAAAACTCATGGGTTTTCATTGAAAACTCATGGGTTTCAAATAGGAAGCTCATGGATTTTCTATGAAAAACTCATGGGTTTTCATTAAAAACTTATTATTATCCCATAGGAAACTCATGGATTTCCCATGGAAAACTTATGGGTTTTCCATGAAAACTTGTTCCAAATAACCATGGTATTTCCATGGGTTTTTTCATGGGAATTTTCCGTAAGGGTTGAAGCCGAACAAAACTTTCTTTTGATAAATTGCTGCTTAGTGTGCTAGCATAATGCTGTTGTAATAATTTTCGCCAATTTTTTTTGGCATGACAATATACTCCCACATCTGATGGTTGAAGTATGTGGGAGGAGTGAGCTGGTAAGCATATTAACTTGTTATTATTCTCAATGCAAGTTATTGGAACTTGATATGTTACATATGTGTTATGACCATCCAATACTAATACATGTGTACCTGGAGTTTTTTTAATTGTTGGTATAAATCATTTATTAAGCCATTGCATAAATCGTTAATCTTCCATCCATCCTTAATGTAAAGTTGTATATTCAACATTTGACGGACCACCTAAACACCAACTGCTGTATAGAAGCTGTTTTTACTTAAATATTATAAATGGTCGAATTGTGGTTCCAGCTGTGATGATGCAATTACCAACTGTATAATTTATTTTTTGATTATTACCGACCAGTTTTAATGGACGTTTAGCGCCAAGTCTGCAAATTATTGATTTTCTGCCTTGGTCACCGGAAAACACAATTTCGTGTTTTCCGGTGACCAAGGCGGGAAAATGGGATTGCACGCACTATTTTCATTGATATTTGCTTCAAGAAATTGCTTTTCACATGTTTGAAAATATTTTGCCATATTTTGCTAAATAATTTCTTTAGTGCAAGATGCTGCTCTCAGTGTTGATAAGTTGCTTGCAGCTCTAATGCTTAATATGTGTCTCCATCTGTTAATAAAATGATAATACCAGTCTTTTCTGGGTTGGCCATTTTTAAATAATCTGGTTTGATTTGTAACTTTTAAATAATCGGCAACAATATCTATGGTTTCCCTTTGTGTTCTACAAAAACTCCAATCTGAGAAATTTGGCAGCATTTCTAACAATATTAAATCAACTGAACTACTTAGAGTTGTTGCTGTACCAGACCCCATTCAAATTCATACGATTTTTTAAACGGTTTGACAAGTTACCTTTTGGAACATTGTATATTTGAGATGCTTTGAATAAACTTATTTCACTGCTATTTATTCTTCCAACCGCCATACTTATTTGCTCCTCTAAGTATTTTTTTTGAATTTTATTTTTATAATGTCTTGGTATTTCGAATTGATTTTGATTTTGTTAACTGATTTAAGTTCATTTAGATTTTTTTAACAGATTTAAGTTCATTTTGTTTTGTACAAGAAATGATTATAAGTAATTTGTAGTAAATAATAAGAAATAGTAACGATAAAAATATATATATATATATATATATATATATATATATATATATATATATATATATATATATATATATATATATATATATATATATGTATATATATATATATATATATATATATATATATATATATATATATATATATATATATATATATATATATATATATATATATATATATATGTGTGTGTGTGTGTGTGTGTGTGTGTGTGTGTGTTTGTGTGTGTGTGTTTGTGTGTGTGTGTGTTTCTGTTGACATGTGTGTGTGTGTGTTTCTGTTGCCTTATGTAGTCAACATGTTTCTGTTGACTACATAAGGCAATATAAATTAACAGTGAGCTAAGTAATAATATATCTGAAATAAGGTATGTTTTTTAAGTTGTTAGAACTAAATATATAACTTCTCGTTATATATTTAATTGCCACACCTTTTACACTTTTATTGCATAAGTTTTCGATGTCATTTATCCATAAACTTTATCAATGAAAAATATTTCTCATGGTAGAATATATTTTTGGAAGCTTGACAAAAAAGATTTTTTTTTCAAGCCTTCAATACGCCCCGTACCCACTGGGAAGTTATTGATGTTATTTAGGATAGAAAAAGTTTTTATATAATTAAGGTATCATTATGTCCAACTATTTTATTTCTATTTCTGTTAAAGAAATATGAAACAATCGGATTTTTTTAAGATTTTACTAGTTCACAATAATCACCTTAATTATTCGGAACTTATTTTTCATAATGCGTAAATACTTTATTTTAGACTCTAACAATAGATATTTCATTCTCTCACTATTAGGGGAGAGTAAAATATCTATGGTTATCAATTTTTTTTTAAATTAATCAAACTTGATTAATTAAAAAAATTTTTTTAGTTAAATAGCTACTTTATTGGGTAATATTATAAAATTAAAATAAATTGGATAAAAATGCTAATAATCTATCATACACCTTTTTTTAAAAAAAGAGAGAAATCAGCTATTTCATAACATCTTGTCAATGAAAGAGCCACTCTGTGCTATGAATGAGCCGTAACGTTTTTTCTAAAACTAACAAGTCTTTATTTAGTAATAATTTGTTAACTAGACTTCCAAAAATCAGATTGTACTTTAAGTTATATAATTTTTTGATAATCAATGATAAAAATGATAAAACAGCTTTAATAATAGTTTCACTATATTATTAAAAAACTCAAATAACGTCAACGTCGCTTTTCGTAGTTAATACTTCTGAAGAAATGTTTTTTTTTTTAAAGATAAAAAATATTAAATGAGAATGAAAATAACAAAAGTGTTAATATACACTAGTCAAAGCAGGCGCGGATCTAAGAGGTGGCCATTGTGGCCATGGCCACATAGTTTAAAGTCAGATTGATTTATTAAAAAAAAAAATATTTAATGCTAATCAAAAATTTTTTAGATTTAGAATTAATTATTAAGATATTTTTAAATATATGTAATTGAAAACGAATTTAAGCAATTTTATGACTTGCTTATCATTTTTCGTCGTTGATAAACTACGTCACGCTAAATTTAAATTTTAAAAACGCTGTAAACATCCGCTATATTATTTCAAAATTCTCAGTAATAGAAAGTCAATAATACTTATAAACTCTGCGTGACGTACTTTATGGATAACCCTTATTGGCTTATGGCCATAGAGATAAAATTTAACGGCAGCCAACTTAGCTTTGGATTTTTTTGCTAGCGTAATATTCCTCAAAATTTCTTTGCGTCTGCCGTAATTTACGTAATTTGGCTATAGAGATTCTTGCCATGGCCACAACGGCTCCTGTTATACGTACCGACCTTTTATTCAATCGATAAACGCTCTCAAATAAATAATAAAATATAGATCTTTCTGAATAAAATCTGAAAATTAAACTTGGCCACATAGTTGGTTTTGACGTGTCCGATTTAGAAAAATGTTCTCTTATATAGTAGCTAACAAATTTCGATTTTTTATTCGCTACCGTGACGTTTTCATTAAAATCGTTTTCCACATTTCTTTAGAAACTAAGATAGCGTGACTTTAATAACTTGATTTTTAAAATTTATATATGAATCCATATTTAACTGAAGAACTAGTTGCTTGTGCAATAGAAACAAAGCATAGGTCTAATGTCTTAACTAAAGACTAGATTAAAGAGCTTTCGGAAATAAATTTAATGTTTCTAAGAACACACGATTCTTACCAATTTAATACAGATATGATGGATTTTGTACCCTTAAGTAAAAAAATCTTGGTTATTCAGCATTAAGGTATTTTTTGTTTGTTTTGAGCTTTATGAAAGTATTATTTAATTAAAATGATATCACAAATTGGATCTAGATGTAAAATCAATGTTAGATTTTAATTTTATTTTTTGGTGTTAAACACCAATAGAATATAAATCTGTGTTAATAATTAGTTAAACGTTTAACTAATTATTAACACAGATTTATATTCTTAATAATGTGTATGAAAATGAATTATTTATTAAACATACAAATAACCTAAAAAAAGTGATTTAGTTTTTTAATAAGAAATTATGGTATATGGGTCATTCCACGCCAAGTGGTCCAGAGGTCTCCGCTCTACATCTCCAATTTTAATAAAATTTTGTCAGCATGTTGTTAAACATATTTCATAAAAATTGCCAAATTTTTAGAATAAAATGTTTATTATTTTGGGTTTTGTGGTACTTTTTGAAAGGCTTAACCAAACTTCAATATCAGTCTGTAGCTAAAACCAGCATTTTTGGGGTCTTATATTTTCGTAATGAACGGATAATATATCTTGAGACCGTGGTTTCTTAATAAACCGAAGATGGAGGTTACAAAAAAATTATTTTAAGTTTCATAATATGCCTACATTTTAGTCTATGGTTCACCAAATACCGTCACAAATTCAACACCATAAATTTTTTCTGCTTTTTGTAGGGTTATATCTCCAGAACAAAAGATTTTTTAGTATTGTTATTTTGTTTACAGGTTCTACATACTATCATAATGATATAGATTAAAAATCAGCTTTTTTATAAACGTCTTTTCTGAGTTATTTTGAAAGCAAAATAGCGACAAAAGTGAAATACCCTAAAATAACGTGTGTTTGAACCCCTAAAACTCAATGTGGGCAATAATTTTTTATTTTTTTATTTGCATCATTGGAAAGAGCTTATTTCACACTTCTATAAACAATAAAAATTATTTTGGAGAGATTTTTCTTATGAACGAAAAAAAAATGATCAATATATACATTTTTTGAATTTTACGATTTTGTCCTAAACATAAAGATTTATCATACTGCACCAAAATCAAAGCTTGCTGTACAAAAAATCAAAATATTTTTATGTTCAAAGAATTTTTTTTAACATTTGCTTGAGTTATTTCAGAAAAGTAAACAAATCACCAAAATGTGAATCGCAATATTTAAAGTAAAAAAAGCTGCAAATAAGTGCGTTTTTTTTTGACTGATTCATTTTAGTAAAAAATTTATTTTTGTGTATTTTGATTATATAATTATTTTATTTCCAAACCGATGCATTTTCAAAAAAGTTAGACTCACGCCTTAACAATCGTAAAACATTTGATTTTTTACAATAAATATGTCTAAAAAAGGATTTCAAAAATTTAACAGTTATAAAAATACTGCGGATAAATATATGTTATTGATAATTTAAAATGCTAGAGAAGTTGAGGCAAAAAGTGTCCTTGGTGCAAGGCCAGTATAATGACTGAGCCATACCATGAGAATTGTAATAGAATATCACCGCACCTTAGAATATACCGCACCAGGGAGCTTATTCACAACTCTTTTGTAAGTCAAAAAATTTCGTAAGTTTTAGCGTAAATTCAAAGTTACGCAAAGTCATATTCACAAAGCAAAAACTTACGATATTCTTAAGTTTTTGCGTAAGTTTTTACTTACGCAAAAAGTCAAAAAAACATTTTCCTAAAAAAAGCTCAGCAAACTTTACGCAAGAAAAGTTACGTCTGCTTTTGTCTGACTTACGTTTTTGCGTAACTTTAATTAATCTAATATTAAAAAATGGCGTTTTAATTACGCAGTGACTACAGTTACGTCTAGACGTATTCCTAACAAGAAAAGTTAAAGATACGTCCAAACATTCGGGCGCGGTAGAAATATTTAGACGTATTCCTAACAGAAAAAGTTAAAGATACGTTTAAACTTTCAGACGCGGTAGAAATTTTTAGATAATTAACTAACAGAAAATGTTAAAATAAGTCTAAATATTCGGGCGCGTTAGAAATATTTATACCTATTGCTAACAAACAAAAGGTAAAGGTAAGTCGAAACTTTTGGACGTATAGAAAAATTTAGGTGAATTACTAATGAAAAAACATTGGAATAGGTTCTAATAATAGGAATAGGTGGAATAGGTGACCTAAATTTTAGCAATGAACGCAGCGTTGTTGGCAACCATTGCGTAGATATCAACCGTTTGGACTCCGACCGCAAAGTCTTGGTTCCACTTCACGGCTTGGCTCAAAAACTCTTTTGGTAAGGTTGGAAATGGAGAGCTAATCTATTAAATGCTATTCTATATGGGACGGTGGTCTGTGAAAAGACCATTAGGATTTCTCAGAGCACCTTTTTTTCATCAGCATTTGGATTTTTATTATTAATATTATTATTAATAATAATATTAATAATAAAAAAAAACTTATGCCAATATAACGAGAATTAAAAAAAACATTTGGCGATGTATGTATAAATACCGTATCCACATATATCCGTATACACATAAATGCCGTAAGCCATAAAACAGATTCCTTTTTTATAGTACTGTAACTGTCACGTGTAAAATGCGGAAATACAAAATGCTGAAATGCGGAAATTAACAACGGGTAAAATAAGGGAATTAAGCGTAGAAATTAGGAGTTGGAAACTTTAGTACATACATCAACTGATTTAGCGAGAACATGCAATGGAGTGCTACTACACTGAGTAGCAGTATCTTCTGAAAATAATAGTGTTTTTTTTTTTTTATTGACTTATTCATTTATTAAAGAAAACTATTTATAATAAAACTAAATTTCTAAGAAGTTAGAATAATTTCTTTTTTTTGTCAAAGAATACATAAAGTATCAGCTTAAAACAGTCGTATTACTGTCAAATTGTCAATAAAGTTTGAGAAAGTACTTTTTATATTTGTTTATAAAAAATTTTAGTGTATTGTCAGCACATGTACACTATATTGCTGATATATGTTATCACTTTATGTAAATTAGATCGATTGCTAAGTTTTGCTACTATTACGAAGAAAGCTCGTTTAAAAAAATACAGTTTGACGTAGCAATATGAGGTTCAACGATCCCGGCTCCATGAAGTATATCATAATACTTTTTTAAGCATGCATTGACTAGCAAGACTTTAACACGACTTTAGCGCGTTCCTGAAGTCTGAAGACCTCATTTAACGCACCTGCATATTATATTCAAAATTTGCTCATTAGGTCTTTACTAAAAACCTAAAACCGGACCCCAAGGACACTGCTACGTACCATTGCTTTAGAGACCGCTACATTTAGAATAAAAATTATAAATTACTAAAATTACTAAAACTACTAAAACCTTGTTTATACAAAACAACTAAATTCAATAAGTATTAAATATTCCATAAATATTTTATAAATAGTAATTATATACATAAATATACATAAATAAGTTTTAAAAACTCTTTTTAATATTACAGTTAATATTAATAAAAAACATGTAAATAAATGAAGTTTATTGCTAAATTTAACAACAATCTACTTTATCTACCAATAAATTTAACAATAATCTACTTTATCTACCAATAAATTCAACAATAATCTACTTTATCTACCAATAACTTTAACAACAATCTACTTTATCTACCAATAAATTTAACAACAATCTACTTTATCTACCAATAAATTTAACAACAACCTACTTTATCTACCAATAAATTTAACAACAATCTACTTTATCTACCAATAAATTTAACAACAATCTACTTTATCTACCAATAAATTTAACAACAATCTACTTTATCTACCAATAAACTTCAAGATTCAGGGTTCAACAGACAAGTGCTACACTACCAATTTTTGTTTATCTTGGATGTCACCTTGACACAATTAAAGTGATACCATTCAAGACGACTGCTACACTTAATCGATTCTGTAGGAGCATTAAGAATACAAATTGGACAATTCCAAATTTTCATTGTTTTGCGCTTTAAAAAAAAGGCTCTTAAAATCTTCCACGCTTGTGCTGTTAGAAATGGCTTTAGAATTTCAAAAACAACTATCTCATTCATTAGAGATGATGGAAGATTTTTAGCATCTAATTTAAGATCTATAGTATCGGAAGGTGTTAAAACTGTAACATCATTAGGCCTTCCTCCTTTTAGCAAACGCAGCAACAAAACTAAAAAATAAAGAAAGAAGGAATTAGGATTTAAATTCATCATCTTATGTGAAAAACAATATAAAGTTTGTTAGAGTATTTTCAATCAGTGATTTCGTTATCAAAGTCCAATTCAATTATAGGTATTTCTTAAAATTGTGGATTTTTGTAAAGGTTTCTAAAAACAAATTCGTGATTATTGTCATATTAAAATCTGGATACATTAAAAAGAAAATCCAAATGCTGATGAAAAAATATAAATGGATAAATCCATTAATATTGAATTCTGAATTTAAAAAAATAGACAGAATACAAATTATAAATATAACAGTTTACACTTTGAATCTAAGCACTAATAAACACAGTAGTGGTGATAAATCAGAATAGTATTAGTGATAAATCAGCCGCCATCTTTCTTCTTAATTGCGAGGCCTGGAGTTAAAATAGCCTTGGTGAAATAATACAAATTATCTGCAATCTTTATTTTTTATATTACTTATCATCAACTTTTAAATTGCGTTTCAATTAATGACTTATTTCAATTATATTACAGTTTATTTTGTCTATATAGAATTTGCAATTTATTGGTTCCAATTGGCTAGATACCAACTTTTGTTGGAGAGAGAACTCATTATTTTAAACTATATAATAGATTATAATTAAATAGTTAGTCAAATCAATTGATTAAACCAATGCCAGTTTTAAATTTGTGATTGATGACAAGTAAATAATAATGTATACTTACTATGAACTTTTTCTTTAACAGTCATCTGGTCAAGCAGATCTTCTGAACTTTACGCACACCAACAGCATTTTTTTTCTTTATTGACTTAGGACGCCCTCATGATACAAACTTAGGTGGAAATTGAATTTAGGAGAAATCAAATTGGTTCTCCGGTATTTTAAAAGAATCACATGATTTTTAACATAAAAAACATAAAAAAGAAATTTATAACTTCTTTTTTATGTTTTCCAGTTTCTTTTCTAAATTCTAAAAACAAATGATCCTTAACAATTGATTCTATCCTAAGTGTTTATTTCATATAACATCTCTCAAAGGGACTCCCTTTTAGCAGGGGTCCCGGTCCGGCCCCTGCGAACCCGGCCCTGGCCCCAGCAAAACCATAAGATCTATCAGGGGTTAATAACTAGAGTTATAAAAAAAATTTAATACTTAATATAATTTTGTGCTCAGATTTATTACTTATTAAATATTATTAAATACTATTTAATACATACTGGCATACATTTATATATTTTTAAACTCTAATTTACTTCCAACAAGATTGAAAGCAACCACTATTAAGTTATGAGTTACTTTAAAATAGAGAATAAGTTAAAATACTAGGAAATGTATAACTGAAGACTTAAAAAGTTGTAAGTTGCATAAAAAAAGAAAACATGAAGATGAGTAAGAAGTTTTTTTGATGTTTAAGGAATAAAACCGGATTAATAAAAGTTTTTATAGCATGAAGGGACAAATACAGTAAAAGGATGCAACTTGTTGAGTAAAAAGCCAAGCAAGAATGTATTTTGGTTTATTGTTATAGAAATGAAAGCTCGTTTGACTATTGAGTCAATAGTCAAACAAGCTTTAAGTCTTTGAACAACAATCTAAAAGCACATTGTAAGTGTAATTAGACCTGCTTTATCTCCCAAGCTTGTGGCACTCTCCCATTGTTGTAGAGTCTAATTACACTTACAATGTGCTTTTAAATTGTTGTTCAAAGACTTAAAAGTGATGGCAAATAAAAAATAGTTTTGGATTTTTTATAAAACTGGTATAAAGAAAACTTAGAACAAACTTTTATTTCAAAAAGTTGTTTTTAATAACAAGAACAAACTTTTAAATTAGAAAGTTAATGTTAGCAATAACAAAAACAAACTTATAATTTAGGAATATAATGTTTGTAATAACAAGTGCTAGCTCTTTATTTAGAAAAATAAGCTTAGATATCCAGTATTTTGAGATGGTGTATCCATTGGGAAGCAGTTGTTGATTAAATAAAGAGGGTGAAGGTTGTCTACCATTGCTGTTTACTGAAAGTTTAAAACTTTTCTTTTTGCTCTGGGCCTTTTGTCCAATGGGTTCCATCTAGAACTACTAGTGTTGTTAAATTATTTCTTTGAGTAGCACCATCACTTTATCCTATCTAGCTAATTCTACTGCAGTTTATTCTTGACTGCATTTTGTCATGCTTCATTGTGATAGCTTTTTTAGTTTAGAACGTTGCATACTTGATTCTGTAATCGGTGCTGTTCATTATCGCTTTCTGGTAAAGTTATTTCTTTTACACTTTGAACATAGTAAATGTGTTTTTAGACTTTGTCTGAGAGTAAGAGGGTTGTTATTTGTAAATATAGGATTGCCAACAATATTGCAATATTTTTTTGCAGTAAATGAGATTTTTTTTGCCTGTGGATTTTAAACCCAGAATTTACATCCATAAGTCGCTGGAAGCATTAGGCTCTTACAGAAGAGAGAGCAGATTTAAAATCGGCAGGTTTTTTGTCAAGACAAGAGTATAAAGTTGAGTCACCAGCAAATAGAGCCATTTTAGATTTCATGAAGATTGTTATTGTAGATAAGAAACAATACAGGAGCAAAGATAGAACCTTGTGGTACCCTTAAAGTTACTTAAAAAAAAGAAGAGGATAGAAAATGGTAATGGTAGAAGTAAGAACATTTGAAGAGATTGCCATACATATTGTATAAATGAGTTAAGAAATGGTGATCATCATCAACCTTTAACCTCTTTTATGCTGTTGCTGATGATCATCATGATCATGATGATAATAATGATGATGTTTATGATGATCATGTTGATCATAAGGATGTTTATATATGTATATATACACAAAATATAACATGAATTTTAAATAAATTAATATACTTTAGGGTGTTTAAATGTTTATGCAACTCCGGTCACAAACCTGGCATCTAGCTATGCTTTATCAATCACTTACTAGCCTCAGGTAAGTCACTGGCAAAAATAGAACATTGGCCAGTAGCAAGTATGTATGTGTAGCAAGCAAGCAAGTATACCTTTTAGTGTGATGAAAGATGTGTTGTTCAATGGTGAATCAATGTGAATATTAGTTACTTGATTCACTATGCAAGATTTCTTAAAAGCCTGGTAGAAGAAAAAAAACATATACTACCTGAAAAAGATGTGTAAGATAGGTGGCAGTTCTAAAATGATTGGATGGTAGTGGAATGAATGGTAAAACTTTAAAAAACTTTGCTACATATGGAAAAAGTCTAGAAATGTCTTGGCTAAGCTATAGAAAGAAAGCTTAATCACATAGGCAGAAGTTATTAGAAAAAATAGTTGATGCAGAGGAAAAAATATTTATAAGTATTCAGAGTTGTAAAGCAAAACATTTGGAAAAGTATACACATTGTTGGAGAAGGTTGTATTAAAATACTAAATAGAAAAACAATTACAAAGACAGTTGCATTGAAAACAAGGTAGATGGCTAAACAAAATGGGCATAATGAAAACAGTTTATCTGTTGTGAATAATGTTAATGGACCAGCAAAGCTAATAACCAGGAATGAATTGAAATAGCTTTTGGTACAGCTTTATTAGGCTAGCCTGTTGATTCTCCTGGTGTATCAGCTGAAATGTTGAGTTTCAGATGATGTGGGTGAAAGGGAAAGTGTCACATGTCTGATGAATTACATTTAGGTTAAATCTCAAATGATTGTAAAAAAATTTAAATAAAAGTTTATAAAAGGTGAAGACGTACTAGAAATTGAAATGAATAGCAATAAACCACAATTTGGTTCAAGACCATGAAAGGGAACAACAGATACAATATTCATTTTAAAGCAAGTTTAAAAGATATTTTTTAGAAAAGTAAAAAGATCAATAGATGTACCAAATGTGATTGAAATGATTGTATTACGTATTAATTTTGTCCTATTTCCATTTTTTTTTAGTGAAAAAAATCTGATTTTTTATTTATTTACAATGTTAAAAAAATACAAGTTACATGTATAAAGTTACAAGAAATAAATATGGTAAAATCTATAATACCTTTACAAGGAACTATAAAGTTTTGAACTACATTGCTTTCAACTTCACCACTGCAACCTGGACTTTCAAACTGTAATTGGAAATAAAACAATTTATCTTCATAAAATAAATAATTTTAATAACGAAAATAAATAAAAGTATACCATAGCGTTTGGAACTACATTGCTTTCCACTTCACTGAAACCTGGTCTTTCAAACTATAATTGGAAATAAAACTATTTACCTTAATAAAATAAATAATTTTAATTAAGAAAATAAAGGAAAGTATACCGTAAAGTTTGGAACTGCAATGCTTTTAACTTTACTACTGCAACCCGCTCTTTCAAACTATAATTGGAAATAAAACAATTTAACTTCAGAAAATAAGTAATTTTAATAGGGCAAAATAAAAAATGTATACAATACAGTTTTGAATTGCATTACTTTCAACTTTATCACTGCAAGCATAACTTTTTTCCTGTGGTAGATGAAGGTTTTGATTTCATTTTTTGCAAAATGTTTCTTAATAAAAGAGCCCTGTGAATCACAATTTTTAGTTTCGAATCAAATCACGATTCGAAGCAATTCTTGATTTGCAAATCAAGTTGAATCACAAGTCAATTTAAGGAAATCTAAGTTTAACTAAAATATAGATATCCTCAAAAAGCTAATTTGATACAAGATTTGACTTGATTTGCGAATCAACGGCTGATTCGGATTCAATCCCTAAAAAGGTAATTCGCAGGGCCCTACTTAATAATTACACAATATAAACAGTTGTTTGTCTAAAAATATATGGATGTAAAACACAAAGTTTTAGGTAAACAAAATCTTCTCGAATGGTTTTGATTTAATATTCATTTATATGTATTTATCAAATGTATTTAAATGTATGATTATATTATGTTTATATATTTATAAATGTAATAATTTAATACGTTTATGTATTAAATTAAGAACTAGCAATTCTTTTACTGAATTTGCAAAATCCTGAAAACATTTACGGTCCAGCAAAAAAATCTAGTATGTTTATTTTAGCTTCAAAAATTGACATTATTGAATTGTCTAAAAAGTTATTGTCTATTGTTATAAAACTCTATTGTGAACACCAAGATCAAGAGGAAATCGAAGAAGCTCATCAGAGTAAAACTTTTTAAAAAGAATTTTTAGAAAATCATGGAAAATACAATGTTTCTTGAAGAAAAATACAATGTTTCTTGAAGAGTCTGCAAAAAACCTCATTAACCCAAACCCACTGAAAGCTGAGTTTTTATTATTTGAGTTGACGCATAAAGGAACCAAAAACTTAGATTTGTTATTTGATGCACTTAAAACTATAAAACCCTTTTAAATATCTTATTTCCTAAAAATTACGATAAGTGAAATAAATTTAATATATAAATTAAGTAATTCATCCTTATTCAATTTTAAAGAAAAATTCGAAAACCAGTTAAAACCGTTTTTTTGGGAAATTTAAAATTCGAAAACCGGTTTTTCAAAAAGTCGGTTTTTGTCCAAACCCTATTTCAAACTATAAATGGAAATAAAACTATTTATCGTCATAAAATAAATAACTTTAATAGAGAAAATAAACAAAAGTACACCATATAGGTTGGAACTGTATTGCTTTCAACTTCTCCACTGAAACCTGGTCTTTCAAACTATAATACGAAATAAAACTATTTACCTTCATAAAATAAAAATAAATTAAATTAAAAAAAAAAAAACATCTATCCTTGATACATGTGGTTGGGTTACTGTTGTACCTGGAAAAAAAAGCTAGTTGAGCAATTAGCTGTTGAAAAACTGTTGGCTGTTTAACAGAATAAAATCAAGAGCAGAGAGAACAATCTAATCATCTATGGCGCGGAAGAAGCAAAGAAAGATTCTGTAACTCAAAAAATCAAAGATAACAAGCTGAACATCCCAAACAAGATACTAAGTTAATTAGTCAGGCCAAAGATAGATATGATGCTAATTTATTTCAATTAGATTTAAATAAAACTGCTGAGTGGTCAAAGAAGTGGCTCGTCAAATTTAATACTGATAAATGTGTAATTATGCATTTAGGTATAAAAAATATTAAGTATGAATATTCTTTGGACGAAAATCACTTAGAAAGACAAACATAGAAAGAGATCTTGGAGTTTTATATTGTTCAAACTTGAAACCTCAAAAGCAAACAGAATGATAGGGATATGGAAAAATACTTTTTCTATAATTGACATACATATGCTTAGGTTATTGTATACAACATTATTGAATTTGCAGTGCTAGTTTAGTCTCCTATATTCAAAGGTGAAATTAAAGCTTTAGAAAGAGTGCAACATTACTTTACAAGATTTATTATTTTATTGAGGAATTCGACATATGGCGTAAGATTGAAATGACTAAGTATTACAGATCTTTATATGCAAACTATAACTACTACTATTACAACAACAACAACAACAACAGCAACAACAACAACAACAACAACAACTACTACTACTATATAGTTTTGAACTGCAATGCTTTCAATTTAACCACTGAAACCTTGTCATTCAAACTATATTCGAGAATAAAAAAGTTTAACTTCATAAAACAAAGAATTTTAATAGGAAAAAAGAATAAAAGCATACCATATAGTTTTGAACTGCATTGTTTTCAACTTTACCACAACAAGCTGGTCTTTCAAACTGAAATTGGAAACGAAACAATTTACCTTCATAAAATAAATAATTAAAAAAAAAGTCAAACAAACCACAATTTACTTTATAGTTTTGATCAAAATTGTTTTTATCAAATTCTTCAACATTAACAACATCAACAACTTGCTCACTTAAATCTGTTATTTCAAGCTATAATTGGAGAACAAACAATGATGAATACTAAAATACTTAAAAATTTATAGGAGCCAAATTAGCAATTCAAAGGCCAATAAATCTTAAAGTGTTAACATCTTACTTTTCTTTCATGCAGTTTAGACTTAAATTTATCATCTTCCATTTCCAACTTGGAAACTCTGTTTTGAATATTAAAATCAACAAATTGATGTTGAATTGAAGTTACCATAGCTTCCTAGTTATAACCCCAAACACTTGCTAAATTTTGCAAGACCATCATTCTACATTCAAACTGTGATGATCCGCTTTCTGCTGCTAAATCAGATAAATGCTGTACAAGTCGATTAGCGCGACGATATTTTTCTACATGGGTCAAGGGTTTATCCTTTAGCTTTGCAAATTTTATATGGCTATCATGTTGATCCTTCTTTAGAAAAACGCGATGATTTTTCTGCACTGTTTCCTTAAACCATCTAGGAGCAGTACAATTTTCAGAGAACATTTGCAATTTCTTAATTCTTCTAGCTGCAAACATGTGTTTGCATGGCAAACCCATAGACTTTGTAAATAAACAATCGCAGCTGTTCTCAGATAGTGTTTCAATTTTTCCAGAAGTTTGTATGACTTCATTTGCTAACTCCCCATCTATGCTGACAGATTCATCGAGCTGAGATTTAACAAAAGAAAAAGCAAACAGCGTTAATATATTTTTATAATCACTTTCATATTGAAAACTTGTAACTGCACTAACAGGAACCCGTTCTGTTGTCTTTATATATTTATGTCTCTTTCTTGTCACATGCAGGCAATAACAGTAAGCAAATCTTTGAAGAATATAGGTAAAGGACTTAACAAAGAAACAAAAGCTTTAATTCTACGAATAATAGATTCAAGACGATTAGTAGTGCATTCTCCAAAAGTTACATTTTATTGCTGCCAACAATGCACCCACTCGAACCTACAAGCATGCCAATTAACTTCAACATACTTAACAACAGATAGTGGCATAACTTTGTGAAACTCATCACACAACGTTTCATATTCCTTCTCAGTAGTTGCATATGTCATATTTTGGAGAGCTTTTAAAGCAACCAGTCTTTGAGCTTCAGATATATTCATTTTTGATATTGTTATTTCTCTGCTCATACAACGCAAAACATGAAATATACACAACAATAAATTAATTTGTGGAAATGCATGTTTAATGCATTCACGCTCTGTCATGTCTTTGTCAGTAAAAACAGATAATATCTTACACCAGTTTATATTTTTTTCCTTGAATATTTCAAACATTGTTGAAAGAAATACACAGTCTTCTGATGCAGTTAAAAATATAGCTGCAATTTCACTTTCACCATTTGGTCTGACTACAAGAAGAATGTATAAAGGCATTCTCAAATTAGTAAGCTTATAAGTTGCATCAACCAAAAGTAACTCAGGATATAAACCAAAAAATCATTTCATTTCATAGTCTTGAAAAAATATTCCAGTTATGATACCACTTTCATCTGTTCTTAGTTCAAGATCTGATCCTATTAAAAAAGAAGTTATATATTCAACAGATTTGTGCTTTATTTTAAATGAAAATCAAATTATATTGAAAAAGAACAACGGGGCAGAAGAAGCTCTGTGGTTGAAGAGAATACAAATTTATTAGGAGAACAAACTCTGGTGCATAATCCCCTCCTAAATGTGGATATGAAATTGCTCTTCATGAAGCTACTTCCTCAAGTATCAAATGTCAATAAATTATTTAATTTTAATTTTTTTTATTTAAATGTCAATAAATTACACAAATTCTCAACATAATGAGTAAGAGTACATAATTACTTTGAAATGCCAAAAAAAAAACAAAGGTGCTGTTACCTAAATAATGTTGATTATAATTTTTTAATAACTGATGACTTATGATCACTAAAGTAAATTTCAAATCATAAAAATTTACTAAATTAAAACCATATTTCAACAGTAGGAATACTAAACTAACGTCATGTCGTAGTGTAGAATGTCAAGGTAGAACTAAAAAAAATAAGAATATAATTAAAGGTTGTTTAAACATGCAAACAAATCTTAATACAAGCTAATAAAAAATGCATTTAATTAAATAACCTAATTAAAACCTTTTTTTAGTTAAGATCAATTTAAATTCAACTTATTTTCATTATTATATTACAAGTTATGGAGATCTTTGAGAGTAATTTTTTTACCTAAGAAAAAAAGTAACATTATAAAAATAACATTATAAAAAGTTTAACGAACTCCGAACTCCGTCAATGGAAATTTTTATATACTGGTTTTGAGGATAGGCTCCTTTTTTATCTATTATTTGCCACAGAAACTCATTGACATCTGTTGTTCTGATAAAAAAATAACATTATAAAAAAATTAACGCAGAGTAAACATAAGTATAATAAGTATCCAATGCAACTTATATGTAAAAGTGTTAAAGAAAACCTGTTTCCTTCATAACTTGATCTTTAATAAGCCACTTGCTTCCATGCATACTCAAAAGGCGACAAACATCTTTTTCATCAGAACTTAATTTTTATTCTTTTTGGCAGATTGTTAAACAATTCCTATAAGTAGAAAAATTGTAAAATATCTAATGTATAAACTTTTTGTACCCTAATCATTTAGTCATTTACAAAATATCTTTTTTTGGGGAATAATTATATATATATATGATAAATATAATATAGGAAACCTCAAAAAACAACTCATAAAATAAAAAATGATTAGAAAAACTAGAACTATTTTTTTTGAATTGATCTTGAATCAAAGCAAAATTTGATTCAGAAATTAAATCAAATTGATTCTCATAGCCCTAATATATATATATATATATATATATATATATATATATATATATATATATATATATATATATATATATATATATATATATATATATATATATATATATATATATATATATATATATATATATATATATATATATATATATATATATATATATATATAATATATATATATATATATATATATATATATATATATATATATATATATATATATATATATATATATATATATATATATATATATATATATATATATATATATATATATATATATATATATATATATATATATATATATATATATGTATATATCGGTGTGTGTGTAAAAACACACACACATGTGTGTGTGTGTGTGTGTGTGTGTGTGTGTGTGTGTGTGTGTGTGTGTGTGTGTGTGTGTGTGTGTGTGTGTGTGTGTGTGTGTGTGCAAAAAAACAATATAAAAATGTTTAGCAAAATTATTAGCAGAGAATAACTTCCACATAGCTAATAAAAATAATTTAAACTAAGATAAGTAAAATACTGACTTTGTCAACAAAATGATTGTGCTCTAATACCAACTTTTGGATCCAAAATTGTGAATTGTTTCCAGATACATTTATCCAGATTCCATATGGGCAAATCTATCTGGAATGTGCTATCAATAGGAAATAAATAAAAATTATTTAATGCAGTCATTTATGACATAAAAAGTTTAAAAACCAAAGTTTAAAGTTTCACTAGAAAAAAAAAAAGGACTTTAATATGCCTACACTGCATGGTAAAAGTAAAGATAATAAATAAACCAAGTTGACCAACAGCTTATTAAAATCCTAATCTTTTTGAAATGAATGTTTATATTAATAATATAAACATATTTATTTCGAAAAGATGAGAATTTTTCAAGTATTTAAACTTTTTTACATATTAAATTTTAAATGCTATGATATATTTAAATTATTTAAATAAATCAAAAAAATAATGATAAAAATTACGAGAATTAACTTATTTTAACAAATTTAAGTTTCAATTTTGAGCCTGTCTACATTCTATTATTTGATTGCTTTAACATATATAAGATAGTATTTATATTACTTGTAATATAAATTTATTTTAAATAACATATACCTTTGATTTAAACTTTTAAAACTTTTCCCTCCATGATAGCATGCATAATGCATGTTATAAAACAACAAATCGTCATTTAAGGTTCGCTAGATGCCTTTTTTTCTTGCAGATGCAATGGATCTACTCTCTCGTTTATATAAAGAAAAACTAAATTCTACTTCATAGTTCTTAATGGTTTTTTCTAACTCTTTTAAAGAGTTGAACTTATCACCAACATTCAAAGCCATTGTTAACACAAATCTTTGATTTTTAAGCAATTTTTAAGATTAAAGTTTAACAAAATGCTCCTCTGCGTCCGAAAGTTTGGACGTATCTCTAACTTTTTTTATTAAAGATACGTCTAGATGTACCCGTAGCCACTGCGAGAATATCACATCATTCATATATTTTGTTAAAAAACAATATCGTAAATAGTGCTTAGAAGATTAGAATATCACATCACCTTCACAAAACTTAGAAATACACTATTATATGATTAGAATATCACATCACCTATGTATTTTGTTAAAAAACCAACATACTAGAAATTGTTTGTTAAAAAACAACATTTTTTGAACGTTCTTGTATTATTCGGACGTACTCGGTACGGTGATATTCTAAGGTGCGGTGATATTCTATTACAGGATGCATAAAATCAATGAAAACATCTTCCTGTTCTTCTGAAATTTCACAAACATTTCCAATCCACCAATGTGCATCGTAAATACATGCAACAAAATTTCCAGGACTAAGATCAGATAGTGAAACTAATTTAGTTGAGTTGTTTTGTAACTTTTATTAAAATTTGCAATAAAAGATGTATTGTCATTTGAAATACGACTGATACAAACCTGATTTTCATTTACAGGTACAAATTTGTGATTATCGCGAGTACCTGCAGCTGTGTTTCCAGTACTAAATCGTTTCTCTTGATTGCCTTTTACACTGTTTACTTCATCACTGGCAACATAAATAAATGAAATACCCGTGACACTTTCCTTGCAAAAATCATATAAATTTAAGGGCGTTAAAATTTGATTATCAATTGGCCATTGAAGACTCGCACGTGCTGCTAAACGCTTCACAGTTCCTCACACAGTTCCACAGTTCGAAGTCTTTAAACTGCTCTTAAGATAAACTTTTAAATTTTTAGTCCCTGGACATTTATAGTCTACTGTAACTGGGCTACTTGCAAGCATTAATTTTATATTTTGGTGAATAGTACATACACAAATACGATGAGTACCGGACAATCTAACAGATATACACTATTTTGGACATAACTGACAAAATTTAGAGAATCCAACTTCAGCTCCATTTTCTTTTTTATACTCCAAAAAAAGTTCCTTTAAATTAACTAACAGTAATTTTTTTTGCATGTGCACTTTTTTAGCACCAATGCGCACAGATACAACATTCTTTTTCCCTGGACATATTCTGCTAAAAGCTTCGTGTTCGTAAAATTTCAAAATTTTTCTTTAACATGTTCTGGCAATTTCTTTCCTGCATTTCTTTCTGGAAGCGCTAAGATTCCACTTTTCGCCTTCAACTTTTTTGCTGCTTTAGCCATTCTCTCTGATACTTTAAATTCACTACATATTTTTAAAATTTGAACTTTTTCACGTGGATTACTGGTTGTTAATATTTTATCCTTCAATTCTAGTATCAAATCTCTACACTTGCACTGGTTAGTGGTAGGGCATTATTCTTTGGTGATAAACCACTAACAGCAGCTATTTTTTCTGCAACTGTTATTTGCACTTTCCGAATTTTACCTTTTACATAACTAGCATGATATACATCCTAACCCTTTAACTGAGCAAGAAATGGCCACACCAAAAGAGTTTAAACAATGGCGCTGCAAATGAATTTATTTAACCAACACTGTTGGTACGTGGAAATATCCGTTTTACGGAACAAAAACTGTGCCACGCTTTTTAGATTTTTTTTAGCTAGCGTAGGGAAGACGTGTTTAGTTAAAAAACTTTTTAGAATTTAATATCAGTATAGATTATTTTTAGAAACTAGAATAGTTAAACTTTATTACTGTGAGGTTTATTATTTTACTAGATGGCTTTTTTATTGAGTTTTTTGATGTCTAAAACTTTGTTGTACTTTGGGCATGAAATTAATGTCGAAGATATGCTCATTTTTTTTTTCTATACTATTCTTTTTTTTAAGTTTTTCATTTATCTATGCACCTGGAAAATTTTATTGAAAAAAAAGTTGTAGCAGGGTGTCTATTTTTTGTCGCACTTTTGGTACCTAATTTTCACTTTGCTGAAGTATTCGCGGGAGACAGAGGGGTTAAATAAACATTGTTTATATTTGATCTTGATTAAATAAAATTTTCAGTTTTTTTTTTAGATTAAATAAAATAGAAGTAGAGATATTGATAAAAGTTTTTAATATTGTTTCCTATTTTTTAAATTATTTATAAATTATTTGCCTTCAATGTAAAGTTGTGATGTTTCCTACTTCAAAGTTGAATTTTTTAAAAAGGTAACTGACATATTTGTAATATTATAACATATTTTATCTTACATTATAAGTCTCTCCAATAATAATTGCAATATGCTACTACTTGTTGTATCATGCATCTTTTTCTAAAAAAGTCTAGGTAAAAACTAGACTTTTTTTTTAATGATTAACTGTTAATCTTTCAACTGTAATAAATAATATTTATATTATTTATTACAGTTGATACAGATATAATATGGTCATATATAACTAATATATGTTAGCAACCTTATTCAACTTTTATGTATAATATGTTTTTATTATTTTGTTAAAAAAAAGTTTTTCATTTGTTTTTAAGATGATACTTTTGAGAGGTTAAGTCAGTTTTTTTTTGCGATTTATTATTTTAGTATTTAGTCTTTTACTCTCAATATTCAATTATATATCTTTATTATGCTATGTTTTTTGTGCAGATTTTTGAGCATCCACAAATTTTTTTTAAAGTTGTTTATTTATATATTCCTGATTGTTTCATGCTTTTTATTGAATCATTGTTATTTTTTCTACAGGCAATTTAGAACAAATTATAAGTAAGTAAAGTTTGAAATATTTTAGTTATTTAGTCATTTAAACTTTTTTTTTTTTGTAATGTTAGTGTTATAAATTAATCTTATAATAAAGTAAGTTATTTAAAGTTGGCTTTTAGGTGAATTTAGACAGCAGATTTGTAATTTTAGTAAATTTTAATAATTTCAATAGTATAGTTTAATGATACATGCTAACTAAAGATTATTACTTAATTGATACACAAGCTAAAGGTGTTTAATTTATTGATACACACTAACTAAAGATGTTGTAGCAAAATTTGTAACTTGAAATTAAGTTTATTTTACTATTGTTATTAATTATTTCTTTTTAACTCTTTACCAACACTTACTTCATTAATTGGTAAGAGATTAATGTGTATTTTTATGTGTATGTATTGAGAAATATAGTCTGATTTTGTGGATTATGCAGTATTATACTATTTAATATGTACTATGTTATTGTATATTTAATATGTACTATATATGTATATTTAATATGTAATATTTACATGTACCATTTAATCTTTTGTATCATTGTATTATTTAATCTTTAATATCTTTGTCATCTGTTGCAGCTGGTAAGGTTTCTATATTATTAATTTGAGAGATAAAGTAATTAAACGCAAGCTCATGTAACGCGTATAAATAGAGTTAGCAATCGATTGCATCAGGCTAAAATTAGAGCCAATATTTCCCAAAGGCAGGCATCCAAGTGCCAAAAAATCGATGAAACAGAAAGTTAGAACAAAAAAAGTTAGAGCGTTAGCTATCCAAATTGAGTTATGATGAAGTTATAGGTTCATACAAAAATTTGTCTATGACCAACTTTATAATTTAGAAGATATCATGTATTGAAGAATTGTAGGCAAAAAACTTTATCATGAATGATATGATCCTAAACATCCAAACCTGTTTTGTATAATGGCAGAGTAGAAAAAGTATTTAGTTGAAAAAATGACTTAGTTTACACTATTTCTTACTGGAAAGATGATGAAACGTATATGGAAGCTGTTGACCATTGCATGAAAAAGATCCAGCTTGTTGCAGATGTTATTTCAGAAGAGTTACAATTTTATTAATTTTATATTATATTAATAAAACACTGTGAAAGTACAAGTTTGAAATTTAAGCTAAAAAAGTACTACAAATGAATTGCTGAAAAATACTACCAGTGCAAGGGTTGAATTAACGCATCGCGATTTGCGATATCTGTTAAATTATCTGGTCTTCAAAGTTTCAGTTTATGGAAAACCACGAAATTTACGGAATAGGCGAATAAACTTTAATTTGTTAGTGAAAATGTTATGAAAAACAAAACAATAAATTTATGACTACAAAAGTAATAACACTACAGTGTTGTTACTTTTATAACACTCTTTTAAGTTACATTTATAGTTTATTGTTTGATCAAACAACACCTAATCAAGATATAAAAAATAAAAATGATTTAGTTAAGTAATTCCAAACTTTAATTAAAGTAGTAATGCATCTAAAAAAAATACAATGGATATTTAAACAATGTTAAAAACCTCAGCAACTTTTACAAATACATATTTTTATAAACAGTTTAGCATTTTTAAACATCTTACTAACGGTCCGGAAAAAACGCGCGTTCACTTTAAAATCAACCAATAAAATAAAAAGACAAAAAAATATATTTTTAAATATACTTCTTTATAACTAAAGTTTATTAAATTGAACACCTCTGTTTTTAGTTTTAAGTAAATGTCAGTACTACTCTCAGTGGCGAAACTGTGGGGGGGGGGGGGGGGGCTTTGGTTACCAGACAAAAAGCGTCCTATTTTTAAACTATTGTTAAGTTGCATGGGCGATATGGGGCTCATTTTAAAAATCGTGTGGAGGGGGGGGGGAGATTTTGCTACTGACTACTCTAATGTGCTTAATGAAGGAGGAAATAATAAAAAAAAGCGGGAGGATTTAAATATATGTTTTATTATTTATCGGTTACCAATATATATATTTTTAATTTTAAGGCCAATTTTCACTGAATTTTTGTTTTGAGATATAGTTTTTTGTTTATAACAAGTGACTTGTTATAAACAAATAACACGATTTTCAAAATCAGCTCCTTATCGCCCATGCAACCTAAAATTAGTATAAAAATAGGACACTTTTTGTCTGTTAACCAAAGCCCCCCCCCCTCCCCCCCGCAGTTTCGCTACTGAGAGTAGTACTGACATTTACTTAAAACTAAAAACAGAGGTGTTCAATTTAATAAACTTTAGTTATAAAGAAGTATATTTAAAAATATATTTTTTTGTCTTTACTTTTATTATGATTTAATTGATTAAATAATAAAACAAAATTTAAGTTTTTAGCCTCCCTCCCCCCCTCCCCTTTTAATACATATTTCTCCTAAGAAGTAAATTACCAGTGTTTTTATTGGTTGATTTTAAAGTGAACGCGCGTTTTTTCCGGACCGTTAGTAAGATGTTTAAAAATGCTAAACTGTTTATAAAAATATGTATTTGTAAAAGTTGCTGAGGTTTTTAACATTGTTTAAATATCCATTGTATTTTTTTTAGATGCATTACTACTTTAATTAAAGTTTGGAATTACTTAACTAAATCATTTTTATTTTTTATATCTTGATCAGGTGTTGTTTGATCAAACAATAAACTATAAATGTAACTTAAAAGAGTGTTATAAAAGTAACAACACTGTAGTGTTATTACTTTTGTAGTCATAAATTTATTGTTTTGTTTTTCATAACATTTTCACTAACAAATTAAAGTTTATTCGCCTATTCCGTAAATTTCGTGGTTTTCCATAAACTGAAACTTTGAAGACCAGACAATTTAACAGATATCACAAATCGCGATGCGTTAATTCAACCCTTGCAGTGTTGTGAGTAGCCAAAAGAAATTTATTATTGTAATCATTCGCTAAAAGCCAAGACAAAACTATATGAGATAAAAAATAAACAAACCATTATTATTTCTTTTTAACAACATTTTATTTGTTTTTTAGTTTGAAACAGCCAAAGTGCTATTTGAAAGATTTAAAAATTATTAAAGGTTGGTTAATAAAATGGATATCAAAGCTGTAGAACATTGCGTGAAAAAGTTCCAGCTTGTTGCAGGTATTGTTTCCAGAGAGTTGACTAGATATTATTTTGTTAAAGCACTGCAAATATATAAATTTGAAATTTATAGATTAAAAAACTGCAAGTACTGTGACTTGTTTTAAAAAAAAAGTACTGCTAGTGTTGTGACTTGCTAAAAAAGAGTACTGCAAGTGTTGTGATTTGCTAAGCAAAAGTACTTTAAGTGTTGTGACTTGCTAAAAAAAAGTACTGCATGTGCTGTGACTTGCTAAAAATAGTACTGCAAGTGTTGTGACTTGCTAAACAAAAGTACTGCAAGTGTTGTAACTTGCTATGTATTTTTGATAGACGGCTCTGGCTTACCTTCACGCAGTGTCTATTGTTAAAAATGATTATAAAATAATCTCATCAGTATAATTTATCATTGTAATCATTCACTAAAAGCTAAGAAAAAACTTTATGAAACAAAGCATCATTAAAATAATCAAACATTATTTAGTGTTAATAACATTTTATTTATTTTTTAGTTTGAAACAGCCTAACTAAGGTTGGTAAATACCTTGTTTTGATTACCTTTTTACCACTATTGACTGATAATAGAAGTCACTCTGAATGAGAATATTTTAACCAAAAATTCTCCAATTAATCAAAAATGCTTTTTTTTTAAAAAAATGTAACTTTTACTGGGTTAGATATATTTTTTACTTCTTTGTTGTTGTTCTTTAAATAACCAATCAAATATTTCATAATTAAAATTTTTTTGCAATATTAGGGTGTGTTAAAACATGGTCAACACATTTAACATGAGTTTTACACTTACCTTCAATGTTTGGTGGTTGTCCAGTATTAATTTATAGAACCTTTTTACAGAAAAAAACTTTTAATTTATAGAACCTTTTTACAAAAAAAAACTTTTAATTTATAGAACCTTTTTACAGAAAAAAACTTTGTTTTGGGACTTTAGGAAACATAGTTGTGTCATTTTAATTTTTTTTTTTAGGTTGGGGGGGAGAGAGAGTTCATACCATACATCGATGTAAACACGACTTAAATTCGTAATAGTACCACCACGTAAAATCTTGTAGAACATAATTTTATATTGTATACTAATTGAATTCATTTTAGTAAAGATAAAAATATTTATGAAAACAAGTCTTTTTTGATATTAGGGTGTATCAAACCATCACCACCACACCTACCTCCAACGTTAACATACGCCTCTCATATATTCTGGTGGTTAAATATAATTTTATAACTATGTTTTTGTATATTTAAAATACTTATGTCTTGAAAAAAGACTTTTTTGTGTGAAAAAAGTCTTTTTTCAAGAAAAAATGTTGAGTTTCATATGGGTAAGGTGGTGGTTTGGTGCCCCCTCTGTCTATCAGATACACCCGGTGGTTAGAGTTTAACAAAAATTTGTAGCCCACTCTTACACCTATATTTTGACACCAAGGTATTTGTATTTCAATAAGAATTAATAAAGTTATGACAATTTAAGTGAAGAAAAACATAATTATGACCACAGTTTCTTCAACAATTCCATATATCAAAAAATCGGTACTTAAACTGTCATTACTTTTGAACCAATTGTTCGTTTTTGATAATTTTTTCACCTCTAAAATACTGTATTGGTCCTCTTTATAATGATATATAACAGTAGAATATTTAAACAGTTTGAAATTTTTACTCACGTACCTACCAACAACAGTGATTTGTGGTGGATACAAATTAAAGTAATATTTTCAATCAAATTATAAGTTCGCCTGACAATCATACTCTGTTCTTTGTTTGAAAGTTCTGAGCTAAAGTCAATAAAACCCTTTTTTCGTGAATAAGTACTTAAATGATATAAACTTCCGTCAAATTTTTCAATACAACAAGGGGTAGCAGTAACAGTATCGAAAACAGCCAAACTGATTAATCTTGAAAATGGAATTTCCAGAATAACATCGAAATAGCGAATTACATTGAAATTGTAAAAAAAGGAATTGTATCGAAAATCCGAAAAAAAGAATAACCTCGAAATTGTGAAAAAAGGAATAATATCGAAAAAAGACTTTTCGGAATAATGTCGAAAAAGAAAACATTTCAAATTTGGTAAAAAAGGATTAGTATCGAAAATCCTAAGAGAAGAATAATCTCGAAACAGCTCAAAAGAGATTAATATTGAAAAAAGACTTACCGGAACAATATCGAAAGTGTGAATTAAAGGAATAGTATCGAAATTTCAAAAAACGGAGTTGGATCGAAATTGTAAAAAAAGGAACAATATCAAAAAGGGACTTTCTGGAATTATATCGAAACTGTGAAAAAAGGAATAAAATCGAAAAAGGACTTTCCAGAATAATATCGAAAAGGTGAATTTTAATAATAGGTTTAAAAATTCCGAAAGCAGAATAAATAGACGGCAGTTGTTTGCGGTTTTTTGCGGTTTTTAATTAAAGTGTAGTAATTACACTGTATAATTGTATAATATAAACAAAAAGCTCTATTAGTAGAACAAAAAATATTGAATGTTGTATTGATTTTATTTACAGTAGGCACATCAAACGATTTTACTATTACAATTATCTCTTGTTATAATTAATACCATTATATGTGGATAATGAAGAAGCTTTCAGAATGTGTTCATTTTTTAAATTTGGATAACCTGTTCCCAAGTTATGACAATCTATGTTGGGCTCAATAACGCCTATTTTGCGTCAAGATTTTTTGAGTTTTTCTTAAGGAACTATGGCACTAAATTTTGATAATAAATTTTTTTTTCATATGCTATTAAGAAGGAATTTCATTGAAGTACTTATGCTGAATTATTTTTATTGTTTTCTTTTTTACTAAAGCATTCAATTCTACAAATTATCATTCTCATATTAGGGGCCCCTAGGTAAGAGTTCCACTCCTCGTTAACCCATTTGGGGTAATTGAATCAAAAGCTATAAAAGCTTCGTTTAAACCGTAAAAATTAACTTAAGATAAAGAAATAGAGTTTTTTCAAACGGTCAGGGTAAACAAATTCATTAACATTTATATATAACAAGAAAACAGGTAAAAATATTAGGTCTAATTTCTTCTACAGAACTTTGATTGTTCTTGGCCCAATCGCCCATTCAGGACAATAGGGTAAAAATGTAAAAATACACAAAGCCCGTTTACTCATATTGGGGCAAATTGGGCCAAGAGTAAAAAAAACTCTGCTAAAACTACAAAATTTAACTCAAGTTAAAGAAAAACACCTTTTTCAAACTGTCAGAGTAAAGATTCATTTACATATATAAATATCAAGAATATATGTAAAAATCTAAGAAGAAACATTTTTCTCATTTAGGGCCGGGAGCCATGACATTAAACTATAACAACAAGCAAAAAAAAATTCTGAAAATTTTCAGTAATAGCTCAAAACCTAAATAAGTAAAATTTGAACTCTATTTTATTAACTGCACCACCAATTTTATGCAATATCATGCAAATAGTTTTGTCGTTAACATGGAAATGTGAACGAAGAGTCACATTATACCCGATTTTAATTTTACGCGTTGCAACGCGTTAAAGTGAAGTATGATAAAACTCACAAATCCATGTTAACGACAAAACTATGAACATAATATTTCACAAAAGTGGTGGTGCACTTCATAAAATACAGTTCAAACTTCACTTATTTTCAAGCTTTTTTATCCGCTTAAACTGTAAATCAAATCCAAGTGACGCAGTTATAAATAATGTTATTTATCATTTGCAACAACAATGTTGTTTTTATCATAGATAACGTATTGTATCTTAGAAATATTAGTGACATCTTTTGGAAATAATAAAAAAGTTCGCCTTTGTTTAAATGCTTGAAAACATTTGCCCTTTAGTGATTTTTTAACAAAATGATTTTAGGCGCACTGCACAGTGGGCCAGAAACATGAAAAAGTGATCAAAATTAATAACTACATATAAAATCAATTTAACAATATTAACATTATAAAATCAATTTAACAATAATTCTATTTACTAAAACATAATATTACAACCATTTAAGTTTTCTTCAGGTTACTCACTTTCAAAAAAGATTAAAAATTTTTGAATTGTTAAGGGTTGGTTTTGCTCATTTTTTTAATTTTGCTCACTGCTGGCCCACTGTGCACTTCCTTGAATGTTAGCTAAATATTTTATGTAAGCAAAACATAAAATTCCATAAAGAACAATTAAACACTTACTTTATATAAAAAAAAATTGTCCTTACTACAAATTCTGATAGAGGGGGAGGGAAAATACCTCCTTGACCCCTCCCCCCATGACGTAGCCAATGTAGATGTACCCCCATGCCGTAACCCATGTTTAATTATACTTGTTAATATATTATTTGCAAATTATATTCTATAAATATACAAGCCCATATCGTAAAAACTTTGAGGTTAGGTTGGTCGTTTCGGAAAAAATTGTGGTCAAGAATAGAAAATCTTAATTAACTTTTATAACGTGAAACTAAAAGCATTTGGTCAAAAAAAAGATGTCAATCGCTCACGATTATCTCCTCTCTTTCCCCACCCCTACCAACAGTAAGGACGTGATAAATTTAATAGAAACTAGCTTTTAATAGAAAATTTATATCAATAGCAACTCTTTAAACAAAGTACATATTTATTATAAAGCAAATTAAGGATGAAAAATCCTTTTTTATAGCTGTTTTGTGCTGGTCTGTAAAATCTGTCTGTGTTTTATATAATCTATATTATATAAAACACAGACAGATTTTACAGACATATATATATGTTTTATATAATCTATATTATATAAAATAAGTCTGTGTTTTATATAATCTATATGGTGTTATATCTTGGAAAGGAAATATTTTCAGCATATGGTTTTCACATACTTTTTGACGAGCTCTTTCCAATTATATAGTTTTTTGTTTAATTTCTATATATTTTTTTGCTGACTGTAACAAGTTATGATCCCGGTCCAAAATGTTTTAGCACTCGTTTTCTTCTTCTTAGTTTTAACCTAGTTAAACAAGTTAAAAGCTAGCTAGACAAGTTAAAACCTAGTTAAAAAAGTTAAAAGCAAAAAGTTGCTTCTAACACGCTTGTGCACACAAAAGTGCTAATCGTAACTTTTGTTGATACTGTCACTTGCTTTAAGGAAACTTATTTAATTTTGCTAGACAAGCAGCTGTAGAACTTTATGCAACATTTATCTATACAATAACTTTAACATGTCAATGACTATTGTTTCTAGGGTGATGGAATTTATTTAGTACTTATCCTTAACGTAACATGGGGTTTGCTCAACTGAAACCAATACAATACGTCAACTTACGGAAAATCTTGTAGGCCCAAATGGAATTTAAAGTCATTTATGTAAACTAAAAAATGACGTTATTGACTATTTTTTATTCCAGGCGGAGCAATAGGAAAAAAATTATACCGCTTTTATATAATAAATTTTTAAAAATAAATTTAAACAATTGTGTGACATTTTAGTTTTTAAAATATAGGTAAAAGGGAAAATTTTACTGAATCATTGAAAAGGTTCAAATATAAATGTTATTGGTCCTCGGCAAGTGAGACAATGAGTTGTGTTGCTTTTTTGGACTTGTTGAATGCAGGGCTGACAAAACAAAAAATGTCTGCAAGGCATTACTAATGCATTTCGTTCATTGACGGTACAAACAACGCACTTCGGTGACTCTGTTGAAGTAGAAGTTGGCAAAGGAAGACTCTCACCAACCTTCATTGAGTTTTCATCAAAAGCACTAAAAATATTTCAAATACTTCAAATACAATTTTTCATATTTCATGGAAAATAATATATTATCAAATAAAGTTAAACTAATTAGTTTGGTAAAAAAATTGATAAAGGTTAATAAATAAGAAGTGTTATACAAAAACTTGGAAAATTATCTTACACTACTTTGAAGTTTTGAAAGAGATATGATACTGTTGATAGGAATCTCTCAGTTGTCCAAACTCCGTCTCGAAGTTTTTTCTCAAAACAACACATTTTTTCAATTGCACCATAATTGCGTTGGTCACGGCGGACTGGCTGATTGCAGAGGAGTTGTTGAAGCTCTTGAATTGTATGGACTATTACATGCTTGTTAAGCAATTTTATAAACTGCCAAAATCCTCTATGTCGATCACCCATGTTTGATTTCAAACGTCTATTGAGACTCTCTGCATTGTTATTGGTTTTGTTGTTTAAGCCATAAACACTGAATCCTTCTGGGGTCACTATATTGAGCCAATAACTCTCAAAATATCTTTTAAAAGCAAGTAGTTAGATTTTGATTTCGCGACTAAATTGTGCAATCTCAATAACTCGAGATCCCCAAGCAACCAAGATCTTGTTTGCAGGAAGGAGACAAAATGCTGAAACTTTTCGTGCCCACTTCTTTACTTGAATTTGGTGGCGGTATTCCCTCTGAAGACCAAGAATTGCTAATTGCTTGGTGATTGCATTTTCGAAATGAAACCTAAAGATAAGGGTTTAAAGGAGATTATTAATTGATAACAAACTCTGAAAAACTTGGATAACTTAGAAACTGGAAACTAAGTTATAACAAAGTAATAAATTATACCTGCAACCATTCACCAAGCTTTCACTCCAAGTTATTTTTAAAGCATTCTGTAGTCCTCGTTCAAAATCTGACATAATGGTGACTGGAGATAAATCTAAAACTTCGTTTATTTTGGAAAAAACAAGCTTGTATAGAGCCTCGGATTTCGATGTCACTAAAGCGCATACAGCTGGAACAGATATTCCCCAAAGGTGAGGGTTATCAAGATCAAAATTTATCTGATCCTCATCTTGAATTGGATCTTTAAGTACTGCTGAATACTCAACATAAAATATCAAGAGCTGATACCACTTACTTTCCTCCATGCGTAATGTCATGCTGGAAATACAATAAATGTAACTATAATTTACAACTGTAAATGAAAGTGTTCTACCTAACGTTTTTAATATACCACTTTTTTCGTCTACGGGCTGTTCATTAATAACGTTAAAAAAATAAGGAAGGGGGTGTCTAAATTTTTTTGAAAATTTTTGCTAAGGGTGAGAGGAGGAGGTCAAGTAAAGTTGACATCAACAATGTTGCTTTATTTTTTTAATTTCGTTACTCAAAAAAAGAAAAATTTGCCTGCGTTTTTAGCGCAGCGTCTTTATTTAGGGGAGGAGGGTTATCAAAAATTGACGTAATTTTATCGGGGAATAAAGTGTCTCTGGAAATTTAACAAATTGTTGACATAAGGGAGGGGGTAATGTAAAAATAGCCAAAAGTTTGTTGATGTAATTAATCGACAGCCCCTTAGATAAATATATGTTCTTCTAGAACATATATTTTTTTGAAAAAGTTAAATGCATACGTATAAATACTTAAATGTTCCATCAACAAAACACACTTTGGCCAATTTTGCCTTGTTGATGACTAGCATATGCCCAAACAGCAATGCTACGTTATCTTGTTCTGGAACTGATCCCAAGAAAATGTCTCCATAGCGATGGCATTCTTTGTCGTTCAGAACTTTAGCAGCTTCATTAGGTGATTTTGGGTTTAAAGACTCATTTAGCCTTCTCCTTTTTTGAAGACTTGGGATAATTTGGCGAAAACTAACAGATTCAGAAACAACTGCAGGAAACTCACTCAAAGTGTTTTGAAAAATTAAGCGCAGGTCTTCAGATGTTGCTTCTGCTTTTTCTCCATGGTACTTTTAGCAAGCAGCACTTCAAAGTCTGTTTCTCTTGAACTGCAACTGTGAACAGTTGTAACCTGAAGTTTATCTAAGTATTAAAAATTTCTTAAGATTTTTTCCTAGTACTAGTTTTTTATAAAATAAAAGTGTCATCATAAAATCATATTTTGGATGTTAATCATTAAAAAGAATTTTTGACAATTAAAAATTTTCGATCTTATTTTGTTTTTATTGTTTTCGACATTAACCAGAAAATCTTATTTTTAATATTAATCGTTAAAATGAGTTTTCGATCTTATTCTGTTTTTATTGTTTTCGACATTAATCGGAAAATCACGTTTTCGAAGTTAATCATTAAAATGAGTTTTCGATCTTATTCTGATTTTATTGTTTTTGACATTAATCAGAAAATCTTATTTTGATGTTAATCATAAAAATGAGTTTTTGATGTTATTCCTTTTTTATTGTTTTCGATATTGTTCCACATTTGTGAATTTCGATATAAAAACTTTTCGACATTAATCAGAAAATCACATTTTCGATGTTAATCAGTTAAATGAGTTTTCGATCTTATTCCGTTTTTATTGTTTTCGATATTGTTCCAAATTTGTGAATTTCGATATAAAAACTTTTCGACATTAATCAGAAAATCACATTTTCGATCTTAATCATTAAAATGAGTTTCGGTCAGTTATTTTTCGATACTAATCATTTTTTCGATCAGTTAATTTTCGATACTATTCCGCTTTCCCACAACAAGTACTTAAGTTTTGATCAACAGACATGTCAGGATAAGTTAAAAATAACTCATTCTAAAATTCAATTCTAATTTTTGTATTCTTATATGAGATGTTTGTGATAAACTTAAATATTTGAAATTAATTTAGTGAGATTTGTCCGTAGAATAAAAATATACTTACTTACTAAAATTAGCTCCATGGCTATAGTTAATATACGGACCTTAATATCGTTTTTAAAATATCAAAAACTTTGCAGACCTAACTTAGCTCATAAAAACTAGATTTTTTTTAGTTTATAGAAAAAATCTCTCCAAAATGGTTTTTATTGTTTCTAGAAGTATGAAGTAAGCTCTTTTCAACAATGCAATTAAAAAAACAAAACAAATTTGCCCACATTGATTTTAAGGCTTCAAACACACGTTATTTTAGGGTATTTCACTTTTGTCGCTATTTTGCTTTCAAAATAACTCAGAAAAGACGTTTATAAAAAAGGTGATTTTTAATCCATATCATTATGATAGTATGTAGAACCTGTAAACAAAAAAACAATACTAAAAAATCTTTTGTTCTGGAGATATGACTCTACAAAAAACAGAAAAAATTTATGGCGTTGAATTTGTGACGGTATTTGGTGAACCATAGACTAAAATATAGGCATAATATATGAAAATTAAAATAATTTTTTTGTAACCTCCATCTTCGGTTTATTAAGAAACCACGTTTTCAAGATATATTATCCGTTCATTACGAAAATATAAGTCCCCAAAAATGCTGTTTTTAGCTACGAACTGATATTGAAGTTTGTATAAGCCTTACAAAAAGTACCACAAAACCCGAATTAATAAATATTTTGATCTAATAATTTGGCAATGTTTATGAAACATGTTTAACAACATATTGACAAAATTTTATTAAAATTGGAGATGGTCGTGCGGAAAGATTTCGGAAATTGGACCGCTTGGCGTAGAATAAAATTTCGGAAATTGGAAAATAGAAAAATTTCGGAAATTGGACCGCTTGACCCATATACTAAAATGTAATATTGGTAAAAAAAAAAAAAATTATTATAGTTAAACTATTTATTTTTTTGTTAATGATATCACATTTTAGTATATTATACTCATTATTATATTTTAATATATTCTACTATTTTTCTCAGATCTACTGAAGATGGAAATTGTCTTTATATTCAGTATCTTTGATTTTAAATGACAGTAATCATACTTCAAAAATTCTAAGATTACTAACATCAATTGAGTTATTTGAAAAAAATAATTTTTACACAAGGTATGATTGTTTTTGTAGTTATTTTAATCAAAACAGATCTGAATATTCTCAGCTTTCTAATTTGTTTTTTATTGCTGTTTCGTTTAAATGCTCTGACAGTTTTTCAACAATTAATGATAATATGATTTCTGCACTTCTTTTAAAAGAAGCGTATTTAAACTGCTTTGATAAAACATTTTCATCTTTCATTTGTCTAATAGCATTATCTAATGTTATAAAGCAACCTATTGAATCTATTCATCCTGAAATCATAGTTTTTTTAATACTCTTATAAAGCCTCGCATCCAAAAATTATATTGTCCGATAAATATTTTGTGGTGCAATTTAGATAAAACAAAAAACAAAAGTATTTTATGTTTTAAGCCAAATCATTTGTGGCACTGGTTAAAGATTTTCCTAAAAAACGTCCAGCTGTTGTTATGAGTGATCCAAGTTTACTTAGTATCAAAAAATAAAAGTTTCTAAGTCTAGTTTTCCACCTACAGATAACAAAATACAGAAACCAATTTAGTCTAAATTATTTTTTCCTACTGTTTCTAAGAACACTTAAGATATAGTGAAGTCTAGTTTTTGTAATAAAATAGTTAAAACTTAAGTAGTTATCTCAAAAAACGCCCACAACAGTGATAAAAAGGCTCTTGAATCTAATGTTCCACAAAAGGAAAGCAATGTTGTTGACATTAGTTTATTAAATACAAATCAGCTAGCATCTTATTCAAACTATGATGTTTCATCATACTGTCTACAAGGTGAAAAATAAAAATCAGGAACAAATGATCATGAACTGTTATCTCTAATTAATAATGTCTGGGCTCCAGATAAATGTTTCCAATTTCCTTTAACAGGTAAAAGCAAAAAAAGACATTTTTGCTAAAATGGTTAGATGATTTTTCTTGGCTTTGTTACTCAAAAATTGAAGATGGTGCATATTGTCTTCCTTGTACACATTTTGGTAAAATTTACCAAACAAATATGCATTATGTAAATTGTTTAAAGAACCATTTAATACCTGGCGTAATGCTGTAAAAGTTTTCAACGATAATAAGAAAACCGATGACGGATTACACATCAAGTCCATGCATTGTTGTAATATGCTTTTACCTAGAGCTAAAGATAACACTTTTCCTAATGAAGTTTCTCTAGATAGTTCTAGGAAACAGCGTATAGAAGAAAACAAAAAAAAAGCTTGAATCAATTGTTAAGACTATATTATTTTTAGGTTGAAATAGTAGTAGGTCATAGAGACGATAAAAAATATCAAGGAGAAATTGGAGAATCTTTAAAAATTACAGTGCTGGGTAATTTCATTGAGCTTTTAAATTTTAGGGTTGATGCAGGTGATTTAATTTTAAAGGAGCATCTTCTCTCTGCCCCCAAAAATTCCACATATATTTCAAACACCATTCAAAACGAGTTAATTGAGTGTTGTGGAAATGCAATTGAAAAGGTTTTATTAAATGATATTAAAAAAAGTAGTTCTCCATTATTGCAGACGAGGCTTCAGACTGTGCAACAATAGAACAACTTTCTATTGTCATATGTTATGTTGACTTGAGCAGTAATACTAAGGAAGTTTTTTTACGCTTTTTTGAATGTAAAACAGGTATAAGTGGTTTAAGCATAGCTACCAACTTTCTTGAAACTTTAAAAGAATTTGGTTTAGATATAAGAAAATGCAGAAGCCAATCTTATGACGGAGATGCTTCAATGTCAGGTAAATACAAAGGTGTTTTATCTGTTATTAAAAATGTAAATCCTAAGGCATTATTTGTCCACTCTGCCTCACATAAACTTAGTTTAGTTGTTGGGAAAAGAAATGCTGATGCTTACCATAATAAATGATATAAATTGCTCTTGCATTGGCTAAAACATTTGATATTAATGAAAAAAAAACCTAGAACATGTGGTGTTCAGAAGCATAGAGATAATCAAATATGTGATACTGTATCTGATTATTTTAAAGTTTCTATTACATTGCTTCTTCTTAATCATCTTCTCAATGAACTAGAAAATTTGATATTGAGAGCTTAATTGTTTATAATGGTCTATGTGCTATTCCTGCTAGTTTAACAAAACAATATTTTAGATCTTGTCCATGGAAAGAAAATTCCTAATTGTTTTGAATTTTTATAAACCTGATTTTCCTCATTTCTCTTCAATTAATGCTGAATTAGAGTTATGGGAGAAATTTTGGAAAGAAAAGACAGAATTACCATCTACTATTTCAGATACATTAAAGTTTATGGATATGAGAACAAACGTTTTAGAGGCTTTTCATATACTTGCTACAATACCAATCACAACTTGTGAGTGTGAAAGGTCAATATCTACTCTTAGGAGAATAAAAACTTACACTAGGAGTACTATGTTAAAAAATAGACTGAATAGGCTTGCTTTAATGTCTATTCATCAGGAAATAGTTCCTGATATTAACAGAGTTATTGAAATATTTGCATCCAAAGGAGATAGAAAATTAGAGTTTTTATTCAAATAAAAGTTTTGAAGTTATGATTAAAGTATTAACTATTGTTTTAAAATATTTCTACTCATTGTTTTAAATATGTAAATTGTAAAAATCATTTTTTATTAGCAAATTATTACTATTCATTGTTTTATATAAACTGTGAAACTCGTACTTCATTTGCTATTTCAATTAATTCCTAATGTTGAGACCGTTTTCAGGCAATTTAGGTTGTTACTTTTTTTGTTGTTACTTTATTTGTGGTATTTTATTTTGTCTTGTTTATTTATTTATTAAAATTTATCAAAAAATAAAAGTAAAAAAAATTAAAAAAATATTTAAAAATATTTGTGCATAACTGCCTATCCAAAAAAAAAAAATACAGAAATGGAGGGCTAACCTTAAATAACATTACTAATACTTTAGTTAAACTGTCTATTAAGAAAAGGAAATAATCCATAAATGGAGGAGTAACTTTAGGAAACATTAATAATAATTAACTTAAATTGCCCATCAAGAAAAGGGAACAATCCAGAAATGGAGGGCCAACCTTAGGCAACATTACTAATACTTTACTTAAACTTCCTATCAAGAAAAGGAAAGAATCCAGAAATGGAAGGCTAACCTTAGGCAACACTACAGTTTACTGATGGAGTTCAAAGACCAATGGCTTACCTTCTCGTTGGTGCACTTTGTTAAGTGAGTTAGACAAGTATTATGTCTAATTTATGAACTAAATTGCCAAGGCAACATTTTAAATAACTTTATTGTTAAATAGATAACTAAAAACAGAAAAAAACAAAAGTAAAGTAACTTAACTTAAACAGGGGGAAAAGAAATAGGGTAATTTCCTTCTTCCTCAACTGAAAATATCAAACTGTATCTGGCAATTTTAAAAATAGTCGGCAAATTTTGACATTTTAAAGTTAACAAATGTAAAAAATTGAGGCTTAATTATTTTTTCGTTGAAGGCACTTTACTCCCCCTACCCCATCCTCTTCCCTATCACTTATTTTAAAAAAAATTAGCTCTTCGCGCCGTCCGCGAACCCAGATTTGGCCACATAATAAAAAAATTTATATAGACAAGTCAAAAGAACAAATTGTTATGACTACATCTTGACGATAAATGTTATCTACGAATCATAGTGATTATAAGGCATTTCACATATATTAACTATGCTAGTGATGTATGAGTGAATACAATAATACAAAATAAGTTTTGGCAAAATGTGTGGTAGTTTGAAACAAAAATAAATTTTAATTATTAAAAAAAAAATTATTTAAACTTTAGTAAAAACTTTATTTTTATTTGAATATATTTTTTAAGATTCAAATGCACCTACGTTTTGTGACTTCAGGAAAAGTCATTCAAACAATTAATTTCAATAGAATATGATCAATGAAGCATTACAAAAAACAATGAAGTTATTAATTCACAAAACAGTTATTTAATTTCAAAATAAGCTAAATAGAAAAAGCTGGCTTTTTCATAGCATTAAAAAGTGGCTCTTTCAAAAAATTGTATGGTAAGAAAAATAACCTGAGATTAAACATTTTTTATCGAAACTTTAAGTCTAATATTATTTGTGGAAAAAAAGGACACATATCTATATAACAATGCAGCATACAGGGCCGGCGCGAGTAGATGTCACGTGGGGGTGCCATTACAATTTTTGCCGACTTAAAAAAAAAAAAAAAAAGTCCTCGTTTTCCAAAATTTGCCGACTGCCATAACCACATTTGCCGACTGTCTAACCTATATCGAAAGGGTCGACATTTGCCGACTAACTAGTTTAAAAGGGTCCAGTTTGCCGACTAAAAATCATTGATGGGGGGGTGTCACACCCCCCACACTCCCCTATCGCGCCGGCCTTGGCAGCATATATGTTTTTTCAAATAATAAAATACTCTTTATTTTAAAAATAAATATGTAAACCCCAAAAAATATTACTTTTTATTTTCAAAATTTTTAGTGCACCCTTACGACGCTATTTAATTTAGTAAAACTCTAAATTTTTTGTGGGTGACAGGTATCCAGCGTTGCCACACAAATTTTTTTTAACAGATCATTAACGATACAAACATTTTATGATTTAAAGAACTAATATTCTCTAATAACCATATCAGTATTTTGCTAGAAGTAAATATTATGTAAAACGCATTCTAGAAAATATCTTATGAAGTTTATATATTTATTTATTCTTTTCATCACCCAAATTACAGGTAAAAAAAGGTCATAAAATTAAAAGTTTATACTCTAAGTTAAAATTCTAATTTAGATTCTTCTTGGAATGCTTTCTTCCAGCTAATTTTTGCATATCATTCTCTGCTCTCTGATGTTCCAGAATTCAAAGGATTGGTTTAAAATTACCGCTATATTATCTTCTACGTCATCGTTACAACGATTACGAAAATGATTCTCTCCCCCCCCTCTTTAATCAAATATTGCATGAAGCTTAACTCCAGGCGGTTGCAAATTTTCATTATTTCGTTGATAAAGCAGTTTTCCTTATTAACATTAGATATTTGAGTTAAAATCAAGGAAAAACAAGTCGGATTGCACAGTAATCTGATAAACACATTCAATTTGTTTTGAACGAAGATTTTAAAGTAGGATTGCAGATAGATTTTGCTGTATTTTGAAATACTAAAGAGAAATTTTAATGCTGATCTTCCAATAGAGTCTAATTTATTAAGAAAAGTATTGTTATAATCGCAAATTTCTAATCCATATGATAGATTTGGTATAGCCAGCAGGGATGAGGAGTCCAAAATTGGACTTCGGATTTGAAAGTCAAAAAAAGATTGCTTTATCCTATTTTTTGGTATGCAGGAGCTCTAAAAATATAAACAAGTTTATAGACTACTAATAGGAAAAAAATTAAGACTTTTAGGTTAGAGGAACAATCATTTTTTGAACCCGGAGTCCTTAGGTATAATGGCAGCAAGGACTCCGGGATTCCGGGCTTAAAAAAAATAAG